>CM021100.1:623134014-623269657 GCA_007115665.2 Sequoiadendron giganteum
CTTAAACCCTAATCCCTTAACCCCTATACCCTCTTAATCCTTGAACCCTCAACCCTCAGCCATTAAAGCCTAATCCCTCAACCCCTATACCCTCTTAATCCCTCAACCCTCAACCCTTAAACATTATTCCCTCAACCCCTATACCCTCTGAATCCCTCAACCCTCAACCCTTAAACCCTAATCCCTCAACTCCTATAACCTATTAATCCCTCATCCCTAAAACCTAAACCCTTAAACCCCAACCCATAAACCCTCTACCCTCTACCACCAATCCTCTACCCTCTACCCTCAACCCTAATCCCCAACCCTTAAACCCACTTAGTAAAATCTCTACCCTAATCCCTCAACCCTCTTGACCCTTAAACCCTCAACTCTTAAACCCTTAAACACTCAACCCTAAACCCTCGACCCTCAACCCTAACCCCTTAAACCCTAAACTATTAAACCCTTTACCCTCTACCCTCTAACATCTACCATCAACCCAATACTCTCTACCCTAAACCCTAATGCCTCAACCCTTAATCTCTCAACCCCTATAAACTCTACCCTATATATTGGACCCTCAACCCTAATCCCTCGACCCTATACCTTAAACCCTCAATCTTCAACCCTCTACCCTTAAACCCTCTACCCTTTACCCTATACATTAAACACTCAACCCTCAATTCTCAACCCTCAACCCTCAATCCTTAAACCCTAAACCCTCTACCCCTTACATTGGACCCCGAACCTAATCCTTCAACCATATACCCTCAAAACTATACCCTAAACTTTCTACCCTCAACCAAGTAAACCCTTAACCCTAAACCCTTAACCCCAAACCCTTCAACCCTAAACGCTTAAACCTTAAACCTTCTACCCTATACCCTCAACCAAATACCCTCTACCATCAAACCTATTCCATCAACCCTCAAACCTTAAACCCTACTACTCTAGAAACCATCAACCCTATAGGTCCTCCATCCTAATCCTTCAACCCTATACCCTCAACCCCTATCACTTTCTCTCTATCTATACCTCTCACCTCTCCCTCCTTCCCTCCCTCCCACCCTCTCTAATTGTCTCTATCTACCGTCTCCCTCTTTCTACGTACCTCTCATTCAATCAATCCATACCACCCTCTCTCACTCCCTCTCTCTCACACTCCCTCTCACTACCTATCTCTCAAGTCTCTCCCTCTCACCCCCCTCACACTCTCAAGTCTCTCCCTCTCACACTCTCAAGTCTCTCCCTTTCACACCCTACCTGCATAACCCTCTCTTTCTCTTTGTCTCTCTCTCTCTCTCCCTCTCCCTCTCCCTCAATTCTCTCTCCCACCCCCGTCTCTCTCTCTCTGACCCCCCCTCTCTCTCTCTCCCTCCCTCTATCCCTCCCACCCTACCTAGCTAAGTCCCCCTCAATCCAACCCCTTCTCTCCCACTCCCTCTCTCTTAAACTCTCACTTCGACCCCCTCTCCATCTCTCTAGACTCTCTCTAAATTCTCCCTTCATCTAAAGACATACATACAAGCATAATACATTTGTACATATAATCTTACATCCATACAAGCATACATACATACATGTACATAAAAATATATCAACATACATAAATATATTAGCATTTAACATAAAGTAAGAAATAACGCGAGTGCGTTTTAACGTGCGCGCGTTATGGCTCAGTAGACATGTTCCCCGTAGAAGCAAAAACCATGTAAAGTGAGAAATAACACGTGCGCGTTATAACGAGAGCGCGTTATAATGTGCTCACGTTATATCTTGCTTTGAGAATTACCAAAATTTAAGCTTGGTATTGCCTTGGAATTCCAACCCAAAGGTTTGGAGGGCATTCCCAACGACCAGAGACGTGTTTTTAAGAAATCCACCATATTTCTCATAATCGAGTTCGTGCTCACTGTCAAGATTGCACGTGGTTCAATATCGAAAAAATCGAGCACATGGGTAATGTTGGGTTATCTCTTAGCTATCCAATGATGTAATTTTTTTCACGTTCTGAAAATGTTAAGTCTTTCATCCATAATTTATTTTATTTGTATGTCTCTTTTTTGCCAAAAAGCAGTGTTTCGTATTTTTTTCGTTATAAATTAACCGTTCATCAATTTTTCAAATAAATTACATTTTTAGAAACTAGACTCCATTCTACAAAATTAAAAAATTTAAAAAAAAACAAATCAATTAGTTTCCAAAATTTGTAGGGGTAGCACGGCCAAAATTCTATTTTCAGGATATGTCCACTTCGCAAATTCGTAAAAAATCAAATATTCATTAAAAAATTATCAGAAAAATCGTGCATCAACTTCATACTATTAGCTAACTTCTGACCGTTGCGATTTTAAAAATACTAAAAAAAAGTTCACCGTACGAGGGTCGTACAAGAGTTGCTATATTATGTTTTTCTGACAAAAGCAACACCAATTTGTGTACGTCCCTCATTTGAACCCCTTAATCTCAATCATTTTCAAAATAAATTAGTAGTTTAGAAAGTAGACTTGGAGCACTTGAATCTTTCTTTTTGTTCCATCTCAAAATTTTGAGTCTAAGTATCCTCAATTTCACATCCAAAGTCAGTATTTCCCGATTTCAGGAAAAAGCTGTCCACTTAAGTTCCCTTTTTGGGAACTATCTTGGTGCACTTACCCATTTATTTTATTTTTAATATATTATAAATGAAAGAAATAATATTAGTATATATATATTTTAAATAGAATTATAATATATATTTTAAATTTTTAATATTTATTTAAAATTTTAGATTTTTTTAATATTTAAACTATATTTTATACAAAGTAAATATACTAGTCAATATCAATATTTAATTATGGGTCAATGGGTCCTTGGTCTATTGGTGAAGTTGAAAGGTTTGGAATGAACTCACCAAGGATTAAGTCTTGTTGAGTGCAAAGCTCCAACATCCTAAAAAAGGATGAGGTTCTCCAACAAAAAGTAAATATTTAATTATATTTTTATTTATGTATGTGTTGTTAAATGGTGTTCAATTTTGAGTCATTATATAAAACTTTTGTTTTTATGGTTTATGTGTTTAACTATATAGTTTATATGGTTTTTTATAAAATAAGTTATGTCTTCGTATTTGAAGGATAATTTCAAATTAATAAAAATATTTTTTTAAAAAAAAATTATTTGATGAACAAATTTGATCATCAAATTTAGGTCTTACTTTGTAGTACTTTTCAAAACAAAATTAGTAAATATTTATTTGTATATAAAAAATAATTGTATTACATATATAAATCTAAGTTAGTTAATTAAAAGTATATATATATATATATAATTGAAGGAAAATATTATCCATGAAAAAATTGAATATTAATACAATATTATTTGATGAATAATAATATACAAAATTATAAATATTATAGATGAAAAAATTGAATATTATATGTAATTGAATATAATATATTATTAAAGGTATATATACTTAATTTAACATTATAATATATGTTATATAATATATAAAACTATAATAATATATAATATATTTTTATAATTATAATAATATAATATAAATAAATTATTTATATAACATTATAAATATATAGCTATATTATATATGTAACTATAGTAATGAGGAAAATTCACTACTAGCAATTCATAGTGAGAAAATTCACCACCATGACAAATTCACCACCAAATAAAAGTGGTCCTGAATTTTACTTGGTGCGAATTTGTCATGACGGTGAATTTGTATATTATTATTCTTCAAATAATATTGTATACAATATTTAATCATCAAATAATGAATATACAATATTGAATTTTTTCATCAATAATATTTTTTTTCAATTATATATACTTTTAATTAATTAACCTAGATTTATCTATGTAATGCAATTATTTTTTATACACAAATAAACATTTACTAAAAATTATTTTGAAATGTACTACACAGTAAGACCTAAATTTGATGATCAAGTTTGTTTGTCAAATATATATTTTTTAAATATTTCCATTAATTTGAAATTATCCTTCAAATAATAAGATATAACTTATTTTATAAAAAATCATATAAACTATATACTTAAACATATAAAACCATACTTAAACATATAAACCATAATAACAAAAGTTTTATATAATGACTCAAAATTGAACACCATTTAACAACACATACATAAATAAAAATATAATTAAATATTGATATTGACTAGTATATTTACTTTGTTAAAATATAATTTAAATATTAAAAAAGTCTAAAATTTTAAATAAATATTAAAAATTAAAAAATTAAAAATATATATTATAATTTTATTTTTTTTAAATATATATATTAATATTATTTCTTTTGTTTATAATATATAAAAAATATATATATTTTAAAAATAAATTTAAAATCTTAGATTTATTTTAATACTTATATTTTTATTTTTTTAAATCATATTAAAATTTAAAACTTCATTTCTTTCGCACGGACGCAACACTGACGGACAGTTAAATCAGCGTACAATTGAACACTACATAAGATGATGCATGATGGGCAGGCATCCATGCCCCAGTGCATTCCCGGGGCTAGGATATCCGCTGCCAAGGGATCAATGGGATGGTTGGAAAGATTGACCACAAGTTTAGATTCCCAATCTTCGATAAATAAAGTTAGGCCGGTCTTGGTTGGTGTGAATGGAGTTTAAATCAGAAGAGAAATCATTTGAATTGACGGGCTGCATAGGGGCAGAGGAGTGGGTTAGATGACGGGAAAGCGTGACGGAAGAGATGGGGGGTTGAGGGAGTTGGTTAAGAGCGGCGGAAAGAACCACGTGGTGAGCGGTGAGTGGAGTGGAGAGAGTGGAAGACTTAGGGGTCTGCAAGTTTAGGCAATTAACACTTGAATTTGCCATTCTATTGGTAGATAATTCAGGTTGGTGGTAAGCGATGAATGAATGAATGAGATTTTGATGATGTTTACGAGATCAAATAATCTAAAAAGATTAAAGATCAAAAAGTCATATTCTTTTCAATGTTGAATCGTCTACTATGAAGAAAAGAGGACCTGTTTAGAAACGGACAGTACGGGCTCAAAGTAGGGTGCAGAAGAGACGTGTAAGAGCAAGGGAAAGGGGATGGTGGGCTGTAAACTCATATGTAACCTTTAATTGAAACATTGAAAAAAGGTACATCACCATTAATGCTCGTAACGTTAGAATCAACGGTAACCAACGACTCACCTCGAGCAGCTGCAGCGCTGGAGTTTGCAAGCAGAGAGGTTTCCAGACTGGGCGATTCTGGAGGAGTTCCATCAATCAGGTACTTCTCCATGTCGTTTGAGCTATAAAAGTGTGAGAGACCTCTGGCACGGGGAGGAAACAGGTGCCAGTAATCTTACGCTGGCAGTCGCTGAGAGAGTTGGGCTCGAAACGTCGAACTGAAATTTGCGCGACGGGCCAAGATCTGCAGCTTTGTGAAACCTATGCGATAAACCAAGGTCTGAATGGGATCTAACTAATTTTAATTATATTATATTGCTAACAAATAAATTGCCGCCTAGAGTTTACTAGGCAACGCCTCGAGTTTCTAAACTTGCAATTTGGATTTAACAGCACGTGAAAGCCGTGGTTTGCTTCTGTCAAAAAGACAGTTTTAACAGGAAATTTGTGCAGCTTGAGGCAGAGATGCAATAAGTGTTAAATGAATCATTGAGACAAGAATTCTTATGAATCATTATTATAAAATATGGATTAATGAGTTTAATTAGTAAAACTAAATACATTATTAAATGCTGATAACAATATCATAATTTTCTTTTATTATATTGCTAGCAAATAATTTTTTGCCTCCACTTTGGATAATAGACTAAGTAGAGGAGAAGACCTAGGACTAATTTTGCGCAATCATAGAATCTAAATCGTGCGTTGAATCGAAAAAAAAATTATGGATTTTTTTCACCCACGAATTAAGAACTTATAACTATGCTTTTGGCTTTTGGACAATTCGATAAAGTGCAGGAGCATTGGATATACACGCGGAGGTCAAAAAGACACTTTTTAGAGGTGTCGTCCGTATCCGCCCACTCTAATTTCCATCAATTATAACTGTTTATGCCTTAAATCCACTCTAAAACATGCACTTTAACATTTAATGAGCGGCCATTAGTGTTTTTATAATTATAATAAACAGCCTTTGGTATTTTTGTAATTATTTATTCAATCAAACAAAAATTTTTAATGGATCAAAGTGAATTTTTTTTTAGAAGATTAAGTGAACATGGAGATGGCGGTTATTCAATGAAAAGCAGTTAACTGGGTCTTCTCCCCTAGAAGTTTTCATCTTCACTTTTTAAATCTGGAGTTTTCATCTGCAAAAAGATATCCATATCTCCTTCTGTCAGGTACGACGATAAAATCAGCTGGTGCTATCAGCTATGGCCGTTTTGACGACTCTTATGGCCTCCTTCATCGAAGGCGCTAAAATAAGCGGACCATCAAATTCAAATGCACTCAATCATTTTGCTAATACGAGGCGACATAGGTAGTCTATATATTGAGCAGGAGGTGAAGTGAACAAACGGATCTGCTATTCTTAGTTACAACTTGTAACAATGTTTCTCTTTGGGATTTTCTTGATAGTTACATTTTCTTGTTCCATCGATGCAACCACTACAATAGTGGTGGGAGCAGGGATGTCAGGTATGTTTAGATTTTACAGAATCTTTCTCCCACATGGAAGGCATGTATCGACGGATTTGTTTTCTTTGAATTCAGGAATAATGGCAGCCAAGACGTTGTCGGAGAACGGAGTGAAGGATTTTGTAATCCTCGAAGCGACGAATAGAATTGGGGGGAGAATGTACAAGGAGTCGCTCGCAGGGTATACTGTAGAGAAAGGAGCCAACTGGGTGGAGGGCGTGGGAGGCCCCAAAATGAATCCCATTTGGCCTCTCGCCAACAAGTACAAGCTGCGATCCTTTCTTTCCGATTGGAGCAATCTCAGTTACAATATCTATGGCCAGGAGTAAGTATGTTCAAGTTTTGACAAGAAACTATCTGCTCCTATTCAATCATGAAAAATGTTTGCTGATGTGGGTAGTAATACAGGGGAGGTTTTCTGCCTCAGTCTGCTGTGGCGCGCCCTTATAAGCTGGCCACGTTATCATCAGATTTCAGCTCAAACCTGTCCACAATGCTGCAAAAGACCGGAGGAGATGACGTTTCTATTTTGGCCTCACAGAGGACATTTGGACAGTATGGTTTGATTACTATTGGCTGTTACTCGTTCTCAGTCTTACTTTTTCATTGAACCCATGTAACTGATTGATGTTTTCTATTGTTTTCATATAGTGTTCCCACCACGCCGTTGGAGATGGCCATCGATTTCTTCATGTACGACTTCGAAATTGCAGGTTTGATCGTTTATAACTTTATAGGTCATTTGCCGTTGGTTGCTTTTCATTTTTACTGGGTATTATGGAAATAAGTAACTAATGATAAATTTGGGTCTGAACTCTGGATGTCCAGAGCCTCCGAGAGTGACAAGCTTAAAGAATGTGGAGCCCAGTCCTACGTTCGAGGAATATGGAGAAGATGAATATTTTATTGCAGACAGTCGAGGTTACGAATTCATTGTTCATGGGATAGCCCAGGAATTTCTCCACTCTGCTAACGGATCTATCTCAGACCCACGTCTGAAGCTCAACAAAGTTTGGCCTTTTCCTTACCTTTTAAAAGTAAAAGCAAGGATTTTTGAATTCGTTACATGAATGTACCCGAACATTGTGCAGGTTGTTAGAAAAATCGAATATACAGACAAGGCTGTGAAGGTTTCAACAGAGGACGGTTCAGTTTATACCGCAAAGAACGCCATTGTATCAGTCAGTGTGGGGGTTCTTCAAACAAAACTCATCGGCTTTAAACCTGACTTGCCTGTGGGTATATTTGTTTGCTTTCAACAGGGTAGAACTAGAAGCGTGTTAAAGTTTTTTTTCAACTTACTCGACTATGAAAATTTCATATTCACTTTTAAGAAAGTTCATGATAAAACCACGGTCCTAAAATGATGTTCCTGAATATGTATTTGTAGCTATGGAAACTCATGGCAATATACAAGTGGGATATGGTGATTTACTGCAAGATCTTCATGAAATTCCCCTCCAAGTTCTGGCCCACAGGACCTGGCACCGAGTTCTTCATGTATGCTCATGCAAAACGAGGTTACTACAATTTTTGGCAGGTGTGGTCACCTTCTCATTTCAACTAAGGGAAGCTCTATATTTAGGTTGATTGCATTTCTTGAAAATACATTCCCATGTTTTACAGCATTTGGAAAATGAGTATCCGGGAGGAAATCTGCTTATGGTGACGGTTACAGACGATGAAGCCCGGAGGATAGAACAACAGCCTGACCACGAAACCAAAGCCGAAATAATGTCAGTTCTTAGAAACATGTTTGGCAATCACATTCCTGAAATGGAAGCGATTTTGATTCCCAGATGGGGTCAAGATCGCTTCTACAAGGGAACTTATTCCAACTGGCCCATAGGCGTATCCGTACACGACTTTGTGAGCTTACAGGTACGCCATCTTAATCCCCAATGAAAATGTTCAGATCTCTCAAAATGGTTTTTGGAAGAAGGAAACGCTTATTGTTGCTAAGAAAACATGTTGATAATGGATGTCAGGCACCAGTTGGGCCTGTGTATTTCACTGGAGAGCATACCAGTCAGGAATACAATGGTTATGTCCATGGTGCATATCTTGCAGGTAAGTGAAATGTCTCTGACTATGCATATAATATCGTGGCTTCCTATTTGTCATTTAATAGACTGAAGATGGAGTGCTAGTTAACTAAGCATTGTTTGGTGATTAGGCATAGACACAGCTAATCAGCTGCTGGATTGCATTAAGAAGGGACATTGTGCTGCCAAATCTCATGGACAAAATGAATCCTGTAACGCAGACATCCAGAGGGTAAGTGGTCTGTGTATTTTAAGCATGAAAATGAGTGGTAAGAACATATTAGAATAAAAATATCAATGCAAGATCTAAGTGGGACGATGTGGAACAGGAGATGGAGATGGAAAGGAAAGCATGGATGGGTAAGGTGCAAGTTCTGGAAGACGCACTCTCACAGAAATGCAAACCATGATCATTATGTAGTTTATCGTCAAGATATAATAGATTTATGGGATATAGTGGGAAGAGACAAGGTACAATGTTGATTGTGAAACCAAAATTGTTTGTGCTAGTTGCATCATTGTGAACTTTGTTGTTTGATGTAGACGTCTTTGGAAGACTTATGGTTCGGTGACGATGGTTGATTTGTATTTGCATGTTTGGTGTTGGCAGTTTCTAATGCAATCTACAAGAATGATAATCTTTTTATGTTGGCCTACCTTTAGAGTAGAGATAGTCGTTATTCCTTAATCTTCATTTTACCTCAATTTTGAATGCATTGTGTAATTCTTTTCCCATTTGATGTAGGGAAGTCTACTTTAATGTAAATATTAGGGATAAGACTTAATTGATATATTTGAAAATATAGAGATATTTTGGTAATGTTTTGTATAAGCATGCAAAGTGGTTGTGGAATTCATTGGTTTGAAATTTTCACGATGTGATCTTTATATTGACAAAGTTGTTGGCATTTTATGTATTCATCCTTATAATATTTAAGAGGATCATACTCATCTTGTTGGGCATGGGTGATTTCAATACAAGTCTTAATAAGATCATGTTCTCTATCCCATTGTGTGCTAGTTGCTTGCTCCTATTATGCATTATGACCAACATTAAACTTATTGAATAGAAAGTGATGCGAGTTGTAGAATCCAATTGACTTATGCTATGATGTTGATTCTATCCTTAAATATTAGAATATAAAGATTGATTTGCACTTTAAGGGGATTATGAGGATGCATTGGTGTATAAGTTGAGACATCAAGAATATTAGAACATCAAGATTGATATGCACTTTAAGATTGATTAAATATTTTTTATTATTTAACTAAAGAATCATTATTCTTCTCATCCCACATAATTAAATAATTTCTTAATTATTTAATTAGCCAATTTTCTTCCAAAATTAAATGAATTATTAAATTCATTTAGTTGTATATTCCCTCCAAAAGAAATATTTCAAAATTCAAATTCAAATTCAAATTTGAAAATATCTTCCCTCTAAAATATCTTAAAATATTTTCCTAAATTTTAGGGAAGAGTTTTAGTTAATTGAACTTATATTCTTCATGTATTCATCCTCACCCCTTAATTCACTCGTCACTATTGATTTGATCTTTCAATCTCCACCATTGATTGAATATGTGATGTTATTACCTATATGGTAGGATTGTGGAATATTTTGATGAAGATTATTCCCCCTTCTCACTCCCTCTTTCATTTGACTATTACAAACTAGATGTGTGGGGATTTATGGGTTGAGAATGGAACTAACTATGCCTTTACTTCTAGAGTAGATATGTTTATTATGATCTAGTTATTATATGATTGTCTTGGGTTGTGTGGGACATATTTATTGTAACATGATGATTTATTCATGAGATCTATGTGGTTTGAGACCACCATTTTCTCTCCTCCCTTAGGTGATTTTTTTGAAGTTAAATGTTAATTGTGTTGTGAAATTTTATACAATTGTTGGACTCAAATTTTTATTAATGAATTTTATTTAACTGATTAAGCCATCAATTTTGAAATTGTCATTTTAACAAATGGGTTATTGTGACTTAGGGTTTCAAACGTTGAATTTGTTGTTTAGTGGCCTCCATTGAATTTTTTTTTCTTATATGAATTATCATTGGTTGACTATTTAAAATTTTAAATATTGAAATTTCCTCATTTTGAGGCTAGATCAATGTTTATTATTGTTTTCATGTGTAATTTGAATTATGTTTGGCTATCATACTCATGAGAGGCCCTTAGCAGGTGTATGGGGGATTAGATGACCTAAGGAACTATTTATAAGAGGGTAATGAGATTGGTATGGGATTGTTGTAATCCATTTCCTCTAGATATTTTTGATTCTTCTATATGGAGGGTTCCTTGGGGAGGACTTTGAGATCATCAACCATGTGGATATATGGCACTGTGATATTTTATATTCTCAGAAGAGAATTTTGGTTAGTGGTCATCCTCATCCCATTGTGTGAGTTCATGATGTGTTTAATTTTAATTTAATGTTATGTGATATATGCGTATATATAGATATCTTGATGATATGCTAGAGTTTTAATATATGTGATATGATGAAAAGAAAAATATATATGTATAATAATTTGATGCCAGATAAAGGACATGTGTAGTGATGAAAGTGAGTTATGTGTTCTATCGTGCATTGATATGACTTGGGAATAATATGGTTGCCTAAGGCCCTTTTTGCTTCATTATATGATGTGTTGAAATATGTATCATTGGTAATCTTAGACTTGTCAAAAACAAGTGGGTCTATTCTCTTTCCTTGAGGACTTCTAGGAGGAAGTCTATACTATATGGGGAGAATGTAAGGCCACCTAGCCCACTCCCTATAACATATATAGGGATCTTTTACTATGTGGTAATAATGTACCTAGTGAGCATATAGTTCATACATTTCATGTTAAATTTCCTCGTTCACGTATAGATTATTTTACTTGTATCCTTATGGATTTATGTTCCTTGAGGACCCCAATTATGCAAATTTACCTATTTATTTTTGCATACATTCTAGTCTATATTAATATCTATTCTTGTAACTCTTGGCGTATTGATATATTTGGCGATGAGCCAGTAATGATAACTATTTCTATTTTCATGGTGAAGCTAATGAACTCTAATTCTTAATGAATTAATTTATGATGTGCTTTCCTTCATGTGAATATGTAATTTAATTAGAGGTAGTTAAGATGTATAATTACTTATTAAAAATATTTCTGAACCTACAATTATGTTTACAACATACTGATGTTATATTAGTGAGTGCAAATCAGTGATACCTTAGTTGATATATATAAACAATGAATTTTTCATTCTTACCATTTTATACATCCTCTC
The DNA here is from genome assembly GCA_007115665.2 of Sequoiadendron giganteum. Classification (NCBI taxonomy): domain Eukaryota; kingdom Viridiplantae; phylum Streptophyta; class Pinopsida; order Cupressales; family Cupressaceae; genus Sequoiadendron; species Sequoiadendron giganteum. Next base: position 623,146,005 of record CM021100.1, read on the forward strand.
ATAATTTGGCATGTGCCTTTATCGGTTACATTACTAATTATCCTAGAATATTTTAATGTTGTAAATGATATGTTGGATATGAGTAGGTTCATGTTGCTTTGGCTATGCTACAATGTTATGCTAATGATTGTGATTGAGGGAACAAGTGAGTATTTTTGCATTTTTATTATAGTCTTTCATAGAATAATCCTTGATTTTTGAAGCATAACCCTTTGTTATGATATATTAACCACTTTTTGTGATTTCCTCAAGAATGTGAGTGTAATTTGAGCTTCGAATTGAGGGAATCGAGAGGGTGGAAGCAAGCTTTGTATGGATGAAGTAAGTACTCTATTTATTTATTATTAAAAAATAATATGTAATAAGAATAAAAATTAAGTATTATTTTCATATGGTCATAATCCACTATAGAATGCATTGGATTGTTCTTTCACTACCATGTACACACATAATCAATTCAAAGTAATTATATTATTAAATGGAAGTATCATTCACCACTATGTGTAAGCCCTTATGTTACTAATATTGATAATGTTTTAGCTTGATAGATGTTTTTGTTGAGTGATTGAACATATATGTGAAATCATCTTAGTATATTATAAATATTTAATGGTTTGATTGGCTAGATAAGTTACTTATTTATGTTTAATAATCCATAGTGTGTGAGTTAGGGATTTGAGATGTTCTAGCCTAAGTCCTTAGGAAATAAATTATAGACAGTGTATTATTGTCATTGATCTTAGTTTTCTAGTATTTATTTTTATAAGAAAGGATAGGTTTGCATTCTTAGTAACAAATTTCTAGTATTATACACAAAATTTCATGTTAATTGTTTTATTAATATTGTGCTTTTTCCTAGATATATTTAATAATTTCAAGGCATACTAATTAAGAGTATTATTTCTTAAACAAATACATACATAATCATTTCCCTGCTTGGATTGTGAAAATTCTAGTTACTACAGTTTTCAAGTGTTGTATTCAATTAATCTTATACTAGAACTTGGTCTCATTTTGAAAGACTATTCCTCATTGAGGTATGTGTTTAAATGTTGTATGCCATAATTTTTTAATTTATATATGACTACTTGAAGTCCCATTCATCAATCATATTGATGCTACATTTATGATTTGAAGGGTGGTATTTCATTTATGTATTAGTTATTTTCAATGTATATGAAACATGTTACATTATTACATTATTATGTGGCTACCATTGATTATATTACTATGGATCATAGACAATCTGAAATTTAATTTATATTTAAACCAATATCATTGTTCATAGTTTTTAAACAATTTACAATATTCTACATGGTTGATTGAATTTTATGGTGTGTGATTGAACATTTTATAGAATATAAGAAACAAAACATTTAGTATATGTTAAATATTATATCCAGGTTAAAACAAAAGGAGAATAATAAAGGTTTCAATGTATATTTAATATTGGAGAAAACAATTCCATAGTTGCAATTGTCTTGAAAAATGAGCAAGAAAAGAAAATTTAATCTTTCATCAAGGGATGACACATGGACTTACAATTAGGTGTGTGGCAATGTACAGGGCAGTTCACATCCCTTTACTATACTTCCATAATTTTCTTACATGTCTGTCAATGTAGTTGCAATGAAACAAGAGAAGCTAATCTCCTCACAAAATGACATGTCTTAGACATTATAACACAATACTCCATCCCCCATACCTTATGAGATAAAACTGATGGAAGAATTTGATAGACATTTAGGGATGTGATCACATGTCCTTCCATCGAAAAACATGGCACACTATTTTTTTGTTGGCATTTTTAAATTTAGAATTTTTTAATATTATTTGAAAAGTCAAAATATCATAATTTTCAATATTCACATTTGAAGGTTATTGGGGAGCTCAGAAGTGAGTTGTATATGTTCAAAGGTTGAATAGAGCATCCAATCTCCCTACCAAAATGCATGTGAAAAGTGTAGGCAACTAGATAGTAGGTATGTATATTTTCCAGAAATATATGTTGTTGTGTCATTCTGTGTAGGGACTGTGGATAATTGAATGGGTATTGGGTATTCATTTAAAATGTAGAGTTGTTTATGTGCTTTTCTATTGAGGTTTTTTTAAATTTTTGTTTTGAATATTATCTCTAGAACTATTTGATAGCTCACAACCCATTATGGAAATCCAAAATGCATTTATTTTCTACATTGAAATAGTTCTCGAATAACGTTTTGAGAAAGAAAAAATGGGTCAGGATGTATAACTAGGTGCGAAAACATAATGTGGGTTTGTAATTAAAGTATATGTTTTCAAAGCCACATAAATCCCATAGCGTTTGTATTTTGGAAATTCTCATTTTGAAGGTTGATGGGGAGCTCAGAAGGGATTTGCAAGTGTTTAGAAGAAGAGTGGCCAATCTCCCTCTAAATGCATGTGACAAGCGTGACTAGCTAGCTAGTAGGTATGTATATCTACAAAAAATATGTCATTTTATCATTCTACCTAGGGAATACAAAGAATTGAATGGGTATTTATTGCACAACATTGGGTATTCATTTGAATTTATGATTTCCAAGGGTTTTCCTTGTGAAAGGGGCTTTTATTGGATATATAGAGTTGTTTATGTTCTTTTCTGTTAAGGCTTTTCAAATTTTGTGATTTTAACGTTCTCTCCATAACTATCACAAATTAGGAAAATTATTGAAATTGAGTTGAGGGGTGGCTAACCATTTCAATTGTTACATGTTGAGTTATGAATGTATTCACATAGATAGGAGGTTTGAAAACATGTTGTCTTTTATTAACTACACTTAATGGCATATACCAAGCTTTAGGATAGACCATTAAACCTATAGAGGTTGCTTGATATAAGAAATTGCATGCTTGATAACACAATGTGTTTGTCAAGATCCACATCACAACATTAGCTACCAAATCATCCAAATTATAATAAGATTTTTATAGAATTATCATATAGTTTTGTGAATATTAATATTTTTAAATTAGTGTTTTCTAATTTATTTTTATATAAGATTGTTTTTATTAATATTTCAAATCATTATTAACGATCTATCATTAGGATGGGGAAATGGTTTAATATTTTAAATCACACTTTCTTTTGTCATTCTAACAATGGATCAAAAAGTGATATGAAATATCGATAGAGAGTTTAATGAAAAACATGCTTCATAAGATAGTGTATTTGTCAACCTCCACATCACAATGTCCCCAACCCATTTTGGTTTTCAAGCTATATATGTAGGTTTGCATTATAAATAGCAAGAACACCAATTTCTTGCCATTAATTTGTATGTTATCATGCATATGACATGTTTTGTCAAGAGATTAGTTGTGTCCCCCAAGCACTTGTGGTTTTCAAGTTTGTATATATAGGTGTGCATTAGAAATAGTAAGAACGCCAATTTATTTCCATTAATGGAAATATTAAATAAACTTGTCGACAACGGTGAACATTGTGTAGTGTAGGTTGTGAAACATAATTGTTTTGAAGCCTTCCTTTACTTATATGTGAGCTTTTTCATGAAATACAGATATACAAATGCATAGATGGGGTTCTATTTTATCAAATAACATGTTTCTCATTATAGGCGACATCTATTCACCATCAATACATAGTGGAAGATGCATATACATATCAAGCTACAACCTAAAAAAACCTAAAGAACACTATTATAACTCAAAACTATATTTTAATCTGTCATACATTCTAATTTCCAATCTTACCAAACTAATAATGAGATTTAGTCGAAGGGTAGTTGGCTTAATGGAAATGCCCTGTTGTAAGCACCTAGATGGTGTTGAGTTCAAATCTCAATACACAAAAATAAAAAAATAAAAAAATGAGAGTCTAGGCATGCTTTAAGTAATCTTAAAGTCAATGGATAAAACTTGGGAAAAGTTAAAATCTAAATCATATACACCATTTTACATTTGTTATGATTCAAATTTTCACTATCATATGAGCTGTGAATCTGATATGATCTACAGATTGATATAATGTGAAATTAAATTAATGTGACATGGTGTGACATATGGGTATTTGAGCTTTTGGAAGATATACATGCTTGTTAGCTAACTGCCCGCTCTTATGACGTGTGTTTCTTAGGGAGATTGAATGCTCTGCTTCAACCTCTAAAACCTTGTAACTCACTTTTGAGCTCCCCAACAAGCTTCAAAATGTGAAATCTCCAAATGGTAGCTTTTTTCAAATTTCAAATTAATATTAAAAAATGAAAATTTTAAAACTCACCAGTGTGGCACATTTTTTGGTGATAAGACACTAAAGGCATATGGCTAAATTCTCGTCAGCTCCATCTGTTAATCTTATATCATTTATGATGCAATGCATGGGGGGTGGCGTATTATGTTATCATGTCTAAGAACATGTCGTTTTATCAAGAGATTGGCTTCTCCCATCTCAAATCTAGCTAATCTCCCAAGAAAATGACATGTCATACGCATAACATACAAAAATGATAAAAACATACATAGAAACATACAAAACATGATGGGACAATGTAGTGTGGGGCCTACCAAGATAGGGGATAAAATTGATGAAACTGACATATGAGAGGAAATGTTACGGGAATGGAGAGGAGGTAATGATATTGTCAGTAAAAATTTCCCACCTTTAACTAGTTGTCAGCATTGTGGGCAAACTTTCCCTTTTAGTTTGCTAGTGTGGTGGCTTCCATGAGAAGCCATCATTTTGTTTGAATTCCGTGCACCCATTGGAATTGGAGGCTGACATGGTTAAGGAACATTCTAAATTGTAATAACTATTGTTTTTGGAGAAGATGTGTTTAAATTGATAATGAAAAAACTAATTGGAGGTTGGAAAATACTTTGTGTTTTGGGTTTTTCATTTTGCACGTTGAAAGCTAAAGGTTGGAGAGCATGAGGTGGAGTACAACAAAAATTCTATAAAATTGGAAGGTACAAATGGAAGTGATAAAAATGGCACTATCACTTTCAAAAGCTTCAATACCCATTTAATTAAATTTAAGATCATATCAGATCCATAACATACTAAACAAAAGGAAATAGGGTACTCCACCTTTTAGGAGATGGAACACTAGGGGGTACCTATTTCACTCTTAGTTCATTAAAGGAAACCTTAGAGACTTCCACCCAATGATTCAATTAAGGGAAGTACTACTAGGATAGGAGAGGGGTTTCCTTAGGTGTGATTAAAAAGAGGGGTTCACCACTAAGCAAATGCTTAGAAAGAAATAAATGAAAGGAATGTACAAATCTAGCTATGTAACCTAGAAAATGGAACTCAAAATCAGAATAACAAGATAGAGATAAACATAGGAGCACCTGGAAGACTAAAGATTCCCAAAAAAGGTATGCAATTATGAAATTCTAACTTTTGATGTGCACTAGGACTGATACACCAGACTGGGCAATTTAGTCCTAGTCTAGGGTTTCAAGTTGAATATGGAATCTACAATTGATAAACAAGAATCTACTGAAAATTGTTGAAAAGTGGTATACTGAGACTCATATGCCCAAGGTGGTGATTTAGTCCCAGTATTAGGGTTTGATTGAAACTACAGTATCCTCTAGTGATATTTTGTAGCTTCTCTCTTGTTCGATCTCCAAGTTTGAAAGTTTGAATACTGTCTTGTGGTGAATTTTCATCAAGATGACAACTTCTTGACAACTTTTCTTCAATATTAAAATTTTTTCTTTAGAGGATCTTCAATCTGTAAATCACCTAGATCTACAATCACACATGAAGAGGGAAAAATGTTGTTGTTTTAGGGAATAGGGGTTTACCTTGGTTAAACCCCGTTTTGGTAATCAAACCTTGAAATGAAATGGAATAACATGAAGGAATGATGAATGCACAAAGGCAATGCTACAACTCATCATACCCTTGGAATAAAGTCTACAATATTATGTGAAATGGGTATGTGCAAGATCATCATGTGGAAAAAATAGGCCCTTGAGTGCCGATGAAAATTCAAAAAATCAGAGTTAGGAAACTTGACATAAAAATTTAAATAAGTTATCTATATTATTTTAAAAATATGTAAAATAGAATCTATAGAAAATTGAATTTAATTTCTAAACCACTAGGTTTATTTAAAAAGATAAAAAATCTATTTGGTGAAAATTTGAAATTTCGATGCAGTAGTACTTAAATTTCAGGGAAAAAATAAGAAGTGGGTGTCTATCTAACCACCCTAACCACAATAAAATGATAATATTTTTTTATAATATTTTAGATATAAGAAGAGGACTCATGTCCCTATGTGATACATATTTTTTTGTAATTTCTTTCCAAGTAAATAATTAATTATGATTTTTTTATTACAGCTTTTAAAAAATATAAAAAACTCGTATTTCTGACCACCTTAATTTGGTAAAAACCTCGTAAAATTCAATTTTTTTTTTTAATCCTATAGTATTTGAAGCATAGAATGTGCTACATGTTTCGTATTCAAAAAATGTGACACCGTTTGAAAGCTATAGATGTTTTTCAATCAACCTATCAATCAAGACTTTAGTCGTAATTCAAGTAGAAAATGAATAATAATAATTTATTAAATTCAAAGTATTTAGCATGATTTATATTGGTGGAAAGATTAGAATCTCCTTTAAAAACCCTTTTCATTTCATCAATTTTGGGTAAGAAAAAAGTTGTCAGCCACATGGGCCATCATATCACTTACATATCACCAATTTTTGGCCCATCATGATCTTGCACATACCCAAATGGCTCCAATGGATGTGGATATTGAATCTTGACTATTTATATGAGATAATGTCTTTGAATGCCTATTTGAATCATGAAAACCTAGATCACAAATGTTATCTCAAAACACACATGATGCATGATGACCTTGACATGATGCTTGAATATTGAATGCTGCTCTAAATGTTTGATAAATTTCTCTTGAATTCTATTGATCATAAACTTGCTAGAATACTTGAATACTTGAAATTGGTAGATGAATTGTAAACTTGCTAGGAGAGAATATGTGAATAACCTTGTATTTATACTTCTTTATGTCAAATTTTTTGAAATTACAACACTACAAGTTGACATCATATCTAGGAGAATAAAATCCCACCAAGAATTGAATTCAAAATAGTTCCAAGCTAAAGCAGGACTCGTACATCAGTTGGGGCATATGAGTCCCAATATCTTAAACCTAAGACACAAATTTCAAGAAATGTTAAGTTCAATGCAATATTTAGGATCAAGCCTCGAAATTTAGTTGGGATCCATACACCCAAGGTGGTGCATGAGTCCCAGATAACTAGATCTAGAAAACATAACTCAAAAAATGAATTATGATTGGTCATTTAATGAATTTTTCAGGATTATCCTTGGAAAAATGCATTAAATAAGGCTTGTGGATGCAAAATAGGACCAAATAAGGCATAAAGAAGCCCAATTTTAGCAAGGAGGGCCCAAACAAGTGTCAAAATGTAAAGGGTTAAATTTTTATACACTACACACATGATAGTGAAAATTTGAATCATAATGATGTGACATGCCTCATGAGTTTTCATTTTAAGTTTGAGTTGATGCTACTTTATGAGTGATCCTCCTAATAAATAATTTATCCATAATTAAAGTTTAATTACATAAAAAGTATTAAAAAAGAGGAAGAAGCTAATCTCCATACAAAAACTCATGTCGTAAAGATGATAACATAATGCCCTATCCACCATACAATGGCATCATTACAAGATAATATTAACGAATGTTTAGAGGTGTGTCATTTTGAGTGTTGTCATGTGTCCTATCATTGGACGTGGCACTTTGGCAAGTTTTAAATTAACATGTTTTAAAACTAATCTCCCTAAAAAATGTATGTCTTAGACATGATAACATACAATGATGTATGTGTGGGTTACAGTTTTCATAAACCATCTACTCACAACCCATTATGTTTTCCAACCTACAAATATATGGAGTGTTTTATTTTTTGATGATAAAAAATTAAAACACATTTTTTACTACAACTATAGCGTCAAAAATAGTAATCCTTTTCACACTTAATGTGGGAATAATTGATATAAAATTAACCTAATAATGCTTTGATTTAGTGTTGCAATGTGTTTTACACATTCACATTGAATCTAGGGCCCTTTTTAACAAAACATAATTAAATTGTACCTTATTTGGGGTGTTGTAAAGTGTTGTATTACATTTTCACACTTATCTAGGATTTCATTAATTAATTATGGTTAATTTAGCTTAATTGGCCCTTTAATTCAAATTCAAGACCTCTTAATTAAGGATTTATCCTGACACCCAACAATGATATTGCATGACATTTAATTTGGAAAATTTGAGGTCCTAGAAAATGATGTAAGGACCCATTCACCTTTAGTGGTGAATGGATCCTCTCCACATAGGAAACCCCTTTCTTGGCATTTTTGAAATATGTTTTTGATGTTATTTCATCCCTTCGAAGCATGTTCCTAGAAATTTGTGCTAGGACCCATTCACCTTTAGTGGCGAATGCCTCCTCCTCACATAGGAAACCCTTTTTTGAATTTAATTGTGGCAGGATTTTAATGACCAATTCAATCCTAGATTTGATGTCATCTTGAATTATTTGAATTTTGGGGTTAATCCTTGAACCAAAGATAAAATAGGGGAAATGTGTGTTCACCTATTCTTTCTTAGTTCATTCGATATTGTCCTAGGAACCCTAATTGCATTGACTATCAACCTTAAAGGTGAGTAAATTCTCAACAAGGATGACCTAGGAGGGGTTATTTTAAGCTTTGAGGGGTTCACCACCAAGCAAAATCTTGGAAAAGACAAATAAGCATTCAACTCACAAAATCTAATAATGCAAGCTAAATGGATAATGCAAACAATGAAATTATGCAATAAAAAGTTAGGGTATGTGTACTTGGAAGTTCTAGAAATGCAATGAGGATTTTGGAAATGCAAAGAAGGTGTCAAAAAGTGTTATGGAGGACTAAGACGGCCTTACTGTTGACTTAGTCTCATTGTTTTTTTTCAGGGAAAATGCAAAGTCTTTGAATGTCAAAACTAGATATGAAGGAATTTATAAAAAATGGCATGAGGAGGAGTAAGATGCCCTAGGTGGTTACTTAGTCCCATTATGAATTTCTAAAATCTTTGAATATGGTCTTGAGGTGTAAGGTCTTCACTTCCTTCTCAAATCTCAGGTTTTGAATCTTTCAGATTTGGCTTGTAGGTGAGTGTCCCTGAAGATGAAAAAATTGTGATGCAACTTTGCAACTTTGAAACTTTTCACTCTAAATGATCTTCAAGTCTTCAACCTAAACTTGTAATCACAAACACACAAGAGGAGAAAAACTTTTTGATTGTTAGTAAATGGGGTTTTTCCTTGGTCAAACCCCTTGTTGGTAATTAAACCTTGAAATGGAATGAAATGTAGGGAAATGGTGAATGAACATGCAATGTTACAACTCACCAAACCCTTGTTGTGAAATCTACAAAATTGTGTGAAATGGCTACCTTGAATGTAGATCTTGAAATGCTTGAATGCTTGATACATATGGACTTGAATTGCTTGCTTGAATCAAAACCCTACATCACAAATGTTAGCTCAAAAGCACACATGATGCAGCAATCTCCTTGATATGATGCTTGAATCTTGATGATGAATCCAAATGCTTGAAGAATTTCTCTTGAATGCTCTTGTAAACACAATTATACTATGATGAATTCTCTCACAAAAGAATTTTTATTCTTGGATATGAAAATGAGTGAAAGAACCTTGTATTTATACTTATCCATGCTTAATATCCTGAAATTACACCACAATAGGTTGACATACGAAATCATTAATTAAAGGAGGCCAAATCTTGCCAGAATTTGAAATTAAATCTTGAAAAAAGCTTAAGGGGGACTAAGACACCCTAGGTGGCATCTTAGTCCCAAGTCCTAGAAATTTGGGGGAAAGACTAAAAAAAAAGGGGCCCTTTTAAGGTACACTGAAAAGGGGGTCCCAAGACCTCAAGGGGACAAAGATGTCCTAGGTGGTGTCTTAGTCCTAACCAAAAAATCCAGAATCATTAAATTATCATTTATCCATTAATATTTGTCAAGATTTTCTAGAAAGAGATATAGCTTATTAGGCTTGTGGATGCAAAATAGGACCAATTAAGACATAAATATAGGTAAATAAAGAAAGAAAAGCCCAAACAAGTGTGAAATTGAAAGAGTATGCATTTTCCTACATTAAATTTAGCCCCCACTTTAGTGAGAGGATGAAATTTCTTCAAACTCACACTAAAGTAGCCAACCACACAATCAAGAGGGGTTCAAATGTATAGATACTAGTAAGATAGGATGACAATAATCAAGAGGGTGGCCAATCCCCCAGGATCAAGATCCTATGGAAAAACAACATAAGCGCAAAGGAAAACACATGCAAATGATATATGAATCCATAACCAAATCGAAAACATACACCATCAAAGACATGGAAAACAAAAAATAAAAAAATGAAAAATGCAATGGATCACGCTTCAACTAGTTGTACAATGCGCTATGGACCAGGTCTAGGCTACTATCCAAAAAAAGGTTTAGAAGTGGAACATGTTGTCCACTACAGAAACAAAAGCGCATGCTGACAAGGGCTAGTGAAGCTAGTTGTTCACTAGGTGAGCCCCAAGAGTTCCATATCAAAGCCATACCCCCATGACTATGATAAGGACAAAAAGAAAAATGCATGTTCACAAGGGCTAGTGAAGCTAGTTGTCCACTACGTCAACCCTAGGAAACCATATCAAAGCCATACCTCCATGATTTTAATATGTTACAAAGAGAAAATGCACGCTCACAAGGGCTAGTGAAGCTAGTTATCCACTAGGTGAGCCCTAAGGAACTATATCAAAGCCATACCTCCATGAATTTAATAAGGTACAAAGATGCAACAAAATAAGAAAGATGGGTGTTCAAAGGGATTTTTCTTAGTCCATGTGAGGTCTTAATCTTAGGGGACATTGTTCCTAATGCATCCAAGAGAGGACCAATCAAAGGATAAAAGATTCACGACTTAAGCAATGTAGTGTGTCACATTACCACTAAGAGGAATGTAATATGCTAAGATAGACGAAGCTCTTGAAGGACATTACTCCCAATGTCACCACAAAGAGAAAAACACTATGCATGAAGTAATAAAATCACATCAAGGATCATGGAAAACAAAAAAAATGTAAATGAAATCATGCAAAAATAATTCCAAAATAATGCCAATGTATGCCCCCACTTTAAATAAATTGACAAACATGAAAAAGAAAATGAAAAAGAGGGTTGCCCCCTAGAAACACATAAGGGATCTATAGATTCGGGGTCAATATTTTTCGTTGCTATAATGATATTAGAGAGCTCGAAACTATCATCATTCCCCAAATACACATAGAACTAGAAGAATGACACAAAGAAAGCGAAAAAAAAAGAAAAGCCTTTTGGGTCAAAATGGAAGAGACATAGGGTGTCTCGATGCCTTGCGTCATCCCCAAAAGGAAAACACAAGATAAAAATAAAAAAAGAAGAAAAGATATGGAAAATATGGAAAATATTTTGGGTCAACATGGAAGAGACATAGGGTGTCTCGATGCCTTGTGTCATCCCCAAAAGGAAAACATAAGACAAAAGTGAAAATAAAAAGCAAAGATCAATGAAAAGGTAAAAGATTATGACATATAGAAGAATGAAGGTACAAATAGAGGAATGCACAAAGAGAGGAAACATCAAACAAAACATCACAAGGGATCACATTGCACACATGAAATTTCACATAAAATAAAGGAAAAAATTTAAAGAAAAAAGAATAGTAAAGAACATGCGAGTCAACCATCCAACAAGTCATCCACATCCCAGTCTTGTTCAATATATGCGGAATGCATATCACTAGTTAGAGGGAAAACATCAAGTGTTGTACTAGGAGAATCACTAGGTTCAACACATGGTGCATCACTTGATCGAGGAGGATTATCATGATTATTATCATCTAAGCTCATAGAAGAGGAAAATAAAAAATTCAACTCTTTATGCACTTTCTCATCAATTTTAGTTGTTTCCTCATCATCATCCAAGTTAACCACAACAAGAGGACGAATGATAATATCCACAGAAGGTGTGGGTCCTTGTTGTGTTGGAGACATAGGATCTATTTGTTTTGGTAATGGAGGAGGCTCATTGTTTATTGATTTTGTCAAGTTCAAATTTTTATTTTCAATTTTATTATTTGCATTCATCTTGTGATAAATAGCATGACGCCTATGCCTACGCTCTCTAGCATTTCAATTCCTTTTATTATGTTTTTCAAGTTGTGTTTTTGTAGGAGTGGGTTTATCAACCATATGTACCTTTTCTTCTTGTGAGGGAAGAATTGGAGGTGGTGGAACCCTAAAAATTTGCATGGTCCCATTTGTTTCATGGTCAAAATATGGATGCTCGTGTCTTGTTTCCATTAGGCTTTAAGGGTTTATGGTTCTATTAAAATTTTTACGGGCTTGTCTTATAACTCTTTATTGACTAGCTGTATCTGATAACTGGTCCATTAGTTGCACTTTATGGTGTTCATTCCTATTGTTGACCGACCCTAGATACTAGGTTACTCATCGATCCCAAGTTCGTTTTAAGAATAGCTTAATCCCATATGCAATTTACTGTCACTTAAGTTTTACTTCCTAGCGGTCTATCGCTCCATCGCATGTCTCCTTGAAAGTGGCTTGAACTAACTTGCGATGAGTTATGCTATGTTTCCTTAGCCATTTTAATTCCATCCCCCATCGCTTTTTCCTTGATCATCACCCAAAAAAAACCCACGATGAGCGATGTGGTTAAGTTTGTAACCCATCACTGGCATCTTAACCATCATCGATTTCTCTCTACCTTCAAGGGAGGGACCCACAATCACCGATGGGTTGATTTTATCCCCATCATTGACGGTCAAGGCATCACCGGTTGTGACTTCCTAATGCCAAACTAATGTGTGATGGGTGATATGATGTGAAGTTTACAACCAGGATTTCCTTGCGATGAAAATCAATGGTTGGAATTCCAAGCCGAATCCTCAAGTATGTAGTCGTTCTGTATCATGCAAGTCATCATTAATGGAAAGATGAACACAATGAATTTTAATTTTATCCTAGTGCATGTGCATAATATTATTTTATTCGCACGTACAAGATTGGTATGTAGATTTTTGTACACCTAGATGATTAAGGACTCTAATGCGAGTGAAGCAAGTTGTCAATTCTCTTGTGTGAACTCCCTTGGAACATTAATGACATATGCTCCAATTTTTCTATTTAATGTGGAGTGCAGGCTATTTTATTTCACCACTTATTATCTTCAAGAATTCTGAGCTTGCTGAGAGTGTGTGAAATAGTTGCAGAATCTTAGTATTTCCTGGTTAAAATGAATCATTGGAACACATCTGCTAGTCCTATGAGACTCTCTAAGAGAATTTATCTCTTGAAGTCTCAAGATGGTTCCTCCATAAGCAAGCAGGGTGTGCCTAAAATTAAGGTGAATCCAAGGAAGGCACAAGACATGGCAGAACTGCACAAAGTTTGCTCAGGCACACTTATCATTTGAGAGGAAGAATTGTCTATGGGGAAGGAATCAAAGGAAAGGAAATGTAAATTACCAATCTAAGGAGAAGGTGGTGATGAAGGACAAGTATCATCAAGCCTATTTAGGAAAACATCACTTGCCCATTTTCTTTCTCATGATTATTTGGATAGTGAGGTTGAGAAAAATTCTAGTTATGGCCGATATCTCATGGTCTTAACCAAATTAGCTAGTGCAAATGAGGAGGTGATTGCAGTTTCCCCAATTTCTGTGAAGGAACCATGTGGAGGTACCTATTTTGTTGCTAAAATGAATGTTGATAAGGATGAGGAGGTGGTTTCTCTAGCCTTTGCTAAGACACGAAGTGGGCTTGTGTTTTCTCCACTTGATTAAGTGGGTGGTATTGGGTCATGTTTTTTGTGTGTTGGTGATAATATGAATTAGGGAGGTTATCTTGGTTTCCTTTGTCTACATGGATTCTTATTGGTTGGTATCATGAAGTTTGTATTGGTGAATTACAAAGGCTCAACGAAATCTTGCAACAATTGTTGTGAGATCAACTATTTTTGGCGGGTATTGTGAAATTTTGATTCCCCTGTCTGATAAATGATTACATCTAACTGTTTAGGGAATTCTTGAAATGCAATTAATTTTTTTTTTGAAATGAAATTCATTCTAAATTGTAACTATAATGAGCTTGATGCTTTTTGCTCCCTTAGTCTATAAAAGGGATTCCAAGGCTCATTGCAAATGGTCGAATTTTAAAATCTTGGGATGATCTAGGTAGAATTTAGTTCATATGTGAAGCATACTATAAATGATCAATGATTAGAACAATAAATTGTCTTGGTTAGGGGTATACATGTAGTAGTCTTGAATAGTTTTATAAAAATTACTGATATTGAAACAAATCTTAAGTTCTGAAACTATACTCTACTCTATATTTTCTTTTGCAAATTATGAATGAAAATATCAAAGGTCTTTTCATTTATCCTCAATGGCTCAATTGAATGTATGGCTCTATTTTTTCTTTAACTCAAATAAATGCTTAAAGGGAGTCAAAAATTTGTAAAGAGTTGCATAGGATTTTGGTAAGAAGTATGTTCCAGGCATTGTGAGTTCTCATATTAAGAATCACTATGATAATAAGCCACACATTTTAGATTCATTAATTGATATATTACTAGTTATTACATATTTGACTCCATTTACCCAATTGATGAAGCAGTGGTCCATTCATGGATAATAATGAGGCATCTGAGCTAGTAGTATACCAGATTAGGGATTCAAAAGAAGAATTTTTTTATAAATCATTAAATATTCAAATTATGATGTATGTGCTTAAAGTATCATTTAAATCCTAGCACTAGGTGGTTATTTTTTCAAGGGGACCAGCCAAACCTTTGATGAATAATGTCTATTTGCACTTAGTAGGAACATATCTATGTATAGAAGTGTTCTTAAGGCATTAATATCATATGAATATAGTAAGGAAAACCCTCCTTGGTCTTATTGAGACTAAAAAGTAGGGGTAAGGGTCTTAAAATATTTACCCGTTAGTTGGTCACAAGCCTTGATAATTCTTTAATATAAGGGTTGGAAATCCTTTAGGGAATTTCAAGGTTCAGCTGGAAAAAAACACCAACAGAAATGGCGACTTCGCTTGGGATAAATTTTATATCTCCAATTGAAAACTGTAACATCACAAGGTTAATATTTTTGTGGATCTAAACAACTTGTTTAGATAATTGAGAAGATCTTGGACCTGAAAAAGGTGTGATTGCATCAAAGATCAAGGGGTTTGAGTGTCGCTCTGTTGTTGGCAAAAACCCAGAACGGGATTTACTCTTGAAAGAACTTCATATTTGTTTGAAGTTCGGTCCTTTATGAAAAGAGGTGGCAACTCTGTCTATAGAACTTGTTGAAGAAATAAAGAAAATTCCCAGAGCTGCAAATTTTGCTGCTGGGATGAATGATTAACATCTACTACAAGTCTCCATGTATTCTCATAAATCTAAAGAAATCATTATTTTTTTTTACAACAATGTTATGAGGAATTTTCAAAATAAAGATGTAACTGGTTCCCAACTTAGTGAAGAAGCACTAATAGAGGGAAATAAAGGTGGAAATTTTGCATGTTTGTAGAGTGTAATGTGAAATTCATGAATTATAATAGAGAAGCATGTTATATTTTAAATCTTAAGCAAAATAGATAGAGGGTTTGCATTTGTAAGAGCTTGAGATCTTAGTTGCAAATGGAATTTGAATTTGCCTTTGATTAATTTGACAAGGCTTCCAAAGGCACGATGAAATGCCTTATTAGATTGTGTATCCTGATGTGGATCTAAATGCAATAATAAATAATGGGTATCCCCTGTCACATTGAAGAAATTTTAGTACTGAAAGGTGCAGAGCTATAGATTTTAGTAATATTCATGGTTATCCAAATGATGTAACTCCTAAGATCAGAGAAAAGGTACTTAAGTTTAACAATAAAAAATATGAGTCAGCAAGCAAGCATTTGTAGGAGTTTGTTGATACGATGGGAGATTATGAAATGGATTTTGAAGATGTTATCATGAAGTTGTTTTTTCAATCTTTGAAAGGAGATGAAAGGGACTGGTTCTCTTTTCTACCAGTGTCTTCTATACATTATTTGTATGATTTTAAGATGGAATTCATGGAACTATTTTGGTGAGAGAGTAAACTCAAGTGTGGTGAGAAAAAGCTTTATGGAAATCCATAGAGAAGAGGATGAGTTGGTCCCTTCTTTTAATCTTAGATTTTCAAATATCATAAGGGAGATCCCTGAGAATATCATACCAAATGATGCTAAGTGCTTGGTTGTATATTTAGGTGCATTTGATAAAAATATGAGCTATCTGTTAAGAGATAAAGAGCCCACAATGCTGCATCAAGTATATCAAACTGCTATAGATATTGAAAACAATTTGAAATAGCCAATGATGAAAGGATGCTAGAGTGCTAATATTGGTCATCCTTGCACATCTCATAAAAATACAATCAATGGATCAATCAATAGAGAATTATGTCAAGAGGATAAGGCATTTGTTGTTTCAATTTCTCCATCACCACAGTTTGAGGATCATAGTGAGCCCCGAGTGAACTATCCTCAAGATCCAAGTAAATTTACCCATGTCTCTATTGTTAAAAGATTGTATGAAATAAAAAGGTGTCAATATGAATCACCCTATGACTTGTTCCCTAGATTTGTGGAAATTTTGTTGGAGATATTTGAAAATTCTAGGCCTAAGGAGTCAATATATGCATTGACTTGTTTTGTGAAATATACCAATCAAGACTGAGTACATTGCCAAAGGAATTAAAACCTAAAAGTTTGAGCCAAGTAATTTACTGGATAAAGATGGTAGAGGGAGTTGGGAATGATTTTTTTACAACACAAGATGCCCCTAAATAATATTAGCCATAGTCCTTCTATGAAAGAGCAAGAAATAATGCAAAGATGTGAAGAAAGTGTATCAAAATCTAAATATCCATCTTGTTGTATATGAGAATATAATGATTGTAATCAATTCACTAGTGACACATTGGAAGATCATTGCAACAGTGATGAAGATGAAGACATGCTTTATGATAGCAGGTGTGATGTGTTTGATACAAGTTCTTGGGAAATCTTGAAGGGTGAAGAGCTGGAAGAAGTGTGAAAGGTTATCCCATTAAGAGATTTACTCAATAGTAGTATTGCTGATGTTGATGGTGCTCTATCACCTACTACTGATCAAGATATTGAAATTTAAAGTTATGACATTCAGTCTAAGGAACCTGAGTGCAGCCTTAGTATTGGTGGGTTTTCATGTTGTGATAGTTATGATGATACTTAATCATATTATTCTTTTGCTGAAAGTGATGGTCCTTATCGAATGAAGGTGGACCCTCTTTTAGGTGCTTACAAGGTTTCTGATTGTGATGATAGGTTGCAAAGTTTACATCCTCATGTAAAAGAAGCAAAAGATTCCCTACCAGAAATGGATGTAATGGATAATCCTCTTTTTGATGAGACTCTATCCATATTTTTTAACAAAGATGAAGCCCCTTAATGGTGTAGAGATAATCCACTTTTTGAGGATTCTAGTGATGCTTTGGATGCATGGTCAAGATATGGTTGTGAGCAAGCAAAGTAGTACACTAGATTTGTTTTGAAAGAAGTGCTTATGAATCTTTCACATTTGGTACTGCTATGATAGGTGAGACTAAGGATTGAGAGGAGATCAAAGTCTCTAAGTGTTTCTCTTAGGAATGTAATTTTATTTATGAGGATGACCTGAAAAATTTTCAGCCACATGAGGGAAAGCATGTTGAATAAGAGAGCACTAAGGAATATGAAGACAAGAGTGTCATTGTTCAGTCCATGGATATTGAGTCTAATGTCAAGTGCTTAGAGGATGATTTGTACATTGATGAGAGAGGAGTTTCAATATTTAAAGCCCGAATTATACATATTGGTGCAAATTTAGATTATGGGTTGGCATTAGGGCTCATAAATAATGAAGAGTAATCTAGTTCATGTGTATGACAACCAAATGATGCTGATAACATTGGGTATGATGTTAACTGACATGAATGTGTAGTTGAGTTATTTTTTGATGCTCCTCGTCTTTTGGGCATCATTACATATTTGCTTCCACTTAATGGGGATAACAGTCATTTGAAGCATAATGAAGATGTTTTTGAATCTATTTTCGTTCTTTGTGATGCTTCAAGATATTGTTGGCCCAGTGTGCTACACAGGGTTTTTGAGGGATTTCAATTTGATATGCAAATTGAATGTGATGTCAGAATATGTGATCAGGTGGAATATGGATGCTTCTTTTTTCAACTTCAACTTGACAAGTCTAAGGTTAATGAGTAGGGTAGTTTTGAGGTATGTGGGATTGATGGTACCCATCATAATGATGCTAACTATTGGGAAGTGCCTGATAAGAGTATTAATTTAATGTAGGTGATTAAATGAGAGGTCTTTGATAAAAGAAGGAATTGGTTCCTAAATTTGTGGAGCCTTGAACCACCAAGCTTGAAAATTGAAGCTAGTGGAATTGGATGAGACCTTCTACAGGGGAGGAAATTTCTACAATTTTGTAAATTTTGTATATAGGGTTTGGTGTGTTTCCTTTATACTGTGTCTACTTGTCTTGTCCGGGAAAGCTCCTAGTTTTGGTCCTTGTGTGCTGGTATTCTTCAACCTAAGATTTGAGATATTTTTTATGCCTGGAAAAGGGATACATCCCTAGTTGGAGCCACTTGTGGAACCCTAAGAATTTTCATGGTTCCATTTGTTTCATGGTCAAAATTTAGATGCTCATGTCTTGTTTCCATTAGGGTTTAAGGGTTTATGGTTCTATTCAAATATTTTACCCTTGGCTTATAACTCTTCATTGACTGGCTTTATCCAATAACTTGTCACATTAGTTACACTTTATGGTGCTCATTCCCATTGTTGACTAGCCTCAAATACTAGGTTACTCATCGAGCCCAAGTTCCTTTTAGGAAAAAATTAAGCCCACGAGCAATTTATTATCACTTAAGTTTTACTTCCTAGTGGTCTATCGCTCATCACATGCCTCCTTGAAAATGACTTGAACTAACCCGTGATGAGTGATACTATGCTCCCTCAGTCATTTTAAGTCCATCACCCATCACTTGTTCCTTAATCACCGCCAAAAAAGAAACCTACGATGAGCGATGCGGTTAAGTTTGTAACCCATCGCTGACATCTTAACCATTGCTGATTTATCTTCACCTTCAAGGGAGGGACCTGCGAGTGTCGATGGATTGAGTTTCTCCCCATCACTAGCAGTCGGGGCATCACTGGTTGTGACTGCCTGATGCCGAACTAACGTGCAATGGGAAATATGATGTGAAGTTTGCGGCCAATATTTCCTTGAATCGAGATCAACAGGTAAAATTCAAAGTCAAATCCTTGAGTATGTAGTCATTTTGTATCACACAAGTGATCATTAATGGTAGGAAGAACACAAGGCTTTTCAATTTGATCTTGGTGCACATGCATAATAATTTGTTTCGAACATATAGGATTGGTATGCATATTTTGGTACACCTAGATAATTAAGGACTCTAATGCGAGTGAATAAAGTTATCATTTCACTTGTGTGAACTCCCTTGGAATGTTAATGAAATATTCCCAAATTTTTCTATTTAATGTGGAGTGCAGGTTGTTTTATTTCACCACTTATTTTCTTCAAGAATTCTGAGTTTGTGAAATAGTTGCAGAATCTAAATATTGGTTGGTTAAAATGAGTCATTTGAACACATCTACTAGCCCTATGAGATGCTCTAAGAGAATTTATCTCTTGAAGTCTTAGGATGGTTCCTCCATGACCAAGTAGGGTGTGCTTGAAATTCATGAGAATTCACAAGAAGGCACAAGAGGTGGCGAGAGGCCTACACAAAGTTTTCTTAGGCACACTTATCATTTAAGAGGAAGAATTATCTCTGGGGAAGGAATCAAAGGAAAGGAAAAGGAAATTAACTAGTTTGAGGATAAGGTAGTGATGAAGGACAAGTATCATCAGTCCTATTTAGGCAAGCATCACTCGCCCATTGAGCTTTTGATGATTGTTTAGATAGTGAGGCTTAGAAAAATTCTAGTTATGGTCGATATCTCATGGCCTTGACTGAATTAGCTGGTGCAAATGAGGAGGTGATTGCATTTTTACCAATTTCTATGAAGGAATAGCATGGAGGTACCTATTTAGTTGCTAAAATGAATGTTGATAAGGATGAGGAGGTGGTTTCTCCAGCCTTTGATAAGACGCGAAGTGGGCATGTGTTTTCTCCACTTGATTAAGTGGGTGATATTGGGTCCTTATTTTTTTGTTGGTGATAATATGAATTATGGTGGTTATCCTAGTTTCCTCTGTCTACGTGGCTTCTTATTGCCTAGTATCATGAAGTTTGTATTGGTGAATTACAAATTCTCAACAAAATCTTGCAGTGATTGTGGTGACATCAATTGTTTTTGGTGGGTAGTGTGAAATTTTGGTTCCCTTGTTTGTCAAATAATGACATCTAAATGTTTGGGGAATTCTTGAAATCTAATTAAATTTTTTTTTGAAATGAAATGCATTCTGAATTGTAACTGTAATGATATCGATTCTTGTTACTCCCTTAGTCTACAAAAATGGATTCCAATGCTCATTGCAAATGATCAAATTTTGAAATCTTGTGATGATCTGGGTAGAATTTAGTTCGTATGTGAAGCATATTGTAAATGATCAATGAGTAGAACAATACATTGTCTTTGTTAGGGGCATATATGTAGTAGTCTTGAATATTTTTATAGAAATTACTGATATCGAAACAAATCTTAAGTTCTAAAACTATACTCTCCTCTATATTTTATTTTGCAAATTGAATGAAAATATCAAATGTATTTTCATTTGTCTTCAATGGTTCAATTGAATGTATAGTTATGTTTTTTCTTTAAATCAAAGTCTTAATTAAATGCTCAAAGGGAGTCATAGATTTGTAAAGAGTTGCATAGGATTTTGGTAAGTATGTTCCAGACATTGTGAGTTATCATATTGCAAAGCACTATGATAATAAGCCACACAATTTAGATTCATTAATTGGTATATTACTAGCTATTACATATTTGAATCCATTTACCCAATTGATGAAGCACTGGCCTATTCATGGATAATAATGAGGCATCTGAGCTAGTAGTATACTAGATCATGGATTCAAAAGAAGAACAAAATTATAAATAATTAAATATTAAAATTACGATGTATGTGCTTAAAGTATCATTTAACACCTAGCATTAGGTGGTTATTTGTTCAAGGGTCAGCCAAACCTTTGATGAATAATGTCTATTTGCACTTATTAGGAACATATTTGTGTATAAAACTTTTCTTAAGACATTAAATATCAAATGAACATAGTAAGGAAAACCATCCTTGGTCCTACAAAGCCTAAAGGTAGGGGTAAAGGTATAAAACTCTTTACTTGTTAGTTTGCCACAAGCCTTGGTAATTCTTGAATATAAGGGTTGGCAATCCTTTAGATAATTTCAAGGTTCTGCTGTAAAAAACGCTAATAGGAGGAACCATTGAAGGTTGTTCAACCACTTTCTCTTTAGCTTTATAAATTTGTTTAGGAGGCAGATAAGGGCTTGTTTTGTTTTCTCTTGGTCTCTTGTAGGAAATAGGTAAATTATTTTGGATGGATGGGTCTTGGTTTGTTGGAAAGGCTTTAGGCTCAATATTGTTTCCTACAAGTGGTAGAGGGTCAAGCATGGGTGGAGGAAATTTTTCAAGGGATAGCTTGGATATGAATTTTTCTTTAAATATTTGGTAGGATAGGAAAAGGAAGTCCTCACAAGGTCTTATAGGTTCCATGGGCTCAGGCAAAAAATAATCTAAGAAAAAATTTCCATGGGAAGATGGAGGTCTAAAACCACTATGGTTGAAGGTGAATATTTCATTGCCGACTAGAAAGTTTAAGCACTTGTGGAAAATATATGGGACCACATTCATCGAGCAAATCCATTTGTAGCATAACTTCACATGAAATTGATCTAAATTAGAGATGATAGAGAATGATACATTTAATTTCATCTGTCCTACTTGTAAAGGGAGTGTGATCGATCCGATCATAGCATGAATAAAACCATCATGCATTTTAATCCATGCTTTCGGTTTATCATATCTATCTTGAGTGAGTTATTGTGCATACAATAGTTCTTCTATTATCATATTCTCTCCATAGATGAGATCAATTAAAATCCCAAGAGGGCCTATTATTGATTCTATCGGCTATATAAAGAGGACCATCAGGTGCATGTTCGATTGTTTCTTCGGAATAGAAAGTAATATCAATAGGAATTTTGGTTTTTTGTTTACAAGGCTCGATATCAATCACTCCTATCATTGTATTAATAGGACTTTGGTCATTAGTATCCATACGACTTTTTTCATCATCATCCATAGGATTTTTTTATGTTATTGCTCATATTATCATCATCCGTGTCGACATTCATCACATTGGGCTTAGTTTCACTAGCCTTAACAAATGAAATATTGTGGTTAGGCATGGGATTGGTAAAGATTTACATGTTTTGGTTAAGAGGAGCTACAAGTTTATTGCCTTTGTCATTCTCACCTCCAATTTGAACATAACTAGAATCAATGGGGTCTTGCACAATATGTTTAAGACACTTGCAATGTTTTGTATCATGTCATTTTTGTTGATGATAAGAACAATATTCATTTTGTATAAAGCTCAGAGGTAATGGATTACTAGGGTCAAGAGGTCGAATGGGAGGTAAGGTAAGAATGTTCTTGTTTATTAGCTGAGTCGTGATGTTTTAAAGTGTGTCAGGTAAGGGAGTAAATTTCATTTGTGGATCCCCAAAGATATAAGGATTACTCTTTTTTATAGTAGCTACTTGGGTATCAACTTGTTGGGTAAGTTGATAGGTGAAGTTTAGTTGAAAGAAATTTTTCTTTTTGTCATCTGAAAGGTTAGTAGGTGTTTTGGTTTGAAGGTTTAGACTTTTCAGGATGGGTAGAGGTGGATTTAGGCTCACAAAGACCTACAAAATTTTGATAGTCTGGAAGGGTAGTGCACATGTGCATGAAGTTAGGGAATTTCATCATGGTAAGCGTGTCTCTTATCTTACTTTGTAAATTATCTATGAACATCTTTTGAAGATGGGAATTAGGAATCTTCACACTAATTTGGGAATAAAGTGATTGGTAATGGGAAATAAAGTCATTTACCTTTTCACCCTCATTTTTCTTGCATCTCATCAAATTAGCTAATGTCATTTTAGGAACCATATGCACTTGGAAATGGTTAATAAAGGCTTCAACAAGTCCATTGAATGAATGAATTGAGTTATTCGGTAATGCAAAAAAACCATTCTAAGGCAATGTCTTTTAAGGATCGGGGGAAAATCTTAGCCAAAATTTTTTCCTCAAGGATAAAGTCACTACACAAAGCAATAAAGGCATTGACATGATTAGCAGGATCTCCATTTCCTCCACATTTCTCAAATCTAGGGATCTTTATATCTTGTGGCATCAAACTTCTTAATATCTCCAAAGATAGTGGATTTCTTTTGAAATAGTATGAAGCTGGACCATTTTGATTTTGATTGATGGTGGAAACTTGACATTGAATGGATGAAAGGCTTTGTAAAAGGTGGTTAATGATAGGATAATTTCTTGTGGTTTGAGATGGAGGTGAATATGGTGGTGGTGTGCATGTAATGGAAGGTCCAGTGAATGGATTACTGATGGGAGGAGACATGAGATTAGGGGCCACATAAGTATAAGGAGCACTAGTGGAAATGTTCGAGGTAGGAAGGATATTGCTATTTGGTTGCATCATTGTGGTCACTTGAGGATTGGTATAGGTGGGAATTGAGGTTATGGTTGAAGTGGGGGGAGTGTGGTTTCCTCCTTGGCTTTGCACATTTTTTGAAGTTTGAGCACCATTGGTGGTGGAAGGAAGATTTTTTTTCAAATATTTGAGCTATGTTATGTACAACTTCTAGTCCCTCATCACTTTCCATCATGCGATGAATACTATCTATGGTAGGTATAATAGTTTTTGAGATGTTTTCAGTACTCACACTATCGTGTAAATGAGCTAAGTCTTCATGCATTTTCATAATGTTTTCTTTAGGGATATGATCAACCATTTTTTCAACACTTGGAATAGAAATTGTAGTTAAGGTAGGTATAACAAAAGAGGTATCAAAGGTATGGTCCATACCTAGTGAACTAATACCAACACTAGGAGTAAGAGAGCTTGATAACCCAAGATCCACAACGAGTGTTTTATCACGGGATGCCATGAGTCTAGCACTTTGTCTAACCACAATATTAGCAGTAGGAAACCCAATAGTATAGATCATGGAAGGGATAAAACAAAGAAAGTGTGATTAACACAATATCCTATGCTTGGAATTACACTTGAAATGAAAGAAATTGGAATAGCAATAGTTTTGCAAACTGAAACAAAAAATTGAAGGCAGCAAATAGAAGCACAAAAAAAATTACAAATCCTGAAAACTAGAAAGTCAAAGTCAACAAGGACTAAGACACCAGTAATGAAATCTTGGTCCTACTAGTATTATTATGAGTTTCTAGGGATTGGAACAAACAAAAAACATCGAAGAGAGGATTCTGAGCTAGAAACCCTAAAAGGGGCTAATACACCAGGAAGGGTGTTTTAATCCTAGTAGAAGATTTTTTTAGAAAAAACAAGAAATTATGGATTGTCTATAGTATTCGAAGGTTGCCTATTCAAGGACTTGGTTTTTGGAAATAGAAAACTATGTAAATGAATGCAAGAAAAATGAACTAGCGACAAGAAATTGAATGCAATTTTCTGAATTTTGAAGACAATAACAATGTTCTTAAATGCAATTAGGATAATTAAAAATGCACTTTTTCAGATTTTCAATGAGATAAGATGATGCAAAAAAAATAAATGCAACCTATATGCACTTTCACTAATGCAAATATAAGAAACCCTAGATGTGATTTCACTAAGTATGAGAAAACCTAGATGCAATTTAACTAATGCAAGATGCAATGCAAGAATGAATGCAACCTAGATCTAGGACTTTAATGAAATCCAAATTAGAAATTGAATTCTCAAAGAAGTCAGGTTTACCAAAATGAACCGAAGATAAAATAGGGGAAATGTGTGTTCATCTATTATTTCTTATTTTATTTTATATTGTCCTAGGGACCCTAATTGGATTGATTATTAACTTTAAAGGTGAGTCAATTCTCAACAAGGAGGACCTAGGAGGGGTTATTTTAAGCTTTGAGGGGTTCACCACCAATCAAAATCTTGGAAAAGACAAATAATCATTCAACTCACAAAACCTAATAATGCAAGCTAAATGGATGATGCAAACAATGAAATTATGCAACAAGTTAGGGTATGTGTAGTTGGAAGTTCTGGAAATACAATGAGGATTCTAAAAATGCAAAGAATCTATCAAAAAGTGTTATGGACATGACTAAGACACCCTTATTGTTGACTTGGTCTTGTTGCTATTTTTTGGGAAAAATGCAGTCTTCAGATGTCACAACCAGATTTGAAGGAATTTTTGAAAAATGACCGAAGGAGGACTAAGATGCCCTAGGTGGCAACTTAGTCTCATTTTGAATTTTTGAAATCTCAAAATGTGGTCTTGAGGTCTAAGGTCTGCACTTCCTTCTTCTCAGATATCAAGTTTTGAATCTTCTAGATCTAGCCTATAGGTGAGTTTCTATGAAGATGAAAACTTTGTGATGCAACTTTGTAACTCTACACTCCATATGATCTTTAATTATTCAACCTAAATCTGCAATCACAAACAAACAAGAGAAGAAAAACTTGTTGATTGTTAGTAAATGGAGTTTTTCCTTGGTCAAACCCCTTGTTGGTAATTAAACCTTGAAATAGAGGGAAAAGATGAATGAACAACATACAATGTTACAACTCACCAAACCCTTGTTGTGAAATTTGTAAACTTGTGTGAAATGGCTAGCTTGAATGTAGATATTGAAATGCTTGAATGCTTGATAGATATGGACTTGAATTGATTTCTTGAATCAAAACCCTATATCACAAATGTTAGCTCAAAAACAAAAATGATGCAACAATCTCCTTAATATGATGCTTGAAGAATTGCTCTTGAATGCTCTTGTGAACTTAATTATGCTATGATGAATGCTCTCACAAAATACTTGTTATTCTTGGATATGAAAATGAGTGAAAGAACCTTGTATTTATAGTTATCCATGGTTAATATCTCAAAATTACACCACAACAAGCTGACATATGAAATCATTAATTAAAGGAGGCCAAGTCTTGCTAGAATTTAAAATTAAATCCTGAAAAAGCTTAAGGGGGACTAAGACACCCTAGGTGGCATGTTAGTCCCAAATCCTAAAAAATTGGGGCACAAACTCCAAAAAAAGGGGCCCATTTAAGGTACACTAAATAAGGGGTCCCAAGACCTTAGGGGCACAAAGACGCCCTAGATGGTGTCTTAGTCCCAACCCAAAAATTAGGGACACTCACCTAGAATCATTAAATTATCACTTATCCATTAATGTTTGTTGGGATTTGCCACAAAAATATATAGTTTATTAGGCTTGTGGATGAAAAATAGGACCAATCAAGACATAAATATAGATAAATAAAGTAAGTAGGGCCCAAAAAAGTATGAAAATTCAAGGGTATGTAGTTTCCTACACTACAATTATTAGATTTAGTATAAATATAAGGTTAATTCACATAGTTTCATCTAACAAGCATTGTTAAGACTTATACGCAATCAAGATAACTTATACAAGTGTTTACAAGAGCATTCCAAGGCATTGAAAGACATATTAGTGAAGTTTTATTGCAACAATTCAATGTCATATCATCATGTCAAAGGTATAGTACCTTCAAGCATGTTGTTGAGCTAATATTGTTGATGTAGCATTGAAGATCATTTGCAAACATATATTCATATCTAATTTGAGATTTACATTCCAAGACAACTTCCAAGGTATCAACATTTCATTATTTCGTATTCATGCTTAAATTTCATTATTTCATCATTTGGTTTAATTATCTAAAAGGGGTTTTACTTAGCAAAACCCATATTCACTAATAGTCAACAATGTTTTCTCCCCTTGAATGTGTATTTGTAGATTTATAGGTTTAAGTTCAAGTGGAGAACAAGTTTGAAGCAAAATTGTCAAAGTTGCCAAGTTTGAAAATTTGTCACCTACATTGCAAGAACACAAAAATGAGGCTATATAATTGGTTTCAGGATTTTAGGAGCTGATCACCAAGGATCTGAGAGTGCAAACATCAATGAATAAAACCCATATCTCATTTTCAATAACCCTAACAGGTACCCATTCACTAGTAAAGGCGAATGAGTCCTTTGTGACCTAAAAATAGCCTTCTTGCAACAAGGTACACATCATTCTAGCCTCTCAAAACTTCCCTCATAGTTGTTATAGTAGTTAGGATTTATTTCTTATTATTATTTGCATCATATCTTGCACATAATTGCATGTTTATATTGAGAAGTAGTGGTCCATCATTTTGATCAATTCATCTTAGTGAACCACACTTTTTCTCCTAAACATTTTGGTGAACTTAACATTAATGAAATCATTTATTTCAGATTTTGGTGAACCACACTTTTTATCCTATTTTTCTATTTTATATGAAACATTTTTGTTAATTGCCTTGGATTATGCAAGGTGTTGAGACATTTAGGTCTCTTCCATGTAGACCCAAAATCTTTCCTTTATCTTTTTCATTTTTCTTGTGTTTTCCTTTTGGGGATGACACAAGGTGTCGAGACATTTAGGTCTCTTCCATGTTGAGCCAAAAGTATTTTTCTTTGTTTTCTCTCTCTTTGTGTCATTCTTCTAGTTCTATGAGTATTTAGGGAATGATGATAGTTTCGAGCTCTAAAAACAACATTGCAACAAAGACATACCCCAAATCCATAGATCCCTTATGTATTTTTGGGGGAAACCCTTCCTTCCTATTCATGGTGTAGCTTTATTTTGGAAACATATGACTTGGCATAGGGTTTTCTAAGCAGAGATCTCATGTCTTAGGACAAAAAATTAGCTACTTTAAAGAAATTTCTCATAGTAATCGTGTTAGCAACAACTTTAAATTGGGGGCATACATCAATGACATATTTCGACATATTTCATGGCATGATTTTAATTTTTCTCATGATGTATCCTTTTCTTAGTGGTGTGATTGGGTTTGGTGTCATCCAAGAGTGTGATATTTCTAAGCATATGATCTCTCTTGGTGGCATGATGTGAAACGAGAGACATCCCATAAGTGGTGATTTGATACTCTTTGAATTGACCTCTCTTGGAGACAATAGGCACAATGTTCCCTAAGAAGAAGACCTTTCATGAAAAAAGAAAAATCCCCTTTAACAAAAACTTATAGACATGAAATTCAAAATCATATAAAAAGCATTACATTATGGTGCCTTGTTGAAGTTGTCAAGAGGATAACTTTGGTATGGTTGGCCACCTTGTTGCGATAAATCACCTAGTGGACAAACTAAGGTTCCACTACCCCAGATTGAGCACAAATGATTGGGATAAATCACCTAGTGGACAGACTGAGGTTCCACTACCCCAGAGTGAGCATAAATGATTGGGATAACTCACCTAGTGGACAAACTAAGGTTACACTACCCCAAAGTGAGCACACATGTTGGGACAACTCACCTAGTGGACAGAACAAGGTTCCACTACCTCAGAGTGAGCAATGTATGTTATAGAAAAACAACCCTATTCCATAGTGTGTTGGAATGATAGTGCTTCATCCTTTGTTTTTCTTTTCTTTTCTTGGCCTTTGATAGGGTATGAGTGCATGTACCTTTGTTATTTTTGCATACTTATATGTCTTGAATTTCTACTTTAGTGTGAGTTTTTCATGAGGCAAAACTCTCACTAAAGTGTGTCCAAAATGTAGTGTCAAAAAAAGTAATCATTTTCATGCTTAATCTAGGAATAATTGATATTAAATTAACCTAATAATGCCTTGATTTAGTGTTGCAATGTGTTGTACACATTCACATTGAATCTAGGGCTCTTTTTAACAAAATGGACTTAAATTATACCTTATTTGGGTGTTATAAAGTGTTGTATTACACTTTCATACTTATCTATGGTTTCATTAATTAATTGTGGTTAATTGAGCTTAATGGATGGCCCTTTAATTCAAATTCAAGCCCTCTTAATTAAGGATTTATCTTGACACCCAATAATGATATTGCATGAAATTTAATTTGGAAAATTTGAGGTCCTAGAAAATGGTGCTATGAACCATTCACCTTTAGTGGCGAATGGGTCCTCTCCACATAGGACATGTACCTTTCTTGGCATTTTTGAAATGGGTTTTTGATATTATTTCATCCCCCCAAATCATGGTCCTAGAAATTTTTGCTAGGAACCATTCACCTTTAGTGGCGAATGGGTCTTCCACACATAGGACACCCCTTTTTGAATTTAATTGTGGAAAAATATTAATGATTTTCAATCCTAGATCTGATGTCGGCTTGAATTATTTGAATTTTGGGGTTAATTCTTAGATTTACTATAAATATAAGATTAATTCACATAGTTTCATCTAACAAGCAATCCTAAGACTTATAAGATATGAAGAGCACTTATAAAATATTTTACAAGAGCATTCCAAAGGCATTAAAAGACAAATTAGTGAATTTTTATTGCAACAATTAAAGGTCATATCATCATGTCAAAGGCATAGTACATTCAAGCATGTTGTTGAGCTAATATTGTTGATGTAGCATTGAAGATCATTTGCAAGAATTGATTCCTATCTAATTTAAGATCAAGACCTACATTATTTGTGGGAACTTCATGTTAGTTTGCATAATTAAATTTCAAGACAACTTCCAAGGTATCAATATTTCATTATTTCATCATTTGGTTTAATTACCTAAAAGGGGTTTGACTTAGGAAAAACCCTATTCACTAACAATCAACAAGTTTTTCTCCCCTTGAATTTGTGTGTATATTTATAGGTTGAAGATCAAGCGGAGAACAAGTTTGCAGCAAAATTGCAAAATTTGTCAAGTTGCAAAAGTTGTCACCTACATTGCAAGAACATGAAAATGAGGCTACAAAATTGGTTTCAGGATTTTAGGAGTTGATCACTGAGGATCTGAGAGTGTAGACATCAATAAATAGAACCTAGAAATTAGTTTCAAAACCCTAATAGGTACCCATTCACCAGTAAAGACGAATGAGTCATTTGTGACCTAAAAATAGCCTTCTTGCAGCAAGGTACACATCATTCTATCCTCTCAAAACTTTGGTCATAGTTGCTATAATAGTTAGGATTGATTTCTAATTATTATTTTCATCATATCTTGCACATAATTTCATGTTTATAGTGAGTTATTATAAATGGGTTTGAATTATTATTTCATCATTTGGTTTCATTATGTCATTTGTCCCGTGTTTTCCTTTTTGGGATGACACATGACATTGAGATATTTAGGTCTTTTACATGTTGACCCAAAAGTTGTCCTTTATATTTTTCATTTGACTTGTGTTTTTCTTTTGGGGATGACACAAGGCGTCAAGACATTTAGGTCTCTTCCATGTTGATTTGAAAGGATTTTTCTTTGTTTTCACTCTCTTTTTGTCATTCTTCCAGTTCTATGAGTATTTGGGAATGATGACAGTTCTGATCTCTAGAAACAACATTGTAGGAAAGACATATTGACCTTGAATCTATAGACCCCTTATGTATTTTTTAGGGGCAACTCTTCCTTCCTATTCATGGCATAGCTTTATTTTAGAAACATATGACTTGGCATAGTGTTTTTCGAGGAAATCTCTCATGTCTTAGGATAAAATATTGTCTACTTTAGAGAAATTGCTCATAGTAATGGTGTTAGAAACTAATTTAAAGTGGGGGCATACATCCATGACATCTTTCAGCATATTTCATGGCATGATTTTATTTTTTATTGTGACATCTCCTTTTCTTAGTGGTGTCATTCGGTTTGATGTCCCCTAAGAGTTACATTTCTAAGCATATGATCTCCCTTGGTAGCATGATGCAAAGCAAGAGGCATCCCATAAGTGGTGATCTGATACTCTTTGACTTTTCATCTCTTGGAGATATTAGGCATGATGTTTCTTAAGAATAAGACATTACATGAACAAAGTAAAACCCCCTTTAACAAAAACTTATAGACATGACATTTAAAAGCATACAAAAAGCATTACATTATGGTGCCTTATCAAAGTTTTCAGGAGGATAACTTTGGTATGGTTGGCCACCTTGTGGGGATAACTCACCTAGTGGATAGACTAAGGTTCCACTACCCCAGAGTGAGCACACATGATTGGGATAACTCACCTAGTTGACAGACTGGGGTTCCAATACCCTAGAGTGAGCATGCATGTTGGGATAACTCACCTAGTGGATAGATTGAGGTTCCACTACCCTAAAGTGAGCAACGTATGTTATGGAAAAACAACCCCGTTCCACAATATGTTGGAATGGTTGTGCTTGATCCTTTTCTTGTCTTTTTTTTCTTGGCCTTTGATAGGGTATGACTATTTAGATTTTTTATTTTTGCATACTTATGTGTCTTGAATGTCTTCTTTAGTGTGATTTTTTCATGGGGGAAAACTCTCACTAGAGTGTGGGAAAAATGTAGTGTAAAAAAAAATTCCTTTTTCATGCTTAATTTGGGAATAATTGATATAAATTTAACCTAATAATGTCTTGATTTAGTGTTTCAATGTGTTGTACACATTCACATTGAATCTAGGGCCCTTTTTAACAAAATGGACTTAAATTGTTCCTTATTTGGGGTGTTGTAAAGTGTTGTATTACACTTTCACACTTATCTAGGGTTTTGTTAACTAATTGTGGTTAATTGAGCTTAATTGTCCCTTTAATTCAAATTCAAGCCCTCTTCATTAGGGATTTATCCCGACACTCAATAATGATATTGAATGACATTTAATTTGGAATATTTGAGGTCTTGGATAATGGTGCTAGGACCCATTCACCTTTAGTTGCAAATGGGTCCTCTCCACATAGGATACCCCTTTCTTGGCATTTTTGAAATGGGTTTTTGATGTTATTTCTTCCCCCCTTAAGCATGGTCCTAGAAAGTTGTGCTAGGATCCATTCACCTTTAGTGGAGAGTGGGTTCTCCTCACATAGGACACCCCTTTTTGATTTGATTGTGGTGGGATTTTAATGATTTTCAATCGTAGATATGATTTCGGCTTGAATTATTTGAATTTCACAGTCAATTCTTAGATTTAGTATAATATAAGGTTAATTCACATAGTTTATTCTAACAAGCAATCCTAAGAATTGTAAGCAATCAAGAGAACTTATACAAGAGTTTACAAGAGAATTCCAAAGGCATTCAAAGGTAGATTAGTGAAGTTTTTTTACAACTCAAGGTCATATCATCATGTCAAAGGCATAACACATTCAAGCATGGTGTTGAGCTAATACGGTTGATGTAGCATTGAAGATCATTTGTAAGCATTAATTTTTATCTAATTTGAGATCAAGATCTACATTATTCATGGCCACTTCATATTAGTTTTCATATTTAAATTCCAAGATAACTTTCGAGGTATCAACATTTCATTGTTTCATCTTCATGCTTCAATTTCATTATTTCATCATTTATTTTAATTACCTAAAAGGGGTTTGATTTAGGAAAACCCCTATTCACTAACAATCAACAAGTTTTTCTCCCCTTGAATGTGTGTTTGCATATTTATAAGTTGAAGATAAAGTGGAGAAATTTTTTGAAGCAAAATTGTCAAAGAACATCAAGTTGCAAAAGTTGTCACCTACATTGCAAGAACACAAACACAAGGCTACAAATTGCTTTTAGGATTTCAAGAGTTGATCACTGAGGATCTAAGAGTGCATACAACAATGAATAGAACACATATCTTAGTTTCAAAAGGCGAATGAGTCCTTTTTGATGTTAAAACAACCTTCTTGCAGCTAGGTACACATCATTCTAACCTCTCAAAACTTCCCTCATAGTTTCTATAATAGTTAGGATTGATTTTTTATTATTATTTGTATCATATCTTGCACATAATTGTATGTTTATAGTGAAAAGTAGTGGTCCATAATTTTGATCAATTCATCTTGGTGAACCACACTTTTTCTCCTAAATAGTAACTAATAGTTGTTGTAAATGTTCAAGGTGCATTTCATTGCATTCATACTCTCTAAATAACACATGGTTTTCAAGACATTCATATTGTGAATAAAATTGTAGTTTTGGAAAATACTAGGTGTTATAAAACCTACAACCCACATACTATTTTAAAACCAAAAATGCATGTGTTAGACATGATAAAATTATGCCCCATCCACCATATGGTGGAATCATTATGATATAAGACTAACAAATGGATGTTGACATACGTCTAGGTGTGTTCCATTTCGAGTGCTATCACGTTTCCCATTGCCAAAAAAATGTGGCATGCCGACAGGTTTTAGAATTAATCTCCCTACAAAAATGCATGTCTTAGACATGATAACATAATGCAATGCATGTGTGGGTTGTAGGTTTCATAGACCATCTACTCACAACCCACTGTGTTTTCCAACCTACAAATATATTGTGCATTCTATTTTTCGATGATATGAAGAAATTGAAACACATTTTTACTGTAACCAAGAGTTGTGGTAAATTTTCAAGGTGCCTTTCATTACATTCATACTCTAAATTAAAAAAAAGGGTTTTCAATGCATTCATATTGTGAATAAAATTATAGTTTGGAAAACACTAGGTGTTATAAAACCTGGAACTCGTATACTATTTGAAAACCAAAAATGCATGTGTTAGACATGATAACATTATTCCACATCCACCATTTAGTGGAATCATTACGAGATAAGACTGATAGATATATTCTGATGAATGTTTAGGCATGTGTCATTTCGAGTACAACCATGTATCCCATTGTCAAAAAATGTGGAAGGCCAATAATATTTAAAATTAATCTCCCTAAAAATATGTATGTCTTAGACATGATAACATAATGGAATGCATGTGTGGGTTGTAGGTTTTATAAACAACTTACTCACAACCTAATGTGTTTTCCAACTTGCAAATATATTGTGCATTCTATTTTTTGATGATATGAAGAAATTGAAGAATATTTTTTACTGTAACTAATAGTTGTGGTAAATTTTCAAGGCACCTTTCATTACATTCATACTCTCTAAATAAATTTTTTTTTCAATACATTTATTTTGTGAATAAAATTGCAATTTGGAAAACATTGGGTGTTATAAAACTTGCAACTGAAAAACTATTTAAAAACCAAAAATGAATGTGTTAGACATGATAACATTATACCCCATCCACCATATGGTGTCATCATTATGAGATAAAGCTGAAAAATAGATGCTAACATGTGTTTAGGTTTGTGTCATTTCGAGTGCTATCACGTGTCTAATTATTGGAAAAATGTGGCACCTTGATAAGTTTTAAAACTAATCTTCCTAAAAATCACATGTCTTAGACATGTGATAACATAATGTGACACATGTGTGGGTTGTAGGTTTCACAAACCATCTACTCACAACCCACTATGTTTTCAAACCTACAAATATATTGCGTATTTTATTTTTTGATGATATGAAGAGATTGAAATGCATTTTTTAATGTAACTAACAGTTGTGGTAAATTTTCAAGGTTCTTTTCATTACATTCATACTCTCTAAATAAAAAATATATTTTTAAGACTCATATTGTGAATAAAATTGTAGTTTGGAAAACAGTGGGTGTTATAAAACTTGTAACCCACATACTATTTCAAAAAAAAAAAATGTACGAGTTAGGCATGATAACATTATGTCCCATCTGAATTAAAGGGAAATAGGATAGGGTTCCACCTTTTGGGAGATGGAATTGGACCTATTTCACACTTTAATTCATTAGGAAACTAGATCCCTCAACTAAGTGACTTGATTAAGGAATGGGTAGTGGATTCCTAGTGTGATTAGATAGGGGTTCACCATTAAATGAAGCTTCAAAGGAGAAATGCAAATACTTATGCACAAATCCTAAACACTTGAAAACATGAAATTAGATTGACAAACAAAATGAAACAAAAATGTACTTGGAGGAGTGGAGATGCTAGAATAAGGTCTGTAAACCCTAAAAAACTATTGTCTTAGATTGTACTAGGGCTGATACGCCAAGTAGGGTGATTGAGTCCTGCTACAGGCTTTTTGAGCAAAACCTTGAATCTTTTGGTGATTGAACATGATTTGTAGAAATATGTCAAAAAGAGATATATTGAGACTAATACACCAGGTTGGGCATATGAGTCTTATTGCTAGGGTTTGAATAATACTTCTATAGCCTCTAGTGATCTTCTTTAGCTTCCTTGTCCAATCTTTAGGTTTGAAAGTCTCAATTTTGGTCTGTTGGTGAGTTTTCGTGAAGATGGCAACTTCTTGACAACTTTGACAACTTTTTCTTGACTTTGTCATCAAAGTATCTTGAAGCTCCAATTCACCTAGATTTGCAGACACACATCAAGAGAGAAAAATGTTATTTTTTTAGGGAATGGGGGTTTGCCTTGGTCAAACCTTGAAATGAAATAGAAGAGCATGAAGGAATGATGAATGGACAAATGAAATGTTGAAACTCACCAAACCCTTGAAATAAAGGCTGCAAACTTGAGTGAAATGGCTAGCATGTATGTGAATCTTAACTCTTGATTAAATACTTCAATGATTTATTGAATCATGAAATCTACATCACAAATGTTAGCTCACAAACAAACATGATGTATGAACACTTTGAAATGATGCTTGAATCTTGAATGTATCTCTAAATTATTGATAATTTTCTCTTGAATGGTCTTGATATCATAAACTTCCTAATATACTTGGATAATTAAAAATTTCTATCTTGCTAGGAGAAACTTAATGAAATTACCTTATATTTATACCTTTTTATGCCTAATTTCTCGAAATTACAACACTACAAGCCAAAATTTAGAAATTGAATATAAGGATAATAAAATCCTGCCAAGAATTTGAATTAAAATAGGTCCTAGGTTAAAGCGGGACTCATATGCTAGGTTGGGTGTGTGAGTCCTAGAGGCTTAAACCCAAGACATAGATTTTGAGAAGTGCTTTGTTTAATGTGACATTTAAAATAAGGGCTTGAGACCTAGGTGTTGGAATCAAGGAACATTGAGAGGGGTTGAATCAATGTTCAGAAAAACATTACTTTATTAATTTTATCTTTAAACCACTTACAACATTGAACTAAAAGAAAGATGCAAACATATGGAGAAATCATCCACAACACCATAACACAAGGATTTTTATGTGGAAACCCTGTTAGGGGAAAAACTACAGTGGAGGTCAATCCATAATTTGAGTAGTCAAATATAAGTTTTACAAAATGAGAATGCACTTGCATTCAGGCACACTGCCTAGAGCTCACTGCCTTAAAATTAGTGTCAAAAGACAAAAAAAGTGGTGAACTATGAATTAGCATCTACAAATGCCTGAGAATAGTTTGAGTTAAGCACATTAGTCGATTTCATGACCTTTTCTCTGATTCTTCTCTTTTGCTCTACTCTACTACAATTCACATCACAAATCTTATATGCGCAAGTGAAATCACTCGACTATCCTTATGAATTTCACATCACACACTAACACACTTTGCATCTATATCAAAATGATATAATCGATCACTTATACATATCAACAACTAAAGATTTGATTGCTACTTGTTGGCTTCAATAAGAAAAATTATTTTCCAACGGTTGACTAAATCCATAAATTATTTTCAATGCATATCATCCAAAGTCATCCATAGCATAGTGATGACCCAAATCAACATGTTAGAACACATAAATACTTAAACAATTTCTCCTCAAATATCTGCAACATGTTATATTCACCAAGTTGGCTCTCTGCACTATTAAACAAAAGATCAATCAACTAGATCTCCTAACTCATACACCACTTGATGCGATGACACAAAACTGATAATAAGATATTCCAAGTGCTCAACGACCTTCCTTGAGATCCACAATGTGAACTGATAAACTGGTAATGTGCGTAGGTTCAACTTTAGTCGAATACCCTGCTCTTCATTCTGTCTCCCGGTATGAAAAATATAGAGATGCACACCAGATCACTATCTTAGATTTCCATCAATGATAAAACTAGAAGCCATATGCCAAAAATCTCCCCCTTTGGCATTGATGGCAACACTTAGTGAAAAATGACTAAGTTCAAAACCAACATACTGCAAACCTTCAATACTTCAAAAAGAAACAACTCCCCCTAAGTTTGATAAGGAATTTTTCACTGCTCTCTCTCCCCCTTTGACATCGATGACAAATCAAAAAAAAAATTCCTACAATAATCTCTTTTTGGAGTAAAATAAAAAATTGGTTCAAAATTTGAAGACATACATCTGCTACTTGAGTTAGAAGATTATTTTGTATTTTTCCTTCATTTACGGAAGAAACTTCTTCCATGCTTCTACTGATATCATGATGATTATGATCATGTTGTTGTTTTTAGATGTTTGGTCGATAATATTGATGAGGGATTCTAGAATGGTGATGGCATCTTCCAATATCTCTCCTTTCCTTAGTATCTCAATCAATTGTTCCAGTCTGTATTCTGTTATATCCTTCACTTTCCAAAAGGTGTCAAAAATCCTATTTCTAGTGTTTTGAACATTTGTATGCTCTGTCTATAATTCTTGAATCCTTTTCTTGATTGCACCATCTTGATCCTAAAACATGTCAAAGTTTTGTTCAATACTGTTTAGTTTAGTTTCAATTTGTTCCAAATTTTCTTTGTACTTTTTGGTTGCATGAGGCCAACAAAGACAATAGCTGTAGATGCTATTTATTGTGTTTATGCATTCCCTTAGCTGATTCATGTGCAATTTTAGCTTGGTGAATGATAATATTTACTATTTCTTTAGATGTAAAATTAATCCTTCTTGTTCTAAAGCTTAAAGTCCATGATTTCCTCGATAATTTCAATTATATATTTTGGCAATGTATTCTACAAAATATCTAACTTAATATAGTTGTGCACAAAGTGAGCACTTAGTATGTTTAATATAATATCCTACTCATATGAAGGTCTGATAGACCAGATCTTTACAATTTTCTATATTCCATCTTCCTCATGAATAAGTTGCAATAGTTATTCTTTGCTTAAGTCACCTTCTTCTTCACTTTCTTCTTTCATAGCCTTTTCTTGCTCTTGTTTGGCTGATTCCAGATCCTTTCGTTGAGTGTCCTCAATTTCCTTATCAAATTCCTCAATTGGTATATCTACAATCACTTTTTCTTTTCCTTTCCCTTAAATTCTTGGAGTCTTGCATGCTGGAGTACAAACAACAATTTATTTTTCTCTTTTCTTCTTGCTCTCCATCTCATCGGAAGTGGAACCAACTTCAAGTGCACTTACTAGAAGGGA
The DNA here is from genome assembly GCA_007115665.2 of Sequoiadendron giganteum. Classification (NCBI taxonomy): domain Eukaryota; kingdom Viridiplantae; phylum Streptophyta; class Pinopsida; order Cupressales; family Cupressaceae; genus Sequoiadendron; species Sequoiadendron giganteum. The sequence goes on from CM021100.1 coordinate 623,184,646, forward strand.
AACAATAATTGAGCCAAAATTTCCTAGCAAACCTTTGAAGAAACTCTCATATGCTTGATCACAATTTTCCAAACTGTTAGAGTGTATGTAAATTTGTTTGCAAACCAGTTCATTCTCTTTCCATATTACATTATTATTCATTGATAAGTAGTTTAGAAAGTAAATCACAAGATATATAACCAAAGTACCAAACCTGAAAGGGTAATTTGTCATCTTTGCCAATTGAATGTTCTCCATCAGTTGATATTTTAGTAAACCACAAAGGTCAAAATCTTGATCTTCCATTATCATCATGTGTGAAATGTAAACAACACCTGCCGAAATTGCACCTTCTCTATTTTTGTAAAAGATTTTGTAAGATACACCATGTGCAATGTATCTTGTCACTGAATATCTAATTATCAAGGTTATTAATGCCCTTTGATCTCTAATTATTCTAGTTAGGGTTTTAACTTCTTTATTCCAGATTGACTTCTTTCTCGATACATCCCCAAATTTGCATAATCAAGTTACAATTTCAATCGATTCTTTCAAGATATGGTAGGGTTTATTCATAATTATAATATTGTCATTCAATCTACTTAGAATAAACTTAATGATTTCTGCATTCTCGAAATAAGGAAATTCACTCCAAATATCCTAGCTTTTGTGTTTAGCATCTTTTAGCCATTTCAATTCATTAGATGACAACAAGTTTCTTATGACTCTAATCTTCTCACTATTATACTCATCTAGGTTGATTATCCCTTTGATTTGTTTCATTTTACCTTTCGTACTCATATCTTGTTCCTATTTAAGAGATTCTTCAAGCGCACACCAAGTTAAATGAAAATTTCTGGAGTACTTGATGGATTAGGGTTTCACCATCAAATTATCTTCACGCTTTCAAAATTCTATTGCAGAGCACTCTCCTTCTTTTTCTTTGATGAGAATTAGCAAATGAGGGTTTCAACTTTATTTTTATTACCCAAACACCTAACCTTTTATTGTAATAAATTATTTTTCCCTAGGTGATCTGGATACTCTATTTTCTTAGTCTACGAGAGAAAAATTCTTTTGCACACCTTCAATTTCTTGAATTTCTTTATAAGTGCTTTCCAATGCATCTATAAATCAATAATACAATTATTGACAATTTTTTGCATTCTGGTACCAGCTATGGATAGGGGAAAAAGGATTTTCTTGATAAGCTCCCCCTAGGCCAATGGCCTAAAAAAAAATTTCTGGAAGAATTACCAGAAGTAGGTTCCAGTACGGAACCATTTCCTACCTTACACTCATTTTTTCTTACCCAAGTATTCTTCATTTGATCTCTTCTTTCATTTATAGTCACCTTCCCTTTTTTCTTTATCATCTTTCTACATATTTTTGACTTTGTATGCCAGACCTTTTCTATTCATATTTATGTTTCTACAAAATCTTGCAATGTGACCATATTTGTTACAGTTATAACACACAACATTTCCTTATCTAGACTAGTCATTCCATTGATTTCTTCTCGATCTGCACTAGTTAGCAATATGCCCAAATCTTCCACAAGTATGAAATTTAACATTCCTTCTACTAATAGAGTTGTTTGACATATTTATGCATTCAATTGACTTATGACCAAACTTATTGCAATCAAAACACTAACCAGAGAATGATGGATCACTCGATTTCATTTTATTTCTACATTGAGCAGCCATATGACCCAATTTATTGCAAGAAAAACTATCCATTAAACTTTTGAGCATTAGGTTGTCTTATCAGATGCCTTTTTTCTTTGTTCGTCTGATATCCATAATTTTCTCCTTTGTCATATTCAAGACCTCGCTTTTTATTTCCATTCTTTTGACCTTGATTCAACTCATCAAGCTTAAGTGAGATAATCTTGAACTTCTCCTTGTATTCATTTTTAGTAGCAAGTTCATCCCTGAGAATAACAATCTATTTTTAAGCTTCTCTTCATTATTTTTGGATTGTTTTAGGTCAATCTCTAACTGAATTAATTCTCCATTAATTATTTTGCATTCATTAGATCTTTCTTCTAAGGATTGAGCAAGATTCTTCTTTCTTTCTTCAATATCCTTAGTCAGCTTCATCACCATAGATTCCATCTCATGCTTTAGGGTAGCATTTTTTCTGGAAAGCTTTGTACATTATTTTGTTATTTCCTTCAAGATTTGACTCAGGTGAACATCATCCATGGATTTTTTCTCTTTTTGCTTAATCTAATCACAAAGATCCTTTCTCTTTTCCCTGGACTTAACAATCTGATCCTTCAATGTCTAAATCAATTTCTCAGCATCCTTAAGATTCACTTTCAGTTCCTTGACTTCTGCTTTGGATTGATCAAGATAATTAAATGCCACCACTAGCTATTGTTGAAGACTACCAGAGTCCATTACATTCCAATATCCACCTCAATCTATAAAACTTCTTTAGAGGAACTAGGATTTGATACCAATTGTTCGAATCGGGGAACATTGAGAGGGGGGTGAATTAGTGTTAAAAAAAAATTACTTTATTAATTTGATCTTTAAACCACTTACAAGATTGAATTGAAAGAAAGATGCAAACATATGAAGTAATCATCCAAAACACCATAAAACAAGGATTTTTATGTGGAACCCCTATTACGAGAAAAACCACGGTGGAGGTCAATCCACAATTTGAGTACTCAAATATAAGTTTTACAAAATGAGAATACACTTGCATTCATGCACACTACCTAGAGCTCACTGCTTAAAAATAGAAAGGCTCTCTACCTTACATTAGTGTCAAAATACAACAAAAGTGGTGAACTATGAATTAGCATCTGCAAATACTTGAGAATAGTTCCAGTTAGGCACATTAGTCGATTTCATGACCTTTTGTCTGATTCTTCTCTTTAGATCTGCTCTAATACAATTCACATCACAAATATTATATGCACAAATGAAATTGCTCGACTATCCTTCTAAATTTTGAATCACACACCAACACACTTTGCATATATATCAATCACTTATATATATCCACAAATAAAGATTTGATCGCTAAGTGTTGGCTTCAATAAGACAAATTATTTTCCAACAGTCGGCTAAATCCATAAATGATTTTCAATGTGTATCATCCAAAGTTGGCCATATAATAGTGATAACCCAAATCAGTATGAAAAAACACAAAAATACTTAAACAATTTCTCCTCAAATATCTACAACATAATATATTCACCAAGTTGGCTCTTTGCACTATTAAACAAAAGATCAATCAACTGGATCTCCTAACTCGTACACCACTTGATGTGACAACACAAAACTAGAGAATAAGATATTCTAGATGCTCAATTACCTTCCCTAATATCCACAATGTGAACTAATAAATTGGTAATGTAGGTAGGTTCAACTTCAGTCGGATACCCTGTTCTTCATTTTGTCTCCCGATATGAACAAATATAGAGATGTGCACTAGATCACTAATAGGTTGTCATCAATGACAACACTAGAAGCCATATTACAACAATAGGGAGGACCCATACAAGTGTGAAAATATAAAGGGATACATTTTATACACTACACTTAGCCCCCATTTTAGTGAGAGGATGACCTTGCATCAAACTCAAACTAAAGTAGAAAATTTCGCATCAAGAGGGGTCAAAGTGTACCAATGCTAGTGAGATAGGATTCCAACAATCAAGAGGGAAGATCAAGCCCCAAGATCAAGATCCTATGGAAAACTAGCATATACATAAATGATTATGCATGTGAATGATGTATGAAGCAACAACAAGATAGAATCATACATTGCCAAAGACATAAAGAAGAAAGAAAAAAGAAAATAATAGGTGGATCAAGCCTTGAAAGCCAATCAACATGATGTGGACCAAGTCTAAGCTATTTTTCCAAAAAAACATTTAGAAGTGGAACACAATGTCCACTATGCAAACAAGATGCAGGCTCACATAGGCTAGTGGAATTCGGTATCCACTAGGTGAGCCCCCAAAAAGGTGAGACACACACACATGGCTACTATGTGCCCACACAAACAAAAAAATGGCTATGGAAAAGTCATGCCTATGATCGGTCCTATACATAGTAACCATAAAAAATCTATACCTCCTGATAACTTTGATAACAACATGAACAATGAGATTCTTGAGGCAAGCGAATTTTTTTATGCTAACACCCATGAACAAATAGGATGGCTCGATAGGCAAGCAAAGTGTGTTATGCAAGGTGGCCATATAATGGTTATTATAAATGCGAAATAGTGTAAGGTACATTCAAAGGGGTTTTTTTTAGTTCTTGTAAAGTCTCAATCTAGGGAACATCACACCTAATGTCTCCAAGAGAGGACCAATCGAAGAATAGAAGATTCATAACTTAAGGAATGCACTCTTCTTGGAATTTACACTAAAGAGGAATGCAATATGCTAAGAGAGATCACACTCTTGAAGGACATAACACCCAATGTAATCACAAAGAGAAAGAGCCATCACATGAAGTAAGAAGACCACACAATGAAACCATAGTTATAATTGAAATGTAAAAGAGTAATGCCAATGTATGCCCCCACTTTAAATAAATTTCTAAACACCATGTTGTGAGCAATTACTTTAAAGTAGAAAATGATAAATGCTAACAATAAAGAGGACATGAGAGCTTATTTGGAAAGCCTGAAGCCACACCATATGTTTCCAAAGAAAGGGGTTTCCCCCAAAATGAAATTCCAAAATCACATAAGGGATCCACATATTCAGGATTAGTATGTCTTTACTACAATGTTTTTAGAGATCTTGGAAACATCATAATTCCCCAAATACTCATGGAACGAGAAGAATGACACAAAGAGATTAAAAAAAAGAAAATATTTTGGGTCAACATGGAAGAGACCTAAATGTCTTGATACCTTACATCATCCCCAAAAGGAAAACACAAGACAAAGAAAGGATAAAGGATTACGACATATAGAAGAATGTAGATACAAATAAAGGAATATAAAAAAGAGAGAGATACATCAAACAAAATGGTATGAGAGATCACATTATGCACATGCAATCACACACATAAAATGAAAAAGAAAACAAAGAAAATACTAGTAAGGCACATGCGAGTCAACCTATAGAAGGTTGTTCACATCCCAATCTTGTCCATCATATGCGGAAGGTAGAAAACTAGCCAAAGGGACAATAGCAAGTGTGGTACTAGGAGAATCACCAAGTTCAACACATGGTGAGTCACTCTTTTTAGGAGGATCATCATGGTTGTTATCGTCTAGGCTCATGGAAGAAGAAAACAATAAATTCATTTTTTTATGCACTTCTTCATCAATTTTAGCAATCTCATCATCATCATCCAAGTTAATCACAATGGGAGGTCAAATGATAATGTGAAAATAAGGTGCTATTCCTTATTATGGTTGCAATATAAGATCTTTTTGTTATGGCGAAGAGGGAGAGTCATCATGTATTTCTTCACTAGAGTTTGGATGTTGATTTTGTTTGTTATTCTCTTTATTTAACCTTCAAGCAATAGCACAACATCTACGCCTACACTCTCTAGTATTTTTGTTTCTTTTGGTACAATTTTCAAGTTGTGTTTGTGTAAGAGAGGGTTTATCAACCATAGGTTTCTTTTCTTCCCTTAGAGGAGGAACAAAGGGAACCATGGGAGGTTGTTCAACCACTTTCTCTTTAGCTTTGTAAACCTTTTTTTATCTTAGGAGGCTCAACAAATTTGTTTTGGTTATCTCTTGGCCATTTGTAGGAGATAGGAAAAGGATTTTTCTTGGGTTGGTCTTGGTTCCTCAGAAGGAATTTTGGTTCAATCATGGGTTGAGGAATGTTTCGAAGGGATAATTCTGCTATGTTTTTTTCCTTAAAATTTTGATAGGATTTGAAAATAAATCTTCACAAGGTTTAATAGGTTCAATAGGATCAGACCAAAATAAATCCAATGAGAGATGACCACAAGAAGACATAGGATTAAATCCACTATGGTGCATAGTTAAATCTCATTGTCAAAAGAAAAATTTAAATATTTATGAACAATCGATGGGATGAATTCCATGGATCGTAGCCATGGATACCCAAGTTTCACATAGAATATATCCGACGTCGGGATGATGGAGAATGAGACATCTAATTGTTTTGATCCAAATTTTAAAGGAAGGGTGATTAAACCTATCGTAGGGAAAGAAAAACCATTATGCATTTTAACCCATGCTTTTGGTTTATCATATGTATCTTGATAGAGTTCATGCACAAGTAAAAATTCTCCAGTGATCACATTCTCTACACAGATGAGATCTATTAATATCCCATTAGTAGGCTTGCCATTGATTCAACCGACTATGTAAAGAGGACCATCCACTGCCTTTCTGATTATATCTTTTGATGAGAAAGAAATATCAAGAGGTATTTTAGTTTGGACCTTATGAGGTTTCAATTTGATCAATCCAACCATATTATCCATACACTAGTATAGAAACAATAATATATGTAAAAAAAATACTAAAAACTGCTTATAAATGACTAAAAATGGTCACGTGACCATTAGTAATTTATTGCCAGTCATTTATAATGTGACCAGATTGATGACTAAACCATTTTTAGTCATTTATTGGTTGTTTTGATTGATCAATTTGGTAGTATATTTAGTCATTGATTTTTGTAATCTAGTCACTTATATAGTCAATTTTTATTCACTGATATATTTAGTCATTAACTTAGTCATTGATTGTTGTTGATGGGTCACTTATTTAGTCATTTTCATTTACTAGTTTTTGTGCATTGGTAGTGTATTTAGTCATTAATTTTAATCAACATTTTGATCAATTTGGTAGTAAATTTTGTCAATTTTATTCACCGATTTCACTGGTCATATATTTAGTCATATTTATTCACTGTTTACTTATTTTTGTCAATTGGTAGTATATTTAGTCAATTTAATTATTCATTGACGTCGATTAGTAGTATATTTAGTCATTTTAATTGACTAATATTTGAGGATTTAAACATAAAACATAGAAATACACATCAATCATCAATTACACACAATAAGACAACCATTAAGAAGGAAAAATTGTTAAAATTTATTAAAAGAAAAGTGTTCTTATAACTTGCACAAGTCTAAAATATCTATCTTGCTTGAAAAATTCTTAGAAATAGAGTATTACAATTTTTATTTTCAATCACAAGGTTGAAAATTTGAGTTACAATGCATATAAATGACAAGAAAGAAACATCTCCAAAAAAATTCTGCAATGATGAAAATGCATGCTTGGAGCCCTTCAATGCGAGCACATTTTCATCTCTTAAAAATTCTACTACATGGGCAATCTTCCTAGAGTAAGCCATAACATGTAGAATCCAAGAAGGAGAGTGTTGATTGTGTCCCATATATGAGCTCTCTCCTTCAATGTAGTCAACAATAACCCTAGAATATTTCCTCCTTTATATGCAACATGCCATCTAATATGAGCAACAGGGTGTTTCCTTTTCCACCATAAATGAAGTCGTACCTTAATACAATCAAAAAATTACTATTAGTCTCAATTCATAAAGTAAAAGTGCATTGTATATTGCAAGTTTACAAAAGTAAGTCCAAACACAATAGAAAGATAAATCAATTAAAAAAATGTAGCTCTATCAACAAATACCTTAAACAGAGTGTTCAACATAGGCCTGAAATATGCATATTGAACCCTTGATTTTAGAACCTTTTTAAAAGTTTAAGAAAGATGATATGCTCAGATTATAGAATGAAGTTGACATTATAGAATGAAAACTATCAAAACTAGCCAGACTAAAACAACATTACAACAAAAATTTCTTGGAAACCGAGCCCAACAATTCCATTAGTCATAGACAAAAAAATGTCAACCTTGGTTCATGTGTTGTCTTAGTAAGACCTCCACCATGAAAGAATCCATTTATACATAAATTCTAAATTAAGTTGATGAGAAAAGATCATTAATATCCAACTGGGAAGCCTTAACATCCAGAAATTACTAACCTAATGTTTCACAACAAGTTTCCCAACTCTGACATCATATTTACTTAATAAATTAGATATTGATCCACTACCATATTGGATCTCACAAGATTCTCCTTTACAAACAAAAAATGATATATATTAATAATTTAGCAACTTCCTTAATATCCCCATGTAAGCAGACTAATCTAAGTGAGGTTGAGGGTTTGAAGTAGGGTACCATCTATTTGGTATGTGCTTGACTTCGATGACTTGTATCTTGAATGAAAATAGTAAGCTAGCTACACTATAAAATCATTGTTATAAAAATAAACACAAAATCCTATTTAATTAAAATAATCCTTTTAGATATTTCAAGACAAGATATTTCAATTAATTTCTAAGAGAGCTAATTTCACTATCCAAACAACCATCAATTTATTTACTGTATATAATTTCCTAGAATTCAAAACTTGAATTTAATGAAATTAACGATAATTATCGAAGATTTGACACCAAAATGTAGTAAAAAATGAATTGTTTAATAGAATGCCCCAAAGAGATTTCGTCTCATGGAATGAAATGGTATGATTGCATAATGTGAACAAAATGGATTTTGCAAGGAAGCTCTCAAAATATTTGAATTAATGAAGCACTCTAAAACACCAACATTGCAAGCTTTGCTTTTGTTCTAGATGCATGCAGTCATGTAGGTTTAGTGGATGAGGGTTGCACATACTTCACACATCAGTAACCCTTATTGCATTACATATGTAGTTGATCATTAGTTGTGCATAGTGTTAGAAACAAAGATCCTACATGCAAACCTAAACACCTTCCACAAAAGAGAAAAACAATGAAAAAGCAAAGCTTTGCATGAAATGTGCAAAATGATATTATTAAGGAATTAAAAGATTACAATGAGATGATTTTATTTATAAAATAAAAGTATGCAACCCTACTGTTGACCTAAAAATAGCTCAACTAAATAAAGCTTACTTATTAATTAAGTAAACTAATTATTACCTAAGAAAATCTAAGTAAAGTTATGCAAGTGCAATTAAATATTAATTACACTAACACCCCCCCATAAGTGCAACTTAGGGAGACTAGATAAGAATGCACCTAAAACTAAGATGAATGCAAGAAAGCATGAATGGGTTCCGACAACAAGGTGTGATCAGGTACCCATGTACAAATGCAATAATGAGGTAGAGAAGGAAAACCCAGTGGGAAAAACCCCCCTACAATGAGATGACTATTGCAAAGAAGTAGTGGAAGAACACTATGGATTAACACTGGAACCACAATCTGGTAAGCAAGGAAAGATAATTATGTTTACAAGAAACCCTATCAGAATCATAATAATGCAACAATAGACTCAATGCCATAGAACACTCGAAAACACCAAACGGGAACAACCCTGGAATCCATAAAGCAACAATAGATGATATGATGATGATAGAATCTGGAATCTGTGAATCTCGATGTTGATGCCAAACTAAGACTAAATTTTTTCCATGGGAACAAGTACCATAAAGACTTGAGAACATTAACCACAAATTTAGTGGCCCTCAAACTGAGATGGATCCGATGTGAATATGATATGTGTCAAGCTAGGAAAAAATATGACCAAAATAAACTAAGAAACCATATTACAACCCATGTGATTTTTCATCAAAAGAAGATGAAGATCAAAGTGCATACACACTCTCATCAAATTATTATGCAAGAAACCCCCCTAATGGAACTTTATATCAGTTCATTTAGTACAATACCTATAAGTGTGTGATTTTTTGTAAAGCACAAAACACTTCTTAATAAAACATTATATCAAAGATTAATCAAATTGAATCAATTCAAAGCAGCAATCAATTGAAAGCTTCATATTGTTCTCTATCCTCAAGATTTATTAAATCAAAATGACTCTCAGATCGTGAGTGCACTATGATTGTTAAAGTGACAATTGAAAGAACAAGATGGATACTAAGACAATGATATGGAATTGAATATGACAATACTAGAAGATAAATGAATTGAACTAAGCATGGATTGACATGAAACAGATAATTGTAGCCATGATATTGAAACTTGATTGCTGGATATTGGATGCTTGAGTGTTTGAATTCCTGTAGAGTAAGAGTGCATAAACTTGATTATCTGGATCTTTTCTTGGTTCAATGAGGTTGTATTTATAGATTTCCTGGCTATAGAAATGCAAAGGGAAGGCATTGAGAGGCTTGGATTCAACCTGGAGAATTGAATGGTGAGAGATGGAGGAGATTGAGAGAATTTTGGAGATTGTCTCCACCCATGAAAACACCAGGCAAGAGAAGAGGAAGGATTGATGGAGGAGGATTGAGAGAAGATTTTGGAATTTGTCTCCAAAACTTCCCATGAAGTTTCAATCAATTAATTTTGACATATTTTAGACATGGTTTATACATAGGATATCTAATTCATTTTTTAGAGAATATAGATGGAATATTCTTTGTGCTTTAATTCAAATATTTTGATTTATTTAAATTAGCAAAAGAGAGATAAATAATTTAATAAAATGAACTATAGGATAGTTTTTTATTGAATTAAATAGAAGAATAAGACAATTAATCAATAAAGTGTTTTGATCTTTATTTAATTAATTTAGGATCGATTGTGATAGAATAAAATAGGTGATTGATAATTAATTCAAACAAAGTATTTGATTAATTGGATGCTCCAGACCATTTTTAGGTGTATACATTTTTCCCCTCTTTGAAGTGATGTGTTTAGGCATTGCTTCGAAGAAAATTTTGCTGCTACTGCCGAGATCGATGATAAAGAAAAATAATTATGTATGCGCCAGACATTGATTTTCAGATGTTTGATGATAATATGCCCCCTCGAGAGATAAATAAATGATCTGATGAGTTTTAGAATTTTTAGAATTTTTATGATTTTCTGATGATTTGATAAAGATATGATGAAGAAATAATTTATCTCTCGACAAATGATAAAGAGATCTAGCCCGTAGATGAGTTTTGATTAGTTTCCTGGATAAAATTAATCAAAAGATAATAAAACCCACCAAAAATACCTTTCCAAAAATTATATATAGTGTAAAAAGGTCATTTTCCAATTCATTTTCACTATTTGATTTTAAAAACCTTTGTGATAAAGAATTTTCTGCCAACTAGAGCAAGATGCCTATCCCCTACCACACTCACCATTTTGAGTGTGTTCGATGTCACCGACGATCGGCCACATATGGACCTCCAGTATGTACCCTTTGACCTCTTCGTAATTCATGAATTTTTGTTTTTTATGCATTTATTGCTTTCCACATTTTTTAGTCTGTTTTAGCACTTTCAAGCTACGCTATAGCGCTTACACTCCGGTGTAGCACTTTCAATAGGTAGATTAGCGCTTGCGTTAAAAACTCTAGCGCTTCCATAGGGTAATGTAGCGCTTTCATTGATATAGCACTTAGGAGTTGAATTTTAGTGCTTTGATGCCAAATTTTAGTGCTTTGAGACTTCTAGCGCTTTGATTCGGTGGATTAGCACTTTCATGGTCTGTTCTAGCATTTTTGGTAAAGTGGCACTTCAATGAGCTATCATAGCGCTTAGATGTGGAAAAGTAGCACTTTGGGACTTTTAGCTGTTTGGATGCCTGTTTTAGCGCATCAGAGTGCTGAAATAGCGCTTTCAAAATTTAGCATGTTGGGTGTCTGATTTAGCACTTTTAACTGATAAAGTAGCGCTTCTGGATTTTAGCGCTTTGGAAGCCTGTTTTAGCGCTTTTAACTGATAAAATAGCGCTTTGGAAGCCTGTTTTAGCGCTTCCATGTCAGAATTGAAGATTTTGACTTAGTGAACCCTAATGTTGTCATTTCTGATCATGTCCACTCTTTGGAGTGGTATGATTGATAATCCAAATTCTTGATGTGTTGGATTGATGATTTAAATAAGACTAACTTCTCATGATAGGTGAGAAAGAAAAAAAATCCTATTTGTGATGATCCTCATGATAGGTGAGGAAATGATTCAATATCCGATAAATCTCATGATAGGCGAGATTAGATACTATTTGATGAACCTCATGATAGGTGAGATTTGTTGATGTTCACTCATGAATTTTGATTGAAAATTCATACCAAAATGCTGAAATAGACTTGATAGTAGGATGACTTTTTGATTTCTTGACATAGTTCACTAATTGTAGATATTTCATTATGATGATAGGAGGATTTGGGTACTCTCCAGATGCGAGAGAGGTTTCCATGGATGACAGACTTGATACCTCATTTGACACCAAATGAGCTTCAGGTGATAGGTCAGTGTGGTTTGACCAACCTACTTGATATGCCCCAGATTAGGATTAATTAGGGTTTGTTGAGTGCGTTGGCTGAGAGGTGGCACAGTGACCACAACACCTTTCACCTACGCACTAGCGAGATGACGGTCACACCAGAGGATGTGTGGCGGATTCTGCATATTCCATTCATGGGGGATCATCATAGTATATTATTCACATGGGACCGGCGATAGAGATGCTCTTCGTAGAGTATTTCAGGATCAGGACATTACGGGTCCGAGCGTTCGGTGGAGGAGGATCGCTGATTCCTATGCGACACTTCCAGTAGTGCTTGCTAGTTTCATTGGAGGTTTCTTTTGCCCTGATCGCAGGTTAAAGGGATTCCTCGTTAGCTGGGGCAGGACTCTTGAGAGCATGATGGTACACAATACCAGATATGCATGGGAGATGTGCATGTTGGCACATTTATATCATGATCTTCATTCAGTTGTGTACCTTAGAGTGCAGAGTTTATCAGCAAGGATGATCCTATTACAGGTGTGGGCATGGGACCATTTTGCTATTGCTCAACCATTTCTAGTGATAGATAGACCAATTGGTAGACCTTATGTGTTCAGATACAAAGGTCAGTTCACATAGGCCTAGATGGGCAAGTTAGAGCACTAGAGGTGGGTCTTCGACAATACAAAGACAGTTACCTGGTGTCTGTACCTCGACTATGAGTAGTGGGATGAGGATGATGCAGTATTGGGATTTCTCTGTGATTCCATGTATCTTATTGGTCGGACCCCATTTATTCTAGAGAGATTTCTGCTCCATAAAGTATATAGGTAGTATGACATTGTTCAGTGTATGCCACAGGGAGTTGCCCATTATGTGAGACGACAGATGGATATTCCTGATTGGGGGCCCTGTTTGCCATATGATGCATTAGTAGAGGGATACAGGGTATTGCAGTCATCACCCTAGGACATGCGTAGAGATATTGCATAGGCACCGATTATCGAGGAGTATGCAACATTCTTGGCCTTAGTTCCACATCCTCGCATCACCATCCCAAATGAGCTAGCACCATTACTAGTAGAGGATGATGTGGCAGAGGGCTCCGTAGAGAGTGAGGGTGATACTCCGACAGACAGTAGCACGGAGAGTGGCAGTGATGACATCAATAGTGATGATAGTGATGGTGGCAGTGGAGGAGATAGAGGGGTAGGGCCAACCATTAGCAGTGTGCCATCATCTAGCAGGCCTCACAAGAGGCGAGCAACAATAGTGCCACCTGTGGATCAGAAAAGATAGATTGCAACATTGTAGACATAGGTGCAGACATTACAGGGGTAGTTGGTATAGGCTCAGGGTTTGCTTGTTCAGACCCAGACTTAGATGCAAGCCTAGGCACAGGCTCATGCTCAAGTTTTATCACAGGTGCAGGGACAGTTGGCCGCTATACAGACATAGGTGGCCACTTTCACATCCAAGAGAAATAGTGCTCGGTAGATTGCCGAGAGGGCACAGGAGACAGTGGAGACTCTCCAGAGAGTGGCCGATGGCACCTCCATAGGAGATTACATGAGAGAGGTTCTATGGGCTGGCCGAGAGGTAGAGTTTTATAAAAGCAGGTATCATGATGCAGTGCCTGCTGAGTGCCGAGTCAGCTATGCCCTGTCAAGATCTAGGGGGCACACATGCAGATAGTCAGTGAGGGTGTGACACAGCCTCCATGTAGAGATCTCTGAGATCCTGGTTCCTCTTAGGGTGGTGGTGGTACTGGTCCTTCTGGTGGTACCGGTCCTATTGGGCCTGCACACTTAGGCAATAGTAGATCATAAATGCTATTGTGATGATGTATATTATGATGTAGCTCATTGTGGATGATGTATTTTTATTCCAGACTTCATTGTATACTTGACACTTGATGATATATATATGAGATGCAGTTGATGTAATATGAAGATAGTTTATGATTTCTATGGTATGGATGCATTTATTATGTGATGTATGCAATATGCGATGATTTTATTTTGATGTAATGATATAATGATAAATGCGTGTGTAGAATATATGATATATGGATGTATGATGTGATGTATGAATCTCTTAATGATGATCTATATGGATGCCCAAAATGTGATAATATGTATGGATGGATGGATAAATCCTTTTTATGTTAATATGATGATGATAAAAATGATGATCTTATGATGAATGATAATGTAAATGATGTAATGAGAATAATGACGTGATTTTAAATGTATGGATGGTAAATAATGTGTGCATATTGTGTTGGATGGATGATAATGTAATGAATGTTTTAATGGTAAAAATGAACCTGATGTATTTATGGTACAATTTAATTAATAATTGATTTGATGTATGATGAAATGGATGAATGATGAAATGGTGAAATTAAATGATGAGATGATGCTTCCTACATGTTTTTGATGATGATTTTTGGATTTATGTCAAGTATACTCAGTCTTATTTGTAGATTATATAATCATTGATTGGGATCCTTTATGCAACAAATACTTTGCAGATAATGGATATGATGAATGCAATCTAATTTTAACATATAACTATATGCAAAACAATTGTCATTTTAACAGTACCTTGTGCCTTTTTGTCATCATAGAGCTTTATTGGATGTTGAAAGTGAATACGAGTGTCAATGGTATGTGTTAGACCAATGACAACCTAAGTACCTCTTTCATGATTTTTGATATTGCAAGCGAACACAAGCATCTAGGTATGATTTAACCGAGATGACCTAAGCATTCATTGCATAAAAAGGCAGTGATTAATCATTTCAATGTGTGAATTATGAATGTCATCAGTGATACATTTGCATAGCACATCCCCCGATAATTCATACATTTATATGATTAACTTATAGATAGTAGATAATAATAAAATATCATTCTTCTTCCTTGTTCCTCTAGTTCGATACATCATTGAGAAACTCCAAAGAAATGATAATCAAAAGTGCAATTTATCCGTTGTTGACATTAAAGTGTTTCATTCATTATTCAAATTTTAGATCATCCACCCTAATTTTGTGATGTTTTTGGATTTTCGAGATTTGGGACCAAAGACCTAACCTAGTAACCTATCTTAGGGGTCTCGGGGGCTGATCAAAGATTAGCCTTGCCTACGTTACACACGCAGAGACCACGTAGTTTGACTGACACAGACCTATGTTTTTTTTGGATGTTGTTTTTTCAGACTTACCTTTTTGACATGTTTTTGGTTTTTCGACATGATATGGATGGTTGATACCTTTCTAATGACGATTGATGTTTCACGTTGATCTATGTTTTTTATTTTTTTTTGCTATACTGTTGTTCGCCATTTGGTGAAATTGATGTTTTTGTTGCCCCTAGTGATATCCAGATGTTGCCCCCAAGCTTTGGAGTGATACTTGACTATTTGAAAATGATTTTGATACGGATGCAAAGATGGCAAGATGACTGACATGATATGAAATGGTATTGTGTTCTAGACTAATGGTTCTAATATATGTCAAAATAGATGGTAAAGCTAATCTTAGAATCACATATGACGCCTGTTTCCAGGTTTTCACCATATGCTTTGATCACACTTTTCTTGTTTTTGTATTTTTCTCATTTTTCTTTCTTTTTGTAGTTTTCTATTTTTTTTTGAATTTTGTGTTGCCAAGATGCCTGTTTGCTAGGTCTTCATCAAGGAAACAATTTTTCAAAAGTTTGACCCGTGCACTAGGAGATTCAAGCATAGAATTTTTAGAGATGAATACTGTTGATAGGTTCATCAAAAAAATCCCCTTATGACATTGATAGTTGATATGCTCCTGATCCATATACTGACGTGATGACAAAAGGACCAAGCTAGTTAGGCTCAAATTTCCCTTTCTTCTCCCTGTCCTGCTGATTCCTAGGGTTTTCTTTTAGTACCAAATCACCAACCTGAAAGACCCTTGGTTTTACCCTATGGTTGTAACTTCTTGAAAACCTCTGTTGATAAGCCGTTAGATGATTAACAGCTTGTTGACGATGCTCATCCAACAACTCTAGTTCCTGCAGTCTAGAGACCCTATAGTCTTCATCTGAAATGATACCTCTGAGTGATACACAAAGGGATGGAATCTCAACTTCAATGGACAATATGGCTTCTGACCCATATACCAAGGCATATGGTGTAGCTCCCGTTGGTGTTCTGATACTTGTTCTATAGGCCCATAATGCAGGATTGAGTTGAACATGCCAATCATGTCCAACATCATTAACCATCTTTTTGAGAATTTTGAGTATTGTCTTGTTAGAGGCCTCTACCTGGCCATTCCCTTGAGGATAGTTAGGTGTTGAAAATTGATGTTGGATATGAAATTTATCACATAGCTCTTAGACATCTTGATTCTTGAAAGGTCATCCATTATTAGTAATAATGGATTGAGGGATTCCATACCGACATATTATGTAGTTCAAAATGAAAGAGGAGATCCGCTTCCTAGTGATGGTTGTAAGAGGCACTGCTTCTATCCATTTTGTGAAGTATTATGTAGCTGTGATAATGAACTTGTGTCCATTAGATGAAGATGGATGCATTTTTCCTACCAGGTCGAGACCCCATTGACAAAAAGGCCATGTTGATGTGAAGGGATGCAGTTCTTGTGCTGGTGCATGAATCAGATTGTTGTGAACCTAACACTTTTGGCATTTCTTAACAAACTGATAGGATGCTTTCTCCATGCATGGCCAATAATATCCCAAATGGAGGATTTTCTTAGCTAGAGTTATCCCACTCGAGTGAGTGCTACAAATACCCTTGTGAACCTCTTGTAGGGCCGTTTCAAATTTGTTGTGTTCTAGAAATCAGAGTAAAGTACCATCAAGACCTCGACAATAAAGTATGTCGGTAATTAACGTATGTCATGTGGATTGGTGGATGAAGTTTCATTTTTGGTTCCGGGATAGATCAGGAGGAAGGACATCATTTTTCAAGTAGGTGTAGATTGTTTCATAGATGGAGGTTTCAGTAGTTTCTATATGGTAGATAGTAGCAGATTCTGGATTATTATGGGAAGGACATGATACTTGTTATACCATAAAATCATAACAAACACGTTTCTCAGGCAATTGTAGTAATGAAGCAATTGTAGACATAGCATCCACAACTTTGTTCTCAGCTCTTGGAATTTGATCAAACTTGATACTAACAAAGGATTGTTTTAGATTATCTATTTGTTGCTTGTAGGGCATCAAATTTTCATATTTTGTTTGATACTTGTCATTTACTTGATAAATAACTAGTTGAGAATCCCCGTATACCTATAAGTCCGTGATCTTCCACTGAATTGCTATTTTGACTCCAATGATTAATGCTTCATATTTTGCCACATTATTTGTACACTGAAACATTAATTGATATGATTTTGGAATGGTGTGTCCTTGTGGAGAGATGAAAAAAATTCTTGCTCTTGATCCACGCTGTGTATATGATGCATCAAAATATAATACCCATTGTTGGGGCATTACTGTCAGAATGTCTACATCTGGAAACTCCATGGTCATTGGTCGATCATCTGGTAGAGGAGCCTCTACTAATTGTTCAGTAATTTCCTATCCCTTGATTTCCTTTCTCTCTACATACTGAATGTCAAATTCACTTAATAGCATGACCCACTTTGCTAGTCTACCTATTAGGGCAGCTTTACTGAGTAGATATTTTAAAGGATCGATTTTTTCTATTAACTTGATTGTATGAGTCAACATGTAGTGTCTCAGCTGTTGAGTAGCGAATACCACTGTCAAGCAAGATTTCTCTATGAAATTGTAATTTATTTCATATCCATTCAATGTCTGGCTGATATAGTAGATAACATGTTCTTTTCCTTCATAATCCTCTTGTGCTAAAAGTGCCCCTAATGAAATGTCTGTTGTAGCAATATACAATATGAGGGGTCTTCCTTCTGTTGGTGGCATGAGAATGGGTGGTGACATTAGATACTACTTGATTTGATTGAATTTTGTTTCACACCTTTCATCCAACTTGAAAACTATATTCTTATACAATAGATGATTGAAAGGATGACTTTTATCTGCTAGCTGGGAGATGAATCTTCTAATTGATTGGAGCCTTCCCTACAGTGATTTGAGTTGAATTATATTCTTAGGAGGTGGCATCTCCATAATTTCTTTGACTTTCTCTAGATCCACTTCAATGCCTTTTTCTGAGACAATGTACCCTAATAGTTTTGCTGATGTGACCCTGAAGACACATTTCTTGGGGTTTAACTTGACATTGAATTTCTCCATCCGTGTGAAGATTTTGTCTAGGATTTGCAGATGTCCTTCCCTTGTATTAGATTTGGCCAAGATGTTATCTACATAATCCTACATGAAGGTGTGCATCATATCATGGAATATTATCGTCATTGCTCTTTGATAAGTGGCTCCTGCGTTCTTTAGACCAAATGGCATGACGTTCCAGTAGAATGTTCCCCATGGACATGTAAAAGCTGTCTTTTCTTGATCTTTTGGTGCTATTTTTATTTTATTGTACCCAAAGAAACCATCCATGATTGATAACATGGCATGCCATGCCGTCAAGTCCATGATGATGTCTATGTTCAATAGTGGAAAATCATCCTTTGGGCATGCTTTATTTAGGTCCCTGAAATCTGTACATATTCTAATACTATTGTCTGGCTTGGAAACAGGTACAAGGTTTGATATCCATTCGGCATAGTCTATAGACTGTATGAATCCAACATCCAATAATTTCTTTAGCTTTGTCTTGACCATCAATATGATGTGGGGATGCATTTTTCTCAATTTTTGCTTGACAGACTTTATTCCTGTGGGCATAGACAAGTGATGCATAAGTAGAGTTGAGTCTAAGGCTAGTATATTGGAATATGACCAAGCGAAGTTGATGCTTCTTTCTTTAAATAATTTGATGAATTTCGGTCTTTCTTGTTCTTTCAAGGATTCTGCCAGATGTAGTATTTTTGCCTTATCTTCAGTGCCAATATTCACAGACTGTGTTGGTTCCACTAGGACTGATGATCACTCATGATAGTGTTCCAGAAGAGTGTCAAATCTTCCATCCTTCAGTGCCTCAGAAAGGTTTTCACCGTTAGATAAGTTCTTTATTTTCACTTTTTCCAGATCTAATTTTGCCATAGAATGGTTTTCACCATTAGATCTATTTTCCCTATTGTTATTCTTGCAACTGGAAGATTTGACACTCTCCTGCCAAGTCGTGTTTGTTATGAGTATTATAGACAGAAGTTGTACCAGGTTCAGCATGACATAGGAAGTTTACGATTGCATCGTCATTTGTAAATGTTGGTATATTCAAAGGTTTGATAGGTTCCCAGTCAATGAGTTCAAGATGGATTAATGGCTTGAGGTTATCGGATTCATTCAAGGTGATGGATGTAAGGGTTTGGACAACCATTTTTTCATAGTCTTTTATTGGAAATTTGAGGTCCGTGATGGTAATTTCTTCAAGATCGTTTAGTCCACTTGAAGCCTGCTCGTCCCCACTAGAATCATCGATATTTAGTGACCCTTCCATGAGTGTTCTAGACCCAGAACCTTGGCCCTCCTCACATGTAGGTGCATATTTTTGAATTACATTGACTTGAATATCAATGAAAAATAGATAAAAATACAATGCCCACTCATATTCATTTGAGTCTATTTCGAAGCCATCCCTAAACTGAAGGATATTTTCTACACCTGTCTTTGTTAGCTCCTGCTTTTATTCTTCAGAGTATCCTAGTCCTGGCTTCTCTTTTGTGTGGAGAGTGAGGGGTGTAATAGGCTCTGTGATTCCATCCTTTCTTAATCCAATGGGTCCTTGTCCTTCATACCCCATTTTTTCTAAAATAGCTTTTCCTTTTCCATATTTATCAGTGTTGATGGTGACATTTTTGATACTGATATCTAATGTAGAGGGTTTCTCATCTTTGTATAGCCAATCTAGGATTGCTTTGTTGCTCGTTTCATCCTTTATTGTACCCTTTTTGACAAACCTTTCTTCTAGAGGTGTAACTGGTAATGATGTTTGAGACTTGATCATAGATGGTTGACCATATGTTCTAGGAGATGGCATTAACTGTGATAGGTTAAGTGATTGCTATGTAGAATATGTTCCCATTCCTTTGTCCTTCAGTTGTTGATCTGTTTTATCTGTTGATTGAATTTCAATAGGACTTGTCTCTTTTTCTTTACCCTTCTTCTCTACCCATTTAGTAGTGATGCTTGGATGTTGTTCATCTTTGGATGATGATGCTTCCCTATTGTGTGGTATGAAGGTATCTTGAGAGATCCTAAGGGTGTCACAATGTTGAGGATGATTGTAATCAGTAGATATAGTCACCTCTCATCCATTTATTGGGAACTTCAAACATTGATGATATGTCGAAGGTATAGCCTACATTTCATGCATCCATGGTCAGCCTAAGAGAATGTTGTATGTTAATTCTTTCTCCAACACTTGATATGCAATATGTTTCATCATGGGCCTCACTTGGATGGGTAGCAAAATCAAGCCTTTAGATGATCTCTCTTCTTCATCATATGCTTTCATAGTCATTTTTATGCGAGAATCAATAGCATCATCTGAATATCCTAGTACACGGATTAACTTGAGAGTGCAAATATTCAGACCAGCTCCCCCATCTATTAAGAATCTCTTGACACAGTGATTGTGGATTAAGAATTCAATATGGAGTGTAGTATTATGGGGATGGTTTAGCGAGATATCATCCTATTCAGAGAATGATAGACAATGTGGGGTAGTCAAATGTCCCACCATAGCTTGAAATTGACACACCTCTAGATTCTTTTGTACTGTAGTGGAAACTAAAGCTTGTTTGAGAACCTCCTTGTGTGATGGTGATATTTTAAGGAGTTCTAGTATTGATATCTGAGCAGGAATGTTTTGCAGTTGATCGACGATGTTATAGTGAGATGGAGGTGGAACTGTGTGTGTAGACCCAATTCCTTTCAACGTGACCTTGGCTTGCCCCCTAGTCATTACATTTACTGGTTGATTCTCTTGATGTTCTTTGATTTTTAAGACATTGATTTGATTATTAGAGTTTGATATGTTCGGGAGCAAGTCCAATGGAGTAGTTTTGTTGATTTTGGGTTCATCAATGTTGTGACCAACTAAGTGATCACTCTCTATTCCAGATAGGCAAAGGATTTTGGTGTCAAAGATATGGCTGAAATTCTTCCCTTTGTTGTTTGAAGATGATGATGCTCCTTTGTCATAGTTTGGCAAAGGGTCTTTGAAAGCCGAGTGATCGTTATTGTTTTGTGGTGTTTCCACATATGCTTTATTGTTGTCAATCAAATCTTGTATCGCATGTTACAACTCCATACAATCGTTAGTTTTGTGAACTTTATTATTATGGAAGTTGCAATAATCAGCATCATTCCACCGTAGTGGTTTGACCTTAGGATCCTATAATCGGGCTTCTCATGCAGTGATAAGGCCACTAGTGACTATTTCTTTCATTGCCGATTCTATCATTTGGCCTAAAGGTGCGAACCTTTGTCGATTTGATGGTTTATCATATGGTTGTGTCTTTATGATCTCATTGTTTTGTATGATATTTGAATTGAAAAGTTGATCATTGTTTTGATTCTTTGATGTAGATACTATCAAGTTAAAAATCGGTTTGAAATTTGGGGAATCATTTGTTGTTTCGTTGATAGTTGTGTTGTGATTCTTTTGCCAAAATTTTGGCTTATCACTACTTGAGTATTGATTTGAGGAGTTACTTGTGTTGTATTTTTTATCGTTGAAATGTTTGATAACTCCTCTTTTGACTAATGCTTCCTCAATTTTAAGACCATATTTTATGACTTTCTCGAATGTGGGAGGGCATTGTAATTCCAATCTATAACTCATTTCCTCTGTTAAGTTGTGAATAAACAACTCCATCTTTTCTTCCTCATGAATTGATCTAGGATATCTGGTGAACAGATGTCGCCATCGTTGGAGAAAAGACAAGAACATTTCCCCTTTCTTTTGCTTTAGGTTATAAAGATCCTTTATTGTAACATTATGTTGGATGTTAAAGGAGTATTGGGAAATGAACCTATTGACTAATTCCTCAAAAGTTCTGATACCAGGTTGTAGTTTTAAAAACCACTCCATACATGATCCTCCCAAGCTCCTTGGGAATAATATCATGAAGTAAGTTTCCTCTTGGGAAAACTCGAGACTCATTGTTTTGAATTCCCTAATATGATCTATCAGATCTGTTCATCCATTGTACTTATCGTACTTTGAGATTTCACAATGTCTAGGGAAAGGTATTAGACTGACCGTTGCATTGAATGGATAAGGACAAATGTCCTGTATCACATATCTTTTGTTACTCCCTTTCATCATATCCTGTATTTGTTGTTGTAATAGTTGCATTTGAGATGTTAAAGCGACAACTGGATCTACCGTTTGTGTAGGTTTCAAAATTTCAGTCTCACTTGTGCCAGGTGCTTCCTTCAAATGGTTTACATCGAAGTCCTTGGGAAGTTTGGCACCTAATTCAGCCAACATCAAAAGATACTTCTCCATATCTTGTTCTAGAATCTTTTTAGTTATTTTGTTCTTATCATTTCAGTTTAGCTTGTTCCAAGGATTTTCCTCTGCCATTGCTTGTGATTTTAAAATTTCTTGCTCTAAGAGTCTCTATTTTTGGGACCTAGTGAAGATTGGCATACAAAATTTTACCCTTTCTTTTGAAATGTTGATCTTATTTGCTGGAAAATGTCAATTTAAACTTTTAACAAAGTCAAATAAGATGACTGATCTTATTGATTTGGCTATGTTAAAAATTTGATTACTATACTTAGTTTTGTGATGAAGGATGATAGTATCCTGATGATGAAACTTCAGTGTAGTAATCGATTGTGTATTTGATTTTGACACTTCTGATTTGCAAGATCTTGTTTCAGTTGATAAGATTGGAAATTTGTATAACCTTTCTGATTTCGGTCTTTAGACAGTGATTCTGATAAGAAGAAACTTGGTTCTAATGAAGATTGTGGATAAAATGATAGACTGATTGACTAGTAAAAAATTTGAACTCTTTGTTTCGAAAGCGCTAAAATAGAGGACATAAGTGTTATTTCAAAAAAGTGCTAGAACAAAGTTCTGAAGCACTAAAACATGTGACGAAAGTGCTATCTTGACAGAAGTGCTAAAACAATGCACAAAGGTGCTGCAAAAATTGATAGAAGCGCTACTTTAACAAAAGCGCTGAAATAGTGCATGAAAGCCCTATAGAATTTGATGAAAATGTTGTTTTAATGAAAGTGCTAAAATATAGACTATAAGCACTGAATCAGTGCCCGAAAGTGCTATTTCGCAGAAGTGCTAAAACAGTGACCAGAAGCGCTGAAACAGGTTTTCAGAATGCTTAAAAACAGGATTTTAAGACTCTCTATTGTAAAAATCTGATCTGGCCTTGTGGCATACTGTATCAGGGATTGTGGAAGATAAGAAGGATGTATGCGCTGACTACGGTTGTGATACTAAGTGAGAGCTCTGCTTTGAAAGAAGGCTCAAGAATAGAGCAGTTCTACCGCGTAATCTAATGTGTGACCCCTAGCAAAATCATGATATATGTGGATGAATGTTCTATGTTGTAAAAAGATTTTTCGATTTTGATATAGAAAACATTGTTTTCTCAATTTATTTCTATAACCGAGAGGTTTCTTGGGTTTTGTGACTTTGATTTTTCTCTTGAGAAATGTGGTGGACTTCCACTTTCGAAGCATGGGGTTTTCTGATCTAACTTGACTTTGTTATTTTCAGGATGATCTTAAATTTGATTAATGAATTTGTGAAAACACAACAAGCAATTGTGAATAATTGTTTTAACTGAATAGATCATATATGTTCAAGAATCACGAATGATTCTTATTGATTTTGATGGGTTGTTTTGACAATTGTACACAAATCAAATAGACTCACACTTAAGGACAAGTAGGTCATCATTATACTCGCAACCCACAACTTGAATTACATTGACTCACATAGCCGTGTCAACCCTAGGGGGCGCCCATGTTTTTGTCGTTTCCAAGCACATACTCAAAGTGACGAAAGTGGATACTGAATCCCTTGAGCAAGCAGTCCTTGGTAATTATATGGTGAGTGTCTTGGGGGTAGATTCTTCCTGCCCCTGGCACTGCAAGTATGACAATGTATGGATACTGACTTGGCGAGAAACTACTCTATGGTTCATAGATAGGGTTTCCGTGCGGTGCGACAAATAGATAAGCTCCCTCAAGAGACCTCCCAATATTTAGAACAAATATTTTGGGGATGGTTATCTTTCTCACTAATGTCAAGTTGAACTTTCATCAACAACTTGCATTTTTATTATAATGAGTTGGAAAACCTAGCTTTGGTTGTTCCCACTTAGGTCATTCCCGTAGGGTGAGTACTTTTTCCCACTATGGTAGGCCTGCTAAAGAATTTAATAAAGCATAAATGACATGAAATAAAAGTGAATCTGGCACTTTGGTCACCTAGTTAAGGGGAGAGCATAAGCCTAATCACCACAAGCACAACATATAAGTTTGTCTTGTTTTAAGCCCAAAAATAAATTTTCTAATCTAAGTGAGGGTGTTGCTTCACATAAATCATGTTGTTCTTTTTAACTTTTACTATAAAAATGTGGTGACTATCCTAGGATTGATAAATTTTCTTTTAGAAAAACATGTGACTACCCTAGGATTGATAAATTTTAGAAAATTTGAAGTGACTATCCTAGGATTGATAAATTTTCTTTTAGAAAAACAAGTGATTACCCTAGGATTGATAAATTTTAGAAAATCTAAAGTGACTATCCTAGGATTGATAATTTTTAGTCCAACTATGAAAAAAATTAAAATCTGGCTGCGGCCGCGTCGGATCTAGAATGATTTTACAAAAGTGCTGAAATATTGCACTGAAGCACTAAAACAGTTACCTGATGCACTAAAACTCGAAAGCATCGAAACAGGACACAAAAGCGCTAAATCACTGATGCATTGAAACAGTTGATGAAAGCACCGAAATTTTGACAGAAGTGCTATAGTAACACAGAAGTGCCAAAACAGAGCACGAAAGCACTATAGTTTGCCATAGAAGCGCTATAGTTTTTGACGAAAGTGCTAAAATAAAATACGTCGTGAACCTGCATGACACTTTCCAAAAAATTTGTAAAATTAGGGTTAAGCCCCCACGGTGGGCGCCAAATTATAAGTGTGTGATTAGGTGTAAAGCACAAAACACTTCTTAATAAGACATTATATCAAAGATTAATCAAATTGAATCAATTCAAAGCAACAATCAATTGAAAGCGTCATATTGTTCTCTATCCTCAAGATTTATTAAATGAAAATGGCTCTCAGATCATGAGTGCACTATGATTGTTAAAATGGAAAGTGAAAGAATGAGATGGATACTAAGACAATGATATGGAACTAAATATGACAATACTAGAAGATAAATGAATTAAACTAAGCATGGATTGACATGAAACAGATAATTGTAGCCATGCTATTGAAACTTGATTGCTGGATATTGGATGCTTGAATGCTTGATGCTTGAGTGTTTGAATTCCTATAGAGTAAGAGTGCATAAACTTGATTATCTGGATCTTTTCTTAGTTCAATGAGGTTGTATTTATAGATTTCTTGACTGTAGAAATGCACAGGGAAGGCATTGAAAGGCTTGGATTCAATTTGGAGAATTGAATGGTGAGAGATGGAGGAGATTGAGAGAATTTTGGAGATTATCTCCACCCATAAAAACACTAGGCAAGAGAAGAGGAAGGATTGATGGAGGAGGATTGAGAGAAGATTTTGGAATTTGTCTCTAATTTGTCTCCAAAATTTCCCATGAAGTTTCAATCAATTAATTTTGACATATTTTAGACATGGTTTAGACATAGGATATCTAATTCATTTTTGAGAGAATATAGATGGAATATTCTTTGTGCTTTAATTCAAATATTTTGATTTATTTAGATTAGCAAAAGAGAGAAATAATTTAATAAAATGAACTATAGGATAGTTGTTTATTAAATTAAATAGAAGAATACGATAATTAATCAATAAAGTGTTTTGATCTTTATTTAATTAATTTAAGATCAATTGTGATAGAATAAAATAGGTGAATGATAATTAATTCAAACAAAGTATTTAATTTTGTTTATTTAATTAAGATGAATTTAAATGTGAACTATATAAATAAATATTTTTATTTATTCGATAGTAGAGGAAATTAGGATAATTAATCAAATAATTTGTATTTAATTAATCGGATACTCCGGACCATTTTTAGGTGTATACAATACCCAATGATTTCAAAAGGATAGGATTCCTAAACATGCATAAATAGAAAATAAAAATAGAACTCAGATTTCTGTAGAGGACTGAACTAGATTTCCAATGCCGCAAGAATGGTGAAAAAAGGATCATCGAGTCAAAAGATATGCCCTCTGGAGTGAAAACAACAAAATCTGAGTTCAAGGACCTGCAAAATAAAATTGGAGAAAATTCAGGGAAAACTACCTTCACCACTAGATCAGCGTCAGAATTCGATTTCCAATGGTATCTTGTTTTTGAAAAAAGGACACCGTATGCAAAAGTTACGCCTGATTTTGTCAAAGGTGCTCCAAAATGGCCGATATGGCCTACTGGCAGCCCATGGGGCTTAAAAAAAAGAGCCCCTGGTCCTATGTGCGACTAGGGGCTGGTGGACTGGGGGTTGGGGTGGAGCCCCTGGTCACCCATGTGACTGACGGCTGCAGATAAGAAGCCCTCATGGGCTAGCAGAGAGCCCCTGGTCCTACATATGACCGAGGCTGAGCAAATACTGGCCCGCGGGGGCGAACTGGCCGGTGATCGGATGGGGGAGCCACTAGCGGTGGCAGCAGACTGGTGGCCACCAGGTGGCACATCCTTCTATGCGGGAAATGTAGGTTTAAACAAAAAAAATCATTTTTTTTTTTTTGGGTTTTAAAAAAAAAAATGTGCCTCAAGAAGCATGTTGGGGAGGTCGTACAGCCTCCCTGGCAAATTCTTTTTTCCTTTCAGACCAACTACATAGAAATCGACCAAACGACAGGTGATCTTAGGGTTTTGGGGTGCTATGAACGTGATGGCAGTGTATATTTTGCTCCAAGATGCTCTAAAAAGTCAGCTACCTCCAGAGCTTGCAAAAATCATTGAGCTTGAAACCCTCATAGATTTCTTCAACGATGACCAAAATCAAAAAAATTAAAGTCATTCCTGACTTTTTCTAGTGCTTTGAATCCAATGGAAATGCTTGATTTGATCCAAGATGCTACATAGATGAACTCAAGGCATGATACCCTCAAGGAACCCCGAACAAACTCTGCAATGATTTTCTCTAGAATTTCAGAAGGGGCTGCATGTCAAGGCTCTAATACCATGTAAGAAACCAAGATCACCTGCATGCAATCACCTATCACATGCAAAAGACATGCATAACCAAAGAAGATGTTTTGTAAACCTCAAAGTAAAAATGCATTATTGAGAATCAATTATTACAAAGAGATCAATCCTTATGAAGGAGATCAAGAAACCCTAAAAGCGAAACCCTAAATGAAACCCTAGTGTGCACACTTAATAATTAATCAATTATTAATGTGCCTAAGTTTAGCTTAAGAAACTAAAGGAATAAGTGACTTAATTAATTAACCAATATTATATAATTAATTAAGTGGAATAACTTATTACTCTAACACATGGTTGACCTTCGTGCCCATGTTGGCTATCTCGACGACACCCTAAACATTATTACTAAGATTCCAATCAAACCTTTGGTGCCTATGGAACATATATGAATATAGGCTGAGTATTATATCAAAACTATATTTTTAGTTGGATCCTAGAAATGCTACAACTTATGTTCTTCTCTAAAACATCTATGCAAAAGCGGGCAGGTTCGGTGAGGTTCAAATAGTAAGGAGAATGATGAAAGATAGAGGAATAAAAAAGATAATTGGATGTAGTTGGATTGAAGGGCATAAAATGGTACATGATTTTTTTATGTAGGAGATAGATCACATCCACAAAGATGGGAGAGCTATGCAAAATTGGAGAAATTGACATGGAAAATGAATGCAACATGGTATTTCTAGATTCAATACTTTTACCTAATTTTGTGGAATAGAAGAAAAAAGAATAATTTATCTACCACCATAGTGAAAAGTTAGCAATTAGATTTGGTTTGTTAAACATGGCCCTTGGTACAACTATTAGAGTTGTTAAGAACCTTTGAGTATGTTCTGATTTTCACACTACAATAGTGCTAACCCATTATGAGGTACTAAAAAATGGAGGGAAATACTACAATAGTGCTAGACTATATGAGTATTCTAGAAAGAGACATGGATTGCCAATGAAGTACTCCCCCCAATTAAGGACCATGACATCCCTGAACACACAATGCACTAATGCATTGTCAAAATCTATGTATGCACTCTATTACAACTAAGCTCTAAGCTTACATGTGTAAGTTATATGTTCTCCCTTATTTCCATAATCTATGTAGACTAGATAATTACACTTCACTACTATTCTAACTGGCTTCTATCAAATAGGTAATGATTACCCTTATTTACATAATAAAACAACCATTACTTACTTGAATAGTACTTACTTGCATGTGGTTTCATAACACTCACCTTGAATTTAGAAAAAATACTACTATGAATATCATGCACATTCTCATCAAGTTCATCATCATAATCACTATCAATATTATCATGAAGTTGTACAACTTTTTAGAGAGCTCTATTGAAAGAGCCTTTTTGTTTTTGTTTTGCTTTCATATAATTTATTTGCATGTGGTTTAATGATCATGCAAAAATTAATATAAGACAAGTAAAGAATGCAAAAGCTATAAATTTTTATCAAAAAAAGCATTTTCAGCATGAAGAATAACAAAACATTTGGACAAATTAACTTACAACTTAAAGAATGCAAAAGCTATAAATTTTTTTCCAAAAGAAGAATGAATTTTTTTTGGAACAGATTAACTTACAACTTAAAGAACACAAAAGATATAATTTTTTTTCCATAAGAACATTTTAAGCATGAAGAATGACAAAACATTGGGACAAATAATTGACAACTATTATATTACCTCAACTTCAGTAGAAGTATGATGACTATGTTGCACATTCTTGTCTTGTTCATCATGATCATCACAACTATTTTTTTCACCAACTTCATTTGTTGAATCACAAATGGTTGGCTTTTATGAGATGGCATCACTATATCTTTTCTTTCCTTTTTTTTTTCTCTGCATTTTCCTTGCAATCTTTTTCTTGCCTATAAAATTGTGTGAGGGGAAAACCTGAGAGTGTAAACCAGATAATTGCAATGAAATAGTAACTAATCTAATCAAAACAAGAATCTAGATCTATGCCCATTCACTCATGAAATGAAGCTAAAATATTATTCAATTCAAGAAATGAAATCAAAATACAAAAAGCATACATGAATTCATAAAAGAATAGTGTTATCATCCCATGTCGGAGTGTATTCATGAAGATGTGGTTGCTCGTATCAATGTGAATCCTCTGTAGTTGTGTTGTGAAAGATTTAATAATGTGTGTGTTGATAGAAGATATTGGTTGAAGGTTTGTCAATGTTGATTATGATCTCGATAGTACTTCATTGTACAAAATAGGTTGGCTCTTCGATCCTTTTTTGTGAGGAAATAGTTTTGTATATAGAAATTGTGATTTGAAATGAACACTCTGGATTGCATAGTAGAATATCTTGATCGACGGTTGAAAGATGTTGAGAGGATTTAGATGGGAATAATGTGTGCAAAATAGATTACATAATTAGTGTGATTAAGGAATAGATTGATCAGTTAGGAAATATATTGATCAATCAGGGATTAGATTGAGCAATCAATGATTCATAATTTGCTCAATCAAAAAAGTGGTTAAGAATGATTAATTAATGAATTCCTTTTGGAGTTGGATGCACAAATCAAGTTTGAATTTTGTAAATAAAGTTGCATTATTTTGATTTAATTTTTGATGATGTTTTGAATAGTTTTATTTGATTATTCAAATTTGGAGGGAAAGCAATTTTATTAAATTATTATGCTTTTTATATTTTAATCAACTTAGGGGAATATGGTTAATTAGCAACATAATTAAATAATTGACATTATTTAATTAATCAGGAGGAATAAAGTTATATTAGGACTTTAATAAATAAATGAAATTTATTTAATTGGTCGATTTGATGAAAAAGTGAATCAATTAAATAATGTTGTATTATTCAATTAATAGTAGAAATTAGGATTTTAGGACTTTATAAAATAAATGAAATTTATTTAATTGGTCAAAAATGATGAAAAAGTGAACTAATTAAATAATGTAATTTTATTTAATTAATAGAGGAATTTAGGGTTTTCGATGTTTTCGATGTGAAATGTAGTGATATTCTATAATAATGTCGATGATGAAAGTATGCCATTTAAGGTGTGTGATAAGTGTTAAGTCAATTTTACATGTCTACACTTTTCCCCTCTTTGATACAAATTATGGGTTGCTTTGTTTCAAAGATTCGATGTTAAAATCAAGATTTTACAAAAAAAATATGCCCCACTATGCCCTGAGGGTCAGTAGAATGATGGTAGGACTCTGTGTTGCCCCCTCGAGAGGTTGGCCAAAAATTGCAATTTTGAGGTTAGGCTCATGACAATGTTCGAATTCAGTTTAGATTCATAGAGGATAAAAAATTAAGTCTATAAGTCTTTTGTTGCTCATTCAAATGCTCCTGGGAAGTCCTAATTTTAACCTAGAAAGGTTTTCTAAGAAAAAAAATAGGATTCCTAAGAAAAAATTAGGGTTTTTGAGGGTTAAAATAGGCAATTAGGGTTCTAATTACCTCACTTTCACTTTGAGCCTATAGAGAAATTTTTCCTCTGGATTTCTCATTTTCTAGTTGTTAAGGAGCTATGGCAAGGATTCAAGGAGCCCCACATCACACAGATTTGGTTCAAGAGTATGGACTACTCATAGGCGTTGGTGCCTCAGTATGTACTCTCTCAATCCTCATTTTCATCTTTCCATGTTCTTGTAATTAATGCTTAAAGTCCAACATGTTAAAAGATAAATTTATAGGATTTTAGCACTTTTGCCTCGATTTTGGCACTTTTCTTATTGGAATTTGGTCACTTTTGATCTTATCCTATGCACTTGAATTCAATTTGTGCTTTTGACTTGGTTTTGTACATTTTAAACTCACCTTTGACCTGGTTTTTCACATTTGTTTTCTATGTTTGATTTTGGTTGCTCTTGATATAAATTTTCACCTTTGAGTAACATTTTCACTTTTGATTTTGGTGCTCTTGAGATTTATCCCTGCTTTTGAGCATCAAATCTTCTCTTTTGTATTTCTTTAATTATTTTGTTATAAACTTCATTTCTTTTGACAACAATTCCTCGCTATTGACTTTTTTGGAACCTTAAGTTAATTTTCTCATTGCTTTTGATTCATTTTGCATGTTTGGAGTGAATCATTGATGTCATTGGTAGAATGATTGCAAGTTTTCCTTAAACCCCTATATTCTAGGGAGTGACAACCCCGAGATCTATTCAATTTTATTGCTAGTTTCAATGTGTTGGAGTAATATTTTCTATATGTGATCGGGTTATGACACATTTGTTACAAGCCCCCATCCAATGCCACTCTATGATGATGGCCGTGCTTGTGGAGTGGTGGCATTCAAAGAATTATTCATTCCATTTACCTACAGGGGAGGTCACCATTACCCTTGAGGATGTGTGGAGGATCCTCTATCTACCCATTCATAGAGAGTTGGTTACCTATCATGTTCATCGAGGTGCCTATGATATGATTCATGTTCTAGGTGTCAAACGCTTGGAGGTTTGACAGTTTGAGATAGATTTATCTAATTTGGTTGGTAGTGTCGATCTCATTCCCTTTTTTATTTGTGGTTTGGTTTTGGGGTTGGTTGTTCCTAATAGGAGAGGTTGTCAATTCCCTATTGGATGGGGTATATGTATCAAGGAGATGTTTGAGCATGGGACTAGATATGCATGAGGTTGCATATTGTAGTGGGAAATCCATTTTTGTAGGTGTCACTCTTCTGCACATATGGGCCTAGGAACACATCAAAGTTTCTCAGCTTGATGGTATATAGGATCATACTATTGGGGATCCATACTCGTATCATTATGGATATTTTCTATATTATACCTTGCTTGGGAAGCTTTCGTATTGGCATTGTGTATTAGATGATATGTCTGGTTCTAAATGGATACCCTATATGGATTGTGAGGCCTATCTTGAGGGTTAGGAGAAGTTGGTCTACTACAGACTGACTAGATGGTTGATGGGTCATGTATGCTCTCTTCTTGAGTGATATTTACCTGATAGGGTATGCATGCAGTTTAGTGAGAGACAAGGCCAGTTCCCAGATACTTATGAGACTCGGTTTGGTTGAATCACTAGAGAGGTCCATGTATGGGGCCTACAACCTGATCGTGATGCTACTATTGTTGAGTTTAGATCTCTTGTCCCATTCAGATGGGGTTGGATAGTGAGCCTAGTAGATCTGGGTACTACTCCTAATTATGATCAATGGTGGGAATGATGTGTGCCTATGATATTTATAGATCCTAGTGGTGATCCTGCAATGGGTAGACCAAGCATCACAAGTCATTGAGGAGAGTGACAGTGTATTGAGATCTTGGAAAAGCAGCTTGGTAAGGCTCGAGAGGATGGTGCCCAGGTTGGTTAGGGTGATCAAATGTATGATCAAGGATAGGTTCCAGGTCATCCTCCACCACCTAGGGATGGAGGTGCTCAGATAGCCACAAAGATAGGGCAATGATAGGCCATAAAGGTACAAATTATGACATTGACATAAAAGAGAGACATTTCTCAATAGGAGCGAAATGGATTCTGAGCAAAGTGAGATACAAAGATTGGGTGCCATCTCATTGCTCAGACATAGTTGTAGGTTGTTACCATAAAGAGGGATATTTTGAGGATAAAGCATGATAGTTTTTGAGTTGAGAAAGATCAATTATTATAGAGGACTACATATTATAAGACTCTGCATGATGTTTTTATTCCTCAAGCCCAGTGACAACCGAGATTTGGAGAGCCTACTATTGTAGGTGGTGGTGTTGAGTTAGGTGGGAATTCTGTCAGATAGCTAGATCTAGATGGTAATCTAGAGCTTTGTCTTTAGAGTCCTTTGCTTCCTACCAGGGAGTGTCATATCTATACCTGATCTTTAAGATGTTATTTAGAGAATTTGTAGGCATTATTTTGTATATATATTCATCATACTAGTCAAGGCCTCGTATATATGTATATTTTTTTGTTATCCTATCACACTTGTTTCCATGATGATGATGTACTATGACATTATCCTTTTTTGATGATGATATATATGAAATATACCTACTTTGATTTGGCTTCATTATCTATTTGTGTGATGATTTATGGATGGCGATGTATGATAATGTATGTTTTTGTACATTCCTAATGTATGCATATGATGTGAATGGATGAATTAATCATATTTTATATCATATGATGTTTTATGATGGATTATAAATATATAGTTTTAAGATATGATATTTTTGATATATGTGATGATGTTGATATATGATGGATGTATGTCGACTATTCATGATAAATGTTATTTTCATTGCTTTATTATCACCATGATATGTATTGATGACATTGTGGATGCAAGATGTAGATGGTACCAATGATATTGTGATGTAGGATGCATGTTATAAGAAATATTTTATGATGGAATAAATTTGATGTTGTTAGTACTAACGAGTATTACTTTCTCTTTGCTTGGAGGCTTCACATTTTAAACAATCCTATTTGATGTAGCAAATAGATATGATGCACCAAGGTATTAATAACCAAGGTGACTTTGTATCCATTGCATGAACTTTGACTCAACATACAAAGAATATTCTTGCTCATGTACCAGACATACGAAAACTTTATTTAAAATATATGGTTGAGTTGTATTAAAACCTTTCATTCAAGTTACACAAAGAGATATAGAATACCTAACATGCACCCGCTACATGAAATATTTCAAAATAACTTCTATACACTCAATAAAGAAAGTATTTTCCATGGTATTATGACAAAAAAAAATTTACAAACAGTAAACTAAAGTGATGCTCAATTTCCCCCATTCCATCTTCTCTAAATCCTTATGGACATCCTTGAGAGATCCTAGGAATGAGTCAATAAAATAAATCACAAAGATAAGACTATAAAAAGATTAAAAAAATTTCAATATCAATTTCCATATCTGTTTGGGGTAGGGCTATTATCCGGTGTTGATCATGTCTATTGTAGGAACAGATTTGTTAGGGCATATATAAGGATGTTGTTGGCGAATTTTCAAAAAGATAGGTAGTTAATACTTTGGTCTTGTTTTAGTTTGTTTGTAATCAAAGCTTTGTGATTTTTTTCTTGAAATTTATAGCTCTTGGTGTTTGCTCTATCTTTTTGTTTGTTTTTTTCAAAGGGTGAAAATGATGATTTGTTTATTATGGGTGAAAGGTTTATTTGCAGATTATGATGATGGAGTAGGAATTTTTAATTCTTTTATGAGTTTTGTGATGTTGTTTTTATTGTTTTTAGGGAACTAACCTAGGACCTTGGGGTCTCATCAAATATAAGCCTTTCCTATGTTGTACATGTAGAGGCTTGTAGTTCACTGGGTTTGATGTGGACATGTTTTTGAGCTTTTCTATTTTTTGTATGTTTTTGGTATTTTGAATGTTTATGAGTATTTGAGGATTTTTTTGTTTTTTGAATAAGTTGAAATAAAGCATGATAGAAACCTAGATGGATTGACCTAAGGCCTCAAGGGATATTAATCCTTTCCTACATTATACATGCAAATAGCACATAGTTTGACCGATTGACTCAAAGCATAAACTTATTTTTGGGATATCAAACAACATTGATAACTTGGATTGATATTCCACTTTCATTTCCACAGGATATGTTGTAGGAAATAAACTTGAACTAGATGTGAGGTTCAAGAAAATGTTGATATCTTAGAATATTTGAGTGAAGGAATAATCCAATGATGTTTTTTTTTATGTTTTTCAATTTTTTGATTTTAACTGTTTCAAGAAAAAGTTGATATCTTAGAATATTTGAGTAAAGGAATAATCCAATGATGTTGTTTTGTTTTTTGATGTTTTTCAATTTTTTTATTTTTAACTATTTTGACCATGATAAGACACATAAAGATCTAATCCACAACCATCTTTGAGAATTTTACCCTAGTTTGAGACAAGACTACTTTCCTATATTAGTACCAAGCCATGGTTGGACACATGTTTTATTATGAAATGAATGAGTGGATGTCATGGATAGTACCAATAGATAATGATGCAAGTTTTAGTCAAACATAGAACTTTTTTTCTAGGTTTTCCCTATGGTACCTGTTCTAGAAGCGCCACAAAGTGGTTTTCACTAGAAGAACATTTTATTTCTCTTTATTATTTTTCTTTCTTTTTATCTTTTTTATCTTTTTTTATCTTTTCCTTTTAATTTTTATTTTTTACCCTTTTGCCTGGGGTATTCTTATGTGATTCATGTGTAGAAATTATTGAGGTGGATACTATTCAATAGCTTGAATAAGGGTTCTCCTTTAGGATTAGCCAAGTGATAATTTCCAAAACCGTAGCTTGTTGTGATGATAAATGGGCCTAACCAATTGGGTTCAAATTTTCCTTTGTCATCTTGATTTAGTTGTACCTTCTAATTCTCTTTGAGGACCAAGTCACCAACCTAAAATTTTATGTCTTTGATATTTTTATCATAGCTTCATTTGAGTTGATTCTAAAACTTGAAGATGGTTTAACATGCTCAAACGTCTTTCGTCTAGGTGCTCCAACTCATTTAATCTGGATACCCGATACTCTTCATTGTTGACCATGCCTTTTAACGAGATTCACAATGAGGGGATTTCAACCTTGATAAGTAAGACAACCTCTAATCCAGAGACCAAGGAAAATTGTGTGGCACCTATAGGTGTTCAGATGCTAGTTTGATAGGCCCATAGAGCTAGATTTAACTGCAAATACCAATCATGGCTAGCTTCATTAGTAGTCTTCTTTAGTATTTTTAGTATGGTTTTACTAAATGCTTCAACCTAGCCATTTCCTTGGGGGTAATATGGTGGGGTCTAATCTATGTTGGATAAAAGGCCATGGTGTTGTGATGGGTCTCAACTCCTATACTGGTGCATGCATAAGGTCACTATGTTGTTGGAATTGGCAACACTTTCAGGAATACTGAATACAATCCTACTCCATGGAGGGTTAATAATACCCCAATCTCAACAAATTTTTGACTAAGTTAGGTCCACTAGAGTGGGACCCAAAAATACCTTTGTGTACCTCGTGTGAGGTCATCTTCACTTCTTCTATGTTACGCCATGAGAGTAACATACCATCTAAATTTTTACAATATAGAGTATCTCCTAGGATCATGAATTGGGAAGTTCTATGGGTAAAGGTCTTCTTTTGGGTGGGTGTTAAGTCAATTAGAATGATACTGTGCTAGATGTAATCAAATGTGTCTTGGTACCATGGGGAATTAGGACCAAAAAAACATACTAGCTATGATTTTAGGATATCGAACATTGGTATGAGCAGTCATTCCATAAGGAATTCATATTTTGAGACATTGTACAAAATACCAAGCGATCCTATTGTTTCCATGACATCAACTGCTCTGTTGTTGATGCTAGGAATTTGTTCAAAAGTGATGGTGAAAAATATTCCTTGAAGCTATCCACCATCCTTTTTTATGTCATTAGTTTGTCATATTTTTTCTGGTACTCATCATTCACTTTTCTAAACATCAGTTAGGAGTCTCCAAATACTTGCAATTATTTTATCCTCCATTCAATAGCTATCTTAATCCCTATGATTACATCCTCATAATCTAATATATTATTTGTGGAAGGGAAAGCAATCTTGTAGGCCTTGGGTATGCTATGTCCCTGTGGTTTGATAAATAGGGCACCTGCTTTAGAGCCATGTTGAGTGTGGGATTTGTCAAAGTATAGGATCTGATGGCTTGTCTGTTCTATCAATAGTATACTTTCATCTGAGAAGGCTACTGTGAGAGGTTTATGATCCTCTATTGGCGCCTCTTCTAGTTAGTCTTCTATTATTTTTACCTTGATGTCCCTTCTATCCACATAATCAATTTCAAAACTCACTTAGGATCATTACCCACTTAACAATTCTACATGTTAAGGTTGCTTTTGCTAGTAGGTATTTTAGCATATCTATCTTTGAAATCAAATTTACTTTTCTATTTAAGATATAATGTCTTAGTTTATGTATCAAAAAGATGACTGAGAGGCACACTCTTTCTATGGGTGAATAGTTCAACTCGTAGCCCACTAGAGTTTGGATGATGTAATAGACTGCACTTTCTTTGTTACTATCATCTAGATGGGCTAGAAGAGCTCCCAATGTTGCTTGTGTGGTAGACACATAGAGTTTGATTTATTTGTCTACAATAGGTGGCATCAAGACTAAAGGAGTAAGCAGGTATTCTTTGACCTATTGGAATACTTGGTCACATCTCCCATCCCACTTGAATGTGATGTCCTTATGTAGGAGATGGGTGAAAGGGTGACATTTGTCTGCTAGTTGTGCGATAAATTGCCTGATGGATTGTAGCTTCCCTTGTAAAATTTTGAGTTGTTTTAATTTATTTGGTGGAGACATCTCTAGAATGGTCTTCACTTTTGCAAGATCCACTTCAATGCCCCTTTTGGACACAATGTACCCAAGTAGCTTTCCAGATGTTACTTTGAACACACATTTTTTTGGGTTGATTCTAAAGTTATTTGTTCCATCCTATCAAATACCTTTGCCAGATTGGTCAAGTGATCTTCCCTTTTGAAAGACTTTGTTAGAATGTCATCCACATAGTCTTCCATGATTGTATGTAGCATATCATGGAAGATGGTCATAATTTATCTTTGATATGCTGCTCTTATGTTCTTTAGAGAAAATGGCATTACATTCCAGTTGAAGGGCGCCAGAACACAAGTAAATGTTGTTGTGTGTTGATCATCTAGAGATATTTTTATTTGATTATACCTAGAGAAACCATCCATTAAAGATATGATTTCATGTCCTATTGTGAGATCTATGATCATGTCAATACTTGGTATTGGGAAGTCATCCTTTGGACAAGCTCCGCTCAGGTCTCACAAGTTTGTGTAGATCCTTATTCCCCCAGTTGGCTTTGACACTGGTACAAGATTTGATATCCATTCCAAATAATTAATGGGTGTAATGAAAACCACATCTAGTAACTTCTTTGGTTCCACCTTCACCAACAACACTATTTAAGGATGCATTTCCTTAACTTCTACTTGATAGGTTTTTCTCTAGGGACTATAGCTAAATGATTTACCACTAATACCGGATCTAGTCCAAGCATGTCAACATAGTTCCAGGAAAATTTTACCTTTTTTGTCGTTAATAAATGCTATAAATTTTTCTTTCTCTTCAAGATCAAGCAATGTTGCATGGTATGTGATATTTGGGTTCTTTGTTGTGCCAACATTTATAGATTCTACTTCCTCCACTAGGAGTGTTGATATTTCTTGGTATTCAGATATGGGGAGATTGAACCCTCCATCCTTGGGTACCTCTAGAAGGTTTTCACCTTTGGATGCATCCTTTATTTTCTTCTTCTTTGGATCTAATAGAGCCACACAATGGTTTTCTTTAGGGGACCTCATTTTGATCTTTATATTTTCCTTTTCCTTTTATCAACTAAAAGATTCATCCTCTCCATCAAAATACACATCCTTTCCGAGTTCCATGATGAATCCTACCTTGTGATATTTTGTTGGTATGTCTGTTCAAAGTCCCATGAACTCTACAATTGCTTCATCATTCTAGAATTAATCTAGAATAGATGTATGTTGTTGTTGGTCCTAGTCTATCAATTGCTGGTAGTAGAGTGGTAGGCTATCATAATTATCCACAAAGCTTATGAAGGTTATTGAAATGGCTAGTATGGCTCTAGTATATTTTTCCCATTGGGTGTCTAGGTCATTATTACTAGAAGTGGGGGAACCATACCTAGTGATAAAGGAAGGAGAATCCCATTCATATTCATTAGAGTCCGTTCCAAAATAATAATAGATATTGGGAATAGTATTGAGGGATTGGAGTGGGAATATATCAATGGTAAAGCTCTTAAATAATTCTTCAATGGGTAAATCATGGTCTATAATGTGGTAGATATCCAATGTCTTAACACTAGTAGAAGGCACTCTTTTTTCCCAAGAGGTACACACAAATTTTGGAGTAACCACATCCTTTGGCTCATAACCTAGTACCATATTTTTCTTTCTCTATTCCAATATGATAGTCTCCCATTGACCTTGTTTGTGTAGCCCCAGACCACCTATTTTAGTATATCCCATTTTTTTGGCTAGATGGTAGCCTTTGCTGCTAGGATTGATTATGAGGGATTGTGATTTTTATGGTTCCTTTTGGTCCTCTTCATATATCATTGATAATAAATCTTCTTTGAATATCTCTTTGTCCTTCATGTCTCCCCATTTGGTGAAAATGGTGGGTTTAGCTACCATTGTCATTGTTCGAACATATTTTATCTCCTTCGGGCCTCAATAAACCTTGGGTGTTGGTGGGAGCATGCAAATATAAAATTATGGGTTAAAGTGGTAATTGCCATTACCCTTGTCAAGTACTTGAACCTTGGGTTTTTGTTTTCGGTCGCTTGCTTGATGCTAGTTTCATGGAGGTTGATGGTAGTGTGGAAGGGTCAACATATGAGAATGAATGTAAGGATATTTTTCTGCTATGTATTTGCTAGATTTTATTATACTTCTCCTCCAACTTTGCACAAAAGTGGAAGGGTTTAGGGTCGACATATAATGTTACCTCTTTTCCTTCATAGGGAAACTTAAGGAATTGGTGTAAGGTTGAAGGGATTGCTTGTAATGTGTGGATCCAAGGGTATCCTAGGAGTAAGTTAGATGAAAACTCAAGGTCAAGTAATTGACATGTAGTTTCCATGATGGCTGGTCCTATTTGCACTGGTAGCCTAACTTCCCCTTTTGAATTCCTTTCAAGATCATCACAGGCCCTTATGGTAATGCTCTTTTATTTTTCTATCACATCATCAGAATACCCCAACTATATCATGAATTTCAAGGTACAAATTTTTAAACTTGCACCATTATCTATCAACTCTCTCTTGACCATTTTATTGTGGACACCAACCTCTATGTAGAGGGCTTGATTATGGAATGATTTTGTGGAAGATATTTCTCAAAAAAGACTAAACAATGATTGGCTGTAATTTTTCCAACCATGGCTTGGAATTTATTAGGATCGAGGTTGTTAGGGATTGATGCTTCCAATGTTTTTTCTAGTATCTCCCTATGTGTAGGTGATAGTCTTAGCTATTCTAGGATTGATATCAAGGCAAAAGTCTTTTTCAAATGTTCCATAATGCTGCAATTATTTGGTGACTTAATTGTGGGTTTAGGTGGAGCTCCTTGTATTGTAACTCTCCCTTGATGGGTAGTTACATTGTAGTCATTGTCTCCACCTCGTATAGTCACTACATCTATCCTGGTTTCTTTTCCTTGAGAGAGGGTACCTAGAACTATGTCACCATACGTGTAGTTAGCATTGTTGTAGTCTTGGTTCTTTCATTTGACATTCCTTTTACTATGGTTTTGGATTGGGTTTGTGTATATCTAGAGGTCCTTGTTTCTGGGGTGATGTTATCAATCCACTTCTCCTTTGTCTATCAAGTCTTGGATGAGGTGCTTGGGTCTCATGTAGTTTTTTGTAGTGTGTCCTTTGATTTTATGGAGCTCGCATAGATATTTTTCATTGCACCATGGTGTTTTGAAGCTAGGATCCTCATAGTTTAGATGATCATTAACCTTAATGAGGTTTTGTTATATTAGCTTACACATGACTATTTCAAGTGACTCTCCTAATACAATGAATTGTCTCCTTGGTTGATGGTATTGCATTTGTTGCCCTCCTTGATTGTTTTTGGGATAGGTAAGGTTGTTATTTGGAACATAGCTTGTTTGTGCCACTTATGGTTTGTTCAGAGCTACATTTGGATTTTACACATTCTAGACTACTCTTGCTCTACCACTCCATCGCTTGTAATATTTTTGTTCTTGGCCTAGACTTTAGGTTTCTCATTTGAACTAGAAGGACTATATACTGGGTTATTTATCTTGATCACTCCTCTCGCTATGAGGGCCCTTTCTATGTGTAGTCCCTTCTTGATGGATTCTTCAAAGTTTATAGGACACAACATGGTAAGTTGGTAGTTGAATTTTACTTGGACATTTAAAATGAATATGTCAACTAGTTCCTTGTTGACAATAGGTGATTTGCATCGACTAGCCTTGTGTCACCATTGTTGAAGTTATGAAGTGTAAGATTCACCTTGAATTTGCTTAATTTTGTATAGATCCATGATGTTAACATCTTGTTATATGTTGAATGATAAGTGTCTTATGAATTGGTTTGAAAATTCATCAAATATTTTTATTTTGGATTGTAGATGGGTGAACCACTCCATAGCATGACTAGTAAGACTTCTTGGAAAGAGCATCATGAGGTAAGATTCTTTGTTTAGTGCTTCCATGCATGCTACTAAAAATTCTCATACATGTTCTATTGGGTCTCCCCTTCCCTTGTATTCGTCAAACTTGGGTATTTTGAAATTCTGTGGAAAAGGAAGCATAGTAATGGAACATTCGAAGGGAAATGGACATTTATCCCAAAGGGGATAATTTTTTTTTTCCTACCTTCATGTTTGATATATTTTTTTTCACTGCTTCTAGTTGTAGTTCTATCTCTATTTTTGGTACCTTTGTTTGCAATTCTTGTGTGTAATAGCCTTGTTTTCCTACCATGCTTTGGTCATAGATTGGGTATTATGAAGATTTGGGACCTTGTTATCCATGTTAGGTTGAAGGAGGGTTAAATCCTTGTTGGATGTAAGGAGGGTTAGCTCCTTGTTGAGTGTAAGGAGGGTTAGCTCCTTGTTGAATGTAAGGAGGGCTAGCCGCTTGTTGGAAGTAAGGATGGTTAGCTCCTTGTTGAGTGTAAGGAGGGTTAGCTCCTCTTTTAGTGTAAGGAGAGTTAGATCCTTGTTGTTGGGGTGAATTATACTAAAGGTTTCCCTAACGATGCATTGGTTGGTTATCTTGTTGGTGAGATGAATTGGGAAGGGTACCCTATGGTATACCTTGTTGTTGGTACGAAATATGCTGAAGGTTTCCCTAATGGTGTGTTGGCGGGTTACCTTATTGGTGAGATGATTGAATAAGGGCTCCTTGTGGACCACCTTGTTTTTAGGATGGACTATGCTGAAGGCTTCCTTGATGGTGTGTTAGCGGGTTACCTTTTTGGTGGGATGACTAAAGAAGGGTGCCCTGTGACACACCTTGTTGTTGGGATGGACTATACTGAAGGCTTCCCTGATGGTGAGTTGGTGGGTTACCTTGTTGGTGGGGAAACTAAATAAGGGTGACCTATGGCACACCTTTTTTTTGGGATAGACTATACTAAAGGCTTCCTAAATGGTACATTCGCAAGTTACCTTGTTGGTGGGGCGACTGAAGAAGGGTTCCCTATGACACATCTTATTGTTGGGATGAACTATAGTGAAGGCTTCCCTGTTGGTGGGGTGACTGAATAAGGTTTTCATGTGGCACACCTTGTTGATGGTATGGTTGGTTTGGAAGGGGACCGAATGACCCACCTTGTTGATTGTACTGTTAACTAGGAAGGGGACCCTGTGGCCCACCTAGTTGATAGTACTATTGTGGAAATTTCCCTTGTTGAATTGACACATTTGGGGAAGGGTCAATATATGATATGTTTCGAGGTACATATTACCCTCGTGGAGGATTTTTTCCTTGCTATATATATTGGGATGGACCTCCTTGATACTGTTAGGCTACTGTTGCATGTTCGATTTGAGTTGGTTTTCTATACAAGGGGTTTTTTGTGGGTCAACCATTGTTTTGCAAGAATATATGTAACATGTTTGGAATCTTTGTGGGTTTTAATATCTATCTCACAACTGAGTTATCCCCTATGGGAATAATATTAGGATCTTTGAGAGCCCCCACATTAAATCCTATTGGTAATTTAGCACCACTATGTGCTAACTTGAAGGAGTGAGAATTTGGTTCCTTTTCCAATAATTTTTCCATCAATTTGAGCATTTTGGGATCATTAGAATGTTGAAATAGTTCATCATCATTTATTTCCTCCTCAATGTTCACCTCTTCTATGAACATTCTTTTGGGTCTTGGTTTGATTTTTTCATCACCTCTCATTGCTTGCAATTTAGCTCTTCTCACTAAATTTTTCTTTGTACGTGGGTCTCTTTTGGGGTGTTTCAAGGTCACTTGGCTCATAGCCCCATGAGCCACCTTCATCATTCATGGTTTTTGTTGGTGGTATTATTCCATTTTTTTTGTTTGCTTCCATGTTCTTCTTATGTTGTGACCTTGTAGTTGTCATAAACAACTGCCAAGCTTTTGTGAATGTTTTGGGACTCCTAACTATGGAATGAAAAAATGCTTTTATTTTTTTGGATTTTCTATTTTTTTGAAAAAG
Organism: Sequoiadendron giganteum; assembly: GCA_007115665.2. NCBI lineage: Eukaryota > Viridiplantae > Streptophyta > Pinopsida > Cupressales > Cupressaceae > Sequoiadendron > Sequoiadendron giganteum. The sequence continues at coordinate 623,228,635 of CM021100.1, forward strand.
GAAAATTTTATTTTTTTGGGATTTTCTATTGAGTATCTAAGGGTGGTTGGCCCATTGAAAAGTGTAAATAGAAATATTCTAGTCGATTTTGACGATTGTGATAAGTTCTCAAGATGTGCCCTTTGGAAAAATTTAGATTAGGATAGTTCTTTGAAAGTTCGAATATGGATTTTCGCTTAAGGATTTTTCTTTTGCCAGAGATCATGAAGGATGGATTCCTATTGCCATGTGGAGGTGGTAACACGGGTCTTCTAGCTGCTAGGTTTACTTTCTCTTCCTCTTTGTCTAAGAGGTTTGTTGTATTTCTCCACTAGTTTGGTGTTTCGTTCTTCTCAAATATGAAGGTCCTTAAATTGCTAATGATATTGATCTATTCACGTTCAATGTGTGTGAGACTTGGTTGTAGGATTGGTGCTGCAAGGTTCAGTTGTTGAACGAGAGCTGTTGAGTACCAAACGATCATATGGTGAAAGTGTTTTGGTTTTGATATAGTTATTATGAAGCTCCAAACCCTAAGGTTTGAGTGTTGTTTTGGAATGACGCTATTATTGGGAGTCAAAAAACTAAAAGGCCTAGATCAATATCTCACTTCTTCTAGAGGACATGTTGTGGAAAAACTTACTTGAACTAGCCTTGAGGTACAAGAAACTGATGATATCTTAGAAGTGTGGGTGAGCGAATAATCCAAGTTTGTTTTTTTAATTTTGATGTCCAAAATTAGGAAGGAATGTTCAAAACTGGATGGAGGAATATATGACCTATCTTTGGTTCCAATGGTTTTTTTCTAACAATTATCTTGTAACTAGATTCGTGTCTTTTTCTTGATTGTCAACAGTATAGAGCAATAGCGATGGGTTTTGAGCATAAGCAATAAATTATGAGAAAGTGCGTCTAGTTTCATCAAGTATGGCCTAAATTTTTTCAAGTGCACTAGATTTTGAGAATCAAGTGTGTCCTTTGTATTTATTTTTCCAATGTGGTAAATTTACTTAGTCAAAAGCAAGCTTTCTTGGCAATTACGAGATTTTTTTTGGAAAGTGACATAAAAGTTTCAAGTGCAACCAATTTTGTATCAAGTGTGTTGGTTTGTTCAAACAAAATATATTTTCATCAGTGGAGTATATGGGACAAAGAGAAAAAGTGAGATTTTTTTGGTAACTATGACCAAGTTTTTGTTAAGTGCGATAAAATCAGTAACAAGTGCGGCCTCTATTCAACTTTGCTTTCTAGATTCAGTATTTTGGTAGTAGTGTTGATGTTTTTCTTGAAATTTTTGGATGTTTTGATATGTTTTAGATGTGGAAAATGATACAATAGTTACTGAATGACTCAAAAAATATGTACTTGTGTGACTTGTATGTCTATGGCTTTAAGTTGTGAAATCATGATACCTAAGCCATAGTTTCCAAAATTTACTTTGATCTAATGTAGCCTAGAATTAAAGCCTGAATATTTAGAAACCTTTAAGGAGATCTTTAAGGAGTGCAAATATAGGGCTTCTCTTAAAAGCATACACTAAGTCAAAGGGTTTGTGATTTTAATACACATGTTAAGTGTTTGTTTTGATGTGTTTGTTTTAAATCAAGAATAATGTTTGATGCCAAATTTTTTTTGAATGTTTTTGGAAAGTGTTACATAAACAAAAATCACAACCCTAGAGATAGAAATCATCCTTTTAGGTAGGCCTAACTCATGCACCGAAGGGATGATTTTACATGCAACTTATGGTGCAAGCTTGAAGTCAGACATGGGAAGTAACTTCTTAGAAGTAAATTTTGATGCACCACTTTCAAAGAATGCTTTTGGATAAAAGGGTAGCTTCTAAAAATATTGGTTCTTAGTCATGTTTTTGTATTATTATTTTTGGATCTCTATACAAATGGTTTTTTTCTCAATTAAGAGGTCTCCCATCCCTTGCAAGTTTTTACATATCACACGATACTGGGGGAGACTAACATCGGTATAGAACACCAACACTCGATGGGTGATGAACTTTCATCATAGCCATAATAATTTATATAGCGGACCAAAATAGAGTGCAACTTGGGTCACCTTTGAGTTCTCTATCATGGGATGTGTCTCGAAAGGTGGGCCCTCTAAAGGTATGCTTTGAAGTAAAGAGTGTAAAAATCAATATTTTTTCGCTCACCCAAGATCACCAAAAGGTGTGAGGGGAGAAGACAAACACCTAGCTTGCCAAATATGGAATACATAGAATACACTTCATTGCAATTTTATTCCTTTTAAGCACCTCGAGTAGTGGTGTCCCCCAAAAATATGAATAAGATAGCAATGGTTATTTTTAAAGATTCCAATGGAAGTGTTCTAGACATCACTCAATGAGATAGAAAAGGTGCAATACAAAGATTGATTTGTTCATTTCTAATCCCAAAACTTGAGTGTTTCTAAATTAATCCTAGTCTTACTTGGCCAACAAAAATGAATCCGAATGTGCGTCAACAAAAGGAAATCATTTGGTCAACAAAAGGAAAATCAAACATTCCAAGAATCAATTTGAAAGATTAAAAACATTTTTAGAGCACCAATTGAATTGTTTGTTTGTGTTGTTGTTTTTATGCACCAATCTGAAATTTTCTAACTTAGAAAGCTTGAAAAAAATTCATTTTAGAGCACTAAATCGAAAGTGTTTTGTTTATTTTTGTTCTTTTTAGGCACCGAATGAAAAAATTTCCTAAGTTAAAAGGTTTAAAAATTCATTTTAGAGCACTAAATTGAAAGCATTTTGTTTGTGTTCATTTTTAAGCACCAAATAAAATTATTATCTAACTTAAGAAAGCTTTAAAAGATTCATTTTAAAGCACTTAAATCATAATATTTTTTTTTTGTGAGTTCTTTTTAACCACCAAAATTAAAATTTCCTAACTTAAGAAAGTTGTGAAAAAATTAATTTCTTCGACCGTTTGTCTTCCCTATAGAAAAAGTGTTAATGGTTTCTCATAACTATGCCAATCATGTATACACACAAATTGGTACCTATCAAATATTTCAATTAGGCACCTATTAATATTAAAAATTAAAAATCAACTTGTAGATCTCAAACATAGGTTAACAAGGCAAAAACACATAAAAACTAGTGAAAGCGCCCTCTGTTAGAGAGGAAAGGCACTGAAATAATCAAGAGCGCCCTTTTTCAGAAGACAAAAGCGCTGAAAAAGGTCAATAGCGTAAAAACATGGTCAAGTACTCTAAAAAATAAGTCAAAGGCGCTAGAACTGTGACAACAAGTGCAATTTAGTTTTTGGAATAGTGCGTGAATTTTTTTCCAAAGCGCTTCTAGAACCTACAACTTCAAATGTAGCTCATAAATTTTTTATTTTTAAAGATCGAGGTCCCACTAGGCATTCCAAAATGTGTGAGGGGAAAATATGAGAGTGTAAATGAGATAATTGCAATGAAATAGAAACTAATCTAATCAAAACAAGAATCTAGATCTATGCCCATTCACTCATGAAATGAAGCTAAACTATTATTGAATTCAAGAAATGAAATCAAAAGATGAAAGCATACATGAATTCATAAAAATAATAGTGTTACCATCCCATGTCAGAGTGTATTCACAAAGATTTGGTTTCTCGTATCAATGTGAAGCCTCCATAGTTGTGTTGTGAAAACTTGAATACCGTGCATGTTGATCGACGATATTGGTTGGAGGTTTTTCAATGTTGATTATGATCTCGATAGAAATTCATTATGAAAATAGGTTGGCTCTTCAATCCATTTTTGTGAGGGAAGAGGTTTGTTATATAGAAATTGTGATTTGAAATGAAAACTCTAGATCACATAGTATAATATCTTGATCGACAGGTGAAATATGTTGAGAGGATTTAGATGGGCATAATCTATGCAAAATAGATTATGTAATTAGTGTGATTGAGGAATAGATTGATCAGTTAGGAAATAGATTGATTAGTCAAGGATTATATTGAGTAATCTGTGGTATTGAAGAATAGATTGATCTGTTAGGAAATAGATTGATCAGTTAGGGACTACCTTATCAATGATTCATAATTTGATCACTCAGAAAAGTGGTTGAGAATGATTAATTCATTCATTCATTTTGGAGTTGAATGTGCAAATCAAGTTTGACTTTTGTAAATAAAGTTGCATTAGTTTGATTTGATTTTTGATGATGTTTTGAATAGTTTTATTCGATTATTCAAAATGGAGGGAAAGTGATTTTATTAAATTATTATATTTTAATAATTTAATCAACTTAGGGGAATATTGTTAATTAGAGACATAATTAAATAATTGGCATTATTTAATTAATCAAGAGGAATAAAATTATATTAGGACTTTATTAAATAAATGAAATTTATTTAGTTGGTTGATTTGATGAACAAGTGAATTAATTAAATAATGTTGTATTATTGAATTAATAGCAAAAATTAGGGTTTTAGGACTTTATTAAATAAATGAAACTCATTTAATTGGTCGAAAATGATGAAAAGTGAATTAATTAAATAATGTCATTTTATTCAATTAATAGAGGAATATAGTGTTTTCGATGCTTTTTATGTGAAATATAATGATATTCGATAAAAATGATGTTGATGATGCAAGAATGTCATATAAAGTGTGTGATAAGTGTTAGGTCAATTTTACATGCCTACAAAAACAAAAAAAATATCATATTATGTCTTATATACATAAAGCTCTTGCCTATAAAATTTCATGAAACACTATTAAACAAATAATATACTACTTAGTGGATTTACAACTTGCTTGTTTTTCAAACCAAGATGTGATAAATATTCATTATTCTTGGCCACTTTTTCACTATGAAAACACTCATAATATATGACTAAAATTTCAACATTATGATTACTATTATCTAATTTGTGCATTACATTCCTTTTCTTCATTTATTGAACTCCAAATAAACAATAATGTATAAATCAACAACTTGAATCATCAAAAATTTATTCAGTTCATAAGTTGATAACTGTTGACATTCCAATCCACTGATAACTGCGAATGGAAACTTAAAATAAAATTTGGTTTATAGATTAAAAATAATTTGCAATAAAAAAACAAGAAGATGTTTATAATTATAGGTATTAGAAAATTTTCATTAGGGATATATTCACATGGACATAACTCATAGAAACATAAAAAAAGTAGGATGAAGGAAAAACATACTCTAGTAAGGTTATGTTTGATTTGTCTCCAATTAATCCTTCCTTGAAGGAACCAGTAAATTAACCACACAAAGATATCAAATGTATTGATAAACCAAATATACCCTTGATATATTAATTTAAATAACAAGGAAATCTCAAACTAGAGATAGCAAGATACAATTCATTAATTCACTTCAACAAACAATTGAAACCAAAATCCAATCATCAATTATAAATTCATTCTATTGATCTTCAAAAATATCTTACAATCCATTTCAAAATTTTGTCCTGACTAACATGTCAAAAAGTGTCTTTTTAACTACCCACTTTTAACATAGTCATTGTTTACTTAAGATTACATAAAAGAAATGAAAGATAAGAAATAAAGAGAAATGATCAGATGTTGAAGTCCAAAGCTCTCACAAGATACAAAAGTTCGTTACTCATTGTAAGGTACCCATGATCATTCAGATCCGTAAGGTCCTCTCTCCATGATAGTATCTGCAAGGTTCAATACTTCATTGAAAGGCCTATTCTTCTAGTCGAGCTAGATATTTTTGCCCCATTTGTACAATGTGTAATAGTGAGGCCATTTGTACTAGATTTTTCATGTGTTGGCCAAGTGACTCTTCCATATACTATCTAATAATCCTTTGCCATCCATGATGAATTTTGAGTATCGAATATCCAATGCAATTATTCCATCCAAGGTTAAATTGAGGTGAGGAAGATTTATCTCACAATCCTTCTATAAATTAGTGAGGCATTTGGGATTTTTTGCTAAAATCATCTATCCAATCCTTGGATCCTTTCAATTGATCATCATCCCTTAGTATCTTAGGAATGAACCACTGCTTTAGTGTGTGAAATGAATCCATTTTGATTTGATCTTTTGATCTTCTGCAAATATGTATTAAAATTCATTTGTGGCCATCAAGACCATTTGCTCAATAGGATTTAAATCTTTGGGGGTCTCAACACTCGTTTGTAAAATTTTGCACAAAGTTATTAAGGTGTGATGTACAGGTTGCCATTTCTTGAATAAGGGGTCCAATATAGGTACATGGGCCTTTATCTAATCAAATGCTTGTGACAAGGAGACATAACAAACATACACATTTTCTAAATTTTCCACAATTAGTTTAACCCTATACTCCAAGATATTTTCCAATACCATGAGGGTTTGTCTGTTTCCTCCTTCCTTTGTTTCTTCTTTAGTCTTTTTCAAATTTTCAAATTTTCTTGTTTTAGCACATTTACTTGTTCAATAGTGATTGCACCTATATCAATTTGAGTGGTAGGGGGATGGTATACTATTAATTTTTTTCTTTGGGAAGGACCTACTCCCTTCAACCACTCTTTCAATTTCACATTTTCTATGAATAACCTATTCACTTCATCGTTCAGATCAGTCCGCGCTTTCTCATATTCTGCCAATCTAAGCTTCATACCTTTAACTACAACCCTAGTAAACATTGTTGAGTGAATTGTCATAGTAGTTTCCTCTAATTTTAATGTTTCTTGAAGTGTATTTACCATGGTAGTATCTCACATTTCTTGTACAACATCAAAAATATTAGTTGTTTTGTTCTGTCCAAAAGTCTAGGGTTTCAATTTCTTGGATTGTAACCTATGTCGCTCATTCCCTCATCTAAATTGAATTCAAAAATTGACATGGGATATTCTTGGATTCTTACTTGATCCATTAAGAATATATTTTTTAACTCCATCCCAAGAATAATTAGTATATTAATTTCTAAGACCAAATTTCTTGCTTCTTGGGGGCTAATAGTAATTCAATTAATCTTGATTTCTTCAAAAAAATGGTAGAAATATAGTCATGTTGTGACTCCTCAATGCCCATGTTATTAATTTGGAGTCTCTCCTCAATTTATTTCATTTTCATCTTAATCCAAAAATCCTTAAACTCAAGAGTTTGAATAAAGTCATCATCTTCAATAAATATATGGGAAGCAATCACCCTTTCATCATCATGCACTTCTTGATAATTATGCCCATGTGCATCCACTCTTTCTTTTGTTTTGTGAGCATTTGTTGCAAGCTTAGGTGGTGGCCGATCAAATTCATCATCTTTAAAATTCTAAAGTACATCAACTACCTCTTTATTATCCCCTACTCCTTCACTTATTTCATATGCCACTAAGGAGGCCACTCCATGTGTCTTATGTATTTTAGATCTTGGTTTCTTAGGGGATGCTTCTTATTGTATTGTGGTAGTGTCTAGTAGGGGCTCTATGAATACAATACCACTTGGTTTGATTAGAAGTCTGGAGGGTTTTGAAGGCTGACCCTTAGGTTTCTTTTATGGTTCAACATATGATCTTTCAAAGTTGTCAATTATTAAGTTCCTCCTTTTAATAGGATCCCCTTCTTCAATATATAATCCTTGGAATCCAATGTCCCTTTTCTTCTTCTCCTCCTCAAGCCTCTTTATGATTTCCCACTTCCTCTTCCTATGAAACAATTTATGATGTGTTAAGAAATTTATTATTACATCTTCTTTGTAATCCATTTCATGGGTAATACCAACTTTGGTGAGAAGTGTTTTCTTTATAAAATCAATATGCCCTTTAGGATCAAATACCCTTTCTCCTTGTGACTTCAATGAATACCTTATATTAAAATAGTTTTCTAGTTCTTCAAGAGTGTTAGGCCCTATGGATAGCTCCTCACATTCAATTAGGTCAGGGAGGAATGTCCCCTTTCTTTTTCTTTTCATAACATCTTGTTCCATTCAAAACATTTTCCACATAAATTTTAAAAATTCAATTCAAATAGAAAAAAATAGGTAAAACATGTAGGGCTTGAGGACACCCATAGAACCTTATTATTGTTTGGTATACTAACAAGAACTAGTCACTGAAATTGTGAGTGTGTCCCTACTTTGACTTCAATGCTAAAGGTCTTAATACTTACATGATTTTATTAGGAAATCTTGGTGAAATATGACCAAGACTAGCCATGACCTTTATTACAAAATCATCATGAAAAATTACATAATCACTATTTTTACATCTATTATCCCAGATGTAACACTAATTTTGTATAGGAAACCTATTCCCTTCATTATCAGTCATTCCTAAACACATTTTTTTAGTCCATCTCTTTTTGTTTTGGTACAGTATTAAATGACACAACACAAAGTATTTCCTAAAAGTAATGGGAGCTAAGTTCTCTCTTGCAAAAAACCCTCATCTATCTCAATTTCAACATCAAAGTCATACTCAATGTTCACTTCAATATTTTGTATCTTCATTGTCATCATCATGAGATAGATTATCATGCTCTCTTCAATATCTATTCCAAGCACTTGACACAAAGAAAAATAAGTTATTTTGATATATACTTGGAAGTCTTCTATGGAAAATGGATCAATTTAGGAGGGGGAGATAGGTATCCTCCTATTTTTTACACCAGTTTTCATGTGTAAAGGAATTTCATCACTCTTGTATGTTTTTATCAATCTCCTATAATCCTCCTCACTTTTTTCCAAGTTGATCTTAGTGATAGCTTTCTTGTTTAACATAAAAAAATCTATAATTACTTATTTATTCAACACCACTAATGGTAAACCATATGGAATTCTTATATTCCTAGTAGTTGGGTGATAATATTGTGCCAATACTTTAATAAAATCAACATCTACAAAGACATTTGGGGCTATCAATTTGGTCAAATCTAAAATCCAAGGATTCAAAAATGGAATTTTTTCATCCCTTTTTCACAAAAGTACCAAAATAAATCCCACCCTAAGATAGGGAAAATTGGGTCTCTACATCCATGGTTTGTATCTTTAAATACCTTTTTGAATCCTTTGTCTACAAAATTAGGTAACACATCTAAAATGGATTGTTGTAGTGACCTCTTCTTTATTTTAGAAAATGTGGAATCTTCCTTTTTACTCACAATTTGACTTGTTTTAGGTGGCATGATGAAGAATTTACTCCTACTTGATTTCTTTAAGTTTCTACTTGTAGGAGAAAATTTAGTTCTTATACACTTGCTATAGAGGGTTTCAGTGAACTTACCCAGTGAAATAATAGCTACAAAGTCTTCCCCCCTGAACTCCCTTGCCTCCAGTACATTGATTTGTGTGAATGATTTCCAAAATTTCATTAAGTCCCATGTAATATTGTTGTTGAGCTTGGTCACCTCACTATTAATGCCAATTCGTGCAAAATATTTCATAATCTATCTAGATTTTGAGTTTGAATAGATGCCCTTTTATCTTGGGAAATCAGATGGTTCATGTTTAGAGGTATACTTATTGCCTCTAAAGATTTAAATGTTTTAACATCTTGTACCATAGTACCGCTCTATCATATCAAGACCATTGTGGGGTAGTATTATGGTAAGCTTAGTAGTACCGCCACCCTATGCACACCTATTTGGACTCCTATGGGATGATAGGTTAATTATAATGATTGAGTGATTTTTCACTACCATACTGCTCTATCATATCAATATTGTTGTGAGGTAGCAGTATTGTATGGCTAGCAGTACTGCCACCACACACACACCCCTTTGGACTCCCATGGGACAATGGGTTAATTCTAGTGGTTGAGTGATTGTTCACCGCCATACTATAGTGTCAATGCTTACCCCTTATGGGGCTGCAGTTTACTTTAGTTTTTAACGTTGTCTTCCCACCATCCCATGCTATTCATATTTGGTTACCACAATATTGTAGTAAACATTTCTTTTGGAAAAACTAATAAGGGGGGGATTAATCAGTTGTTAATAATTTAAACTTATTTATCCTTTATCAACCTTTAATCTCATATATGATAATTAACAATGAAAACATGAATCAACAACACATCAAAAACACATGAACACCAATATTCATATATGTGGAAACCCTACTAGGGGAAAAAACCATGGTGGATGTTAGTCCACAAGATTATACCCTATTAGAAGTGTAATGAAAAATGAATAAGGAATGCACATGCATTCAAAAAAACTCCCTAGAGCTCACTAATCAAAGGGAAGGCTCACTACCTTACATAGAACAATCAGATTAAATCCATTTGATGAGTTTGAACTGAGAACTTAGCTTCTACAAAATCCTGATCATAGTTTTGGTTAGGCACAGAAACACTTCTTCACACTTTGCTCTGAAATCAAATGATATGATCTTTATTCACACATATAATTCTCATACGTTCACTAAGAATACCTCACACACTTCAAAATGAATAAACAATCGCTCTTATATATACGCTACATGAATTTACATCAACAACTTTGTCAACGACAGATAAAGAATAAATTACAATTGTCAGCCCAATTCATGAATAAATATCAATGTGCACCAACCTAAGTCGATCACAACATAATGAGGACCTAAATCAACATCCTTGAACATTCCAAACAATAAAGAAATAATCTATAAGGATCCACAACACGCTACCACTATTATGTCGGCCAAGAACATGAAAACCTTGAACACACAAAGGAAAATATTTGATCATGAGCAAACCGATCAACATGGATGTACCACAATGATAGAGCATGATCTAGAAACATCACTGATTATCACAACATACACAACAACTCAATTTACCATAATTGCATTCCATTCTTCTAGAAAAACATGCTATAGTAACAGAATAACTGTAGGAACTCAAAAAATCATAACTTTCTCCAATTTTGATGCGTACCACTTAAAATTTCAAAAAACATACTAGATAGGCTTAGCAACAAACCCTTTAATGCACGACTTCTGATTACCAACTTACACAACTTTCCACCATTATGACAAGCACAACTTCACAAACTACCTGCAACATATTTATTCTAATTTTCTCAATATCCTCGACATTTACAACCTTCAAAATTATCAATGCTAATAGTGTTGACATCAATGACAACCACATATCACAAACATAACCAAAACATCCAAAAAATTTACATTGACATGTATGTCCTACCATCTTGCACATACCTGTATTGATTTCTACATTAGTGTGGAATTGGATTTTATTATGAATGCAATATTTTAGATATCATTTTATGGAAAATATTGAACAATTTTCTAATTTTGCAATCTCTCAACTTTAGTTTTCAGTGTCAATCAGACCTAAGAGATCATTTTTATATTTGTAATGAGGAGGTTTAGTTCACCTAATGTTAATATATCTATATGTATTATTAAATCATAGATGTTCATTACATGTTTTGATATAGAAAACATAGAGGACATACAAGAAATTAAATTCCAACTAAACAAAATTAATTTTAAAGTTTCAACCAAAGTAAGAAAACTAAGAAGAATGATTGAACCTAGATTTAAATGCACTTCAAATTAGTAGTGAACATGTCAGGTTTTGTATATAATATACCAGTAGAATAATGATGATTGAATTAAAAAATGTATCAGTAAAATAATAGTGAATAAGAATACCTATACTCGTATCTTTATTAAATTCAATAATAAATTATACCATACATATAACCAAATTTTAAGTGGCAAGCTAACCTCTTAAGGTGACAAAACATCATCATAATCATCTACATTTCTAGTAAGATCAAAATCTAGATCACTCATGTTTGCATCTGCTTGATTTTCTTCCTCATCCTCATCTGTGAAATGCAATACATTCTCTCTCCCAATCTCTTCTTCAAACACTCCATCATCATCTTCATCCACTTCTTTGAATGTCTCTTGTAAATTAACATATTTCCCATCAGAAATTATATCAATAAATTCCATGAGTTTTAATTTTGAACGAGACTCTATTTGAATGGCATACGACCATCCTGGGCTTCTTATTTCATAAATTATAAATGATTGGTTAATTTGAAGAGGGGAACATACAACTCATCTGTATCTGATAAAAAATGGTGTGTATTTTCACGTACAAATGCATACTCATCAAACTATATTGTGCATGGTTGGATCCACTTACATTTTAATAATATAAGACTATTTTGGTCATAGTCCACTTGAATAATTTCTTGGATGAATCCAACATAAAATTTCTTCTCAGTTTTGTGAAGAAATTCAACACTAACAACACAATCACAATTTTCCTTTCCTTTTTATTTTTCTTCCACTCTTAAATGACTACCATAGGCCCACATTCCACTAAAACACATAGCCCATAAATGTGGAGATTGTGAAATCTCACTTTCCTCCGTTGTTATATCTTGACCTTCTTCTTTTACATCACTGATAGCATTAGCAATCCATTCTTCAAATTTTGGAAAAGAATCACCTCCAATCAAATCAACATGACATTTGTGCTTTTGAGGTCGATGTTGCATCCAAGCTTGATTGTCTTCCTCATGATGTATCAAAAGATGCATAGAAATGTTACAAAAATTTGGTGGAAATTCCCATTCCAATAGACAAAGGAATTCAAAAACCTCATCCATCAAACTATCAAATTTTGAAGGATCTAATACATGTAAACTCATTCTCTTTAATATTAGGCCCAGCCTTATTATTGCCAATCTTGATATATTTACCACAATAGGTAAAATATTCTCCATTATGACATGATAGTCATGGGTCTTGAGGCCTCTTAATGTTAGTTTGGCTTCTAATACTAATACTTACATATCCAGTGGGAAAGTGAGTCTAAGACATCAATTGTAAGAATTATGCACATTGTTCCTTTGTCCAGACATAAGGAGCACTAGGTTTTCTATATTTCTCATCATTATATTTTCCAACCCAAATAATTTGATGAATATTTATTTTTCGAAAGTCTTCACATGATGAAATAGTATCAAAAGAACCAAAAAGAGTTTTTATAATAGCATAAGCTATATTTTTCTTAGTATGCATAAAGTCAACAATATGCCTAAAGACCATATCCTTAAATTATGGAAACTTATAGAATATGAATAATGTTTTTACACTGATTTCATTACATTGATCATATATACTACCAAAAATCCCATCATTTTAAATAAATGACATTTTTTTTTGTCCATTCTCAACAATGTAATCACCTGTTATTAGCAATGGTGCTTGCCAATTCTCTTCTAGACCATTGAACCATGTTTTTGGTTGATGATATGGATGATCCATTTTAAGGTAAGCATAATTTCCACAATAAATGCACTTACACAAAATTCTTAAGTGCCTTAGAAAATCCTTAAAGTTGCAAGCAAGACATCCATGGTATCCATAAACACTGAGACCAAACAATGTGCCATATGCAAGAAGATCACGAGTCGTAAACAATAAGGAAGATATTAAAGTGAATTTTATTGAATGACCATCCCTTAAAGATTGAATTTTTTCAATTCCTTTCCATAATTCCATTAGCTCATCATATAATGGCTCTAGATAAGCATCAATTATATTTGAAGTCACATTTTTCTTTCCTAGCATAATCAATGATAACATTAAGAAAAATGGTTTAGTTGCTAACCATGGAGGCAAGTTATAATTTATTAAAAACACTAGCCAAGTTGACCATTTAGTACCTTGATATGAGAATGGTTTCGCCTCATCTAGAGCCAAACCCAACCTTATATTACGAGGATATTGAGAAAAATCAAGTCATCTATTATCAAATTCCATCCACATCTTAGAATTAGGCACATGTCGTTGTTTTCCATAAGTGTTCTTATTTTAGGCATGCCATTGCATAAATTTAGCAATGTCTTTGCACCTATACATTTGGAGTAATCTTGAGATTACTAAAAAGTGGTGAAGAACCTTTCTAGGAACCACAACTAATTTCAACCCTTGTCTATACCTCGCTTCATGACATTTTAGATACTCAATATCACTTGCAAGATTCTTGCAAAATAGTACACAACCATTCACACATGTGTGGATGTTTTCATACCCTATGCTTAGCTCAGTGATTTTATTTTTGCATTGACTTCATTTTTGTTGGCAATGTGGAGTCAAGTGGTAACAACAAACTTAATAATTCCAATAACTAATATACACTCTCATTTGTTCAACCAAACACCACTTGCAACTTAATATTTTGAAGTATTGTTTTCGAATGACTTAACTTGCAATTAGCATACACATGATTTAAAGCATCCTCCATCAAATTTTCCCAATCATCATTTAGACTCTCATTCAATATTCTATCAACTTCAAACCCCTCATCTAACATTGTTTCCTCTTCATCTATGTTTTTTCCCTCTTCATCTCTCACACTCTACAATTCTATCATATATTCATGATAATTGTAATCCCAAGAGCTTATACCACTATTCCCATGTCTTATCATATGTCAATAATTAGATTTCTTTTTCTCACCTTTCCACCAAGACAATCATTATGGGCATGGATAGTTTTCCATTTCCCTCTCATTGGCTACTCTCTCATCAAATGCATGGTATTGATCTATAGTCAACATTCGATGTTGATCCATTTTTAATTTCTACACATAGAAACAAAAAATTGTAGAGTAAGAGACAAAAAATATTTTTTTAATTGAAAGGAATTTCCATAGCAATAGAGTTATAGAGAGAAAATAAAATAGAGAGTTTAACCCATGAATTGTAAACAATAGAATTTTGTAGTTTATATTCAAATTGTTGATTACATTGCATTGCACATATTTCAAACTCAAAGGATTATTTCACATTGCATAACTAATAACTAGATGTTGATATATGAAAAAATTTAAAAATTGTAGACTAAGAGACAAAAACTATTTTTTAATAATTGAATTAAGGCATTTCCGTAGTAATAGAGTTATAGCGAGAAAATAAAATAGAGATTTTAACTAATAACTAGATGCTGATAGATGAAAAAATTTCAATTACAATATAGTTTTTACATAGTCAATTGCATAACTAATAACTAGATGTTGATAGATGACAAAATGTAAAAAAATGTAGATTAAGAGACAAAAACTATTTTTTTTAATTGAAAGGCATTTCCATAGCAATAAATTTATAGAGAGAAATTAAAATAGAGATTTCAACTAATGAATTGTAAAAAATATATTTTTGTAGTTTATATTCAAATTATTGATTACACTGCATTACACATCTTTCAAACTCAAAGCATTACTTCACATTGCATAACTAATAACTAGATGTTGATAGATGAAAAAAATTCAATTACAATATAGTTTTTACAAATTCAACCTAAGTAGTTATGCAATTACTTCACATTGCTTAACTAATAACTAGGAGCAACTGCCAATTGCATTTTCTTGTCATGGCATTCCATGAGACTACATTTCTTCGAGGCATTTTTTCAAATAGTTCACTAACTTGTCTATGCTACCACATTTTTCATACATGTCTACCAAATAATTTTATTACAAATCTCATTGCCTTGTTGCTATGGCTAAAAACCTAAAAAAAGTGCTTTTGAACAAGCTATGGATACTTGGAAAAAATCTATCAAAGCATAATAGTAAGCAATAGCATAGACAAGGTAGTGAACTAGTTGAAAAATTACCTCAAAGAAATGTGGTCTCATAGGGATGGAATGCCATGATAATCCATAACAATTTGCTTGTCATGGAGTTCTTCATGGTATTCCATCACCATGAGACCAAATTTCCTTGAGGCATTTTTTCTAAAGTTCATTGGCTTGTCTATGCTACCACATTTTTCATACATGTCTACCAAAGCATTTTATCAAATAGTTCACTACCTTGTTGCTATGGCTAAAAGCCTAAAACAAGGGATTTCAAAAAATCTATCGATGCTTGGAAAAATATATTAAATCATAATAGTAAGCAACAAGATATGGTCTTATGGTTTTTTTGGTGTGAAAATCAATGTGATTTTATTTACATTTTTTTGAAGGTTTTAAATGCATTTTTTTGGCAATTTTGCTGTTTGAAATGGGAAAAAATCTATGTGTTTAGTTTTGTTCATTTTTTAATTGTAGGATTCTCATATTTAGTGAAAAAGGTAGTGTTCATGAAGGAATGGAAAAGATGCATAGATAATTTGAATAATACCCATACTGTGCAATGGCATTGAATCATTTAGCAAACCATTTTTTCTTCATATGGTAGCATTTTCTTGTGGAACAGTTGACTAAGACAACTCTTATTTCAATTCACCACCCTCTCATGAAATATAATTCATATTATAATCTTGCACAATATTATCATATTAGTTTTCATTATGAAACCATTGTCTGCTACTACATGGCATCAGTCAAGGAAAGCCAGAGGCCACAAAATTTTGTGGATAGGTTCAATTGAAGCTGGGAGATCTTAAGAGTTCTCTCTCAAAGTTTGAAAAAGTTTTGGAGGTCCACTCTAAGAACTGTGAGAGATTAAAATTTTTAGGCCATATATATTATTAACAAGGGCAAGTAGAGAATGATTTTGAAATTTTAAGAAAGGTAACTTTCATAGATCCAGGTGATACCCATGCATTTATCAAGATGGGTGAGTTATTAATATCATCAAACCCCAGTATAGACTTAGATTATTTTAAGACAACAAATTCTATTATGAAGAAGAGCATGGAAGAAGTACCCATTCAAGTGTTAAACAACATTGGGGTTTTTAATTTTGAGTGTGATGAACTAGAGTTTTCTCAACAAATTTTTATGGAGGCATTAGGAAATGGCATTTGGTTTGAATTCATAAATAAAAATTCTAGTGCCAATTCTACAATTTTTTCCTATGCTTTTTAAGGATATGGAATTCTTTCATTGACTATAAGAAGGTTGTGTTTCACTTGAGTTACCATGGGAGAAAGTCACAATACTATTTAATCTTGCTAGGTTGTTTGAACAACTACATGATACTGAAAAAGCAAATCTTTTATACATGCTAATATTGTTCAAGTTTCCTGATTATGTGGATGCATATCTATGTCTTGCAACCATGGATTAGGCCCATAATGAGATTTAAATGAACCTATAATTGATTGGGGATGCACTTAAGGTGGATAAAAACTCATCAAATGCTTTAGCTATGCTTGGAAAAATGGAATTCAAAATAGATGATTGGCTTAAAGAAAAATAAATAATTAAAGATGCACAAACTGAATTAGATACAAATAATTCTTTTGTTGAATATAGACATCCAAATTTTACCTCTCCCATAAGGTCAAATTCATCCCCTTTATTCATCTATCCCACATTTCCCATCGATGTTAGTTAAATGATTTATTTAATTAGTATTTCCCCCTTTCCCTAATTTTCCTAAGGTATTTAATGTAAATAATTAAATACTTTACCTTTATCCCCTCCCCTCTCTAAATTAATTAAATATTCTAATTTGTTTAATTTAGTCATTTTCCTTTATGAATTTAAATCAATTTTTAAATCCATAATTTCTCTCTCCTTGTCCCATCCTCTATAATCCATCCTTAATCTGGGTTAATTTAATTAATCTTTGATTAGGATGTGCACACCCTTAATTAGGATTAATGTCACATCCTCCATCATAGTCCACTTACCTTAATATTTCACTAACCAGCTTAATCCCTTGTTTTCAACCTTATGCCATTTATGGAATACCCCCAAGTCACTTTTATTACATGCTTTCTCCTTTTGGAGAAGACAACCCTTTCCCAATGTGAATTTTTAATTCACATTTATTCTCCCTAGGCCTTTTAAGGAATTTTTAATTCCTTGGATGTCTGATCACCCACATGGGGAGAAGGACCTCCTTTATGAGAAGATCTTGTTTGTTCGCAAGGTAAAATAAAGTACCCCCACCTCATGTCCCTTTTGACACCTCACCCACCACATGTCAAGATGTGAGGGGTTTTGAGTTCACAACTAACCCTAACCCTTGATCTTGTCCATGTTGTCTACATCTTGACCCTCCATTGTTTAATGGCATTTTACCTAAAATTGAAGGACTTTTACCCTCGTTCGCATCAATCACTCACATAACACAACATTCAAGCATCCAAGACCTCCATTGTTGTAGCACCATTTGCATCCATATCAAACATCTATTACAATACCCACTTGTACCATTGCATTCCTCATCATCTCACGATCATTTAGAACTAGGTTTTATATCATTTTCAATTGAAAGGAGCACAAAAATAAAATGATCAACAAGATCAACCAACTCATCAACTTGGACAAGGTATAACACTCCTTTTTTCTTTCATTTTTTTCAAGTTCAACTAGGCTAATTGTTGAGGTGTTGTTTGTATTTTTTGTTGCTTGCATTTAATTTCGTTTTGTATTTTAGACTAGGAAAATTCACCTACACACATTTTTGGCACACCCAATGAGACCCACGTCATGGGTGTGCACTTTCACGTTCTCTATTATTTAATTTTTACAGGTTCAGACTTTACACGCAGAGGCAAAACTGCCCTAATGGGTGAATTTGCCTATTACAGGGGAAAATTTTCTTGTTCTGAATAGGTGAGCTCATAAATAGGGGTGAAATCACTCATTATAGAGGAGAAATTTTTACAAGGGAAAATTTGTCAGGGATTCTCAACTCACAGGCTAACCTAAAATCAACAAAGGCAAATTTTCTAGTATAGGTGAATTTGATAGACAGAAAGGGCGAATTTGATCATCAGAATAGGAAAATTTTCTCTTGGAAAGGGTGAATTTTCTTATCCAGACAGGAATTTTTTCCTCACATAAAGGAAAATCTGAGGTGAACTCGAGACTTCAATCTTTAGTATTCAACATTGTTTCAGTTTCAGTTTTACATATTGACCCACTAACTTGTATGTTTGTGAGTGCCCCTAGTTTTTGCTAACATTTTTTCAATTGTTTCTCATTCATCCAAGACTGATGGTTGGAAACTACTAACACATTTTCTATAGAATGATTAGTCCAAGACATCTTTGTTAGTCTATCTATTATTTTTCATACTACTTAGGAACATAGATTAATTAAAGGGTCAATTAACTTGTTTGTCATGCTTGTGAGTGGACTATTCACATATCTAATCCCCTTGCACCATTTGGTGATCCTGGGTGATGAGAAATCATAGATCATTCTAGTCCATTCAATCCTACCTAGGAGGTGCTAGTGCATCTAAGCTCTCCCCTTGCACTATGTGCGAGCCTGGGGACCAACTGAACCATCTAGTATCTTCTTCCTTTAGCGGGACCTGCATGGAATTTCATCACCTGGGGTTTGATTCCAACTACATGTTACCAGTGGGGTATATAAATGGAGGATAATGAAAGTTGTAGCCCAATCCAGTCACATCATGTTTAGCGAAGTGTCGAAGCTAGGGTGATACCTAGGTAAGATGTGCAGAGTTGGTCTAAGTTTACAGTACCTCGCTTGGGCTCCCAACTCATGCTCGTGATGGGATGATGTTCATGATTATGCCTCATGTACCTTGTGTATATTGAGGATGCATGAGATAGCCTTGTATAGCCTAGATAGAGACATGTGTTTTAGCCACAACTTGGTGTAGTGCAGGGGATGTGAACTGTACCCCAAAGTTACTCAACATGTACTCCCTTGGGTTGAGATAGGAATCCTCAAGTGAGAGTGTGAAGGTGAGCCTGTGGCATCTGTTGATGACCCTATACCATTGGAATTCTAGATATTTTCCTTCACAAGAAAGGGTGCTCCAAAGAACCACCCTGGTATCACAAAGTATTAACCTTGGGTTTTTCGCTCAAGGTGGTGGGCCTACATCAAGTTTGCAAACCCATATCACTAATTTTAGGATTGTGTTGCTTAGAGTGTCTTCATTGTTTGATACCAGTGCCTTATTTTTAGTTGAGTCCATCAAACCTTTTGTCTATTGTTTGTTGTGCTTGCTTCTATTTGCCAGAGTCAACCCTTACCTTCAAAGGTGAATTTTCCCCGTCAATGGGTGATTTTTCCCTGCAAAAGAGTAATTTTGCATCTTTGTCCAATCTAGGTTGTTTGTTTAGGAAAAAATTCCTTTGCTAGAGGTGAATTTTTTTGAGGGTCAGTTCCTTAGATGACCTCATTTTCACCTATTCCCCTAGAATAGGAAAATGTGCCATGCCCTTGGGTGAATTTTCTTCCTGTAGGGGTGATCTTCTTGTTTGAGTCCTTGTTTACGAATTCGCCTATTCCCTTGGAATAGGTGAATTTTTCATCTATTAGGGTGAACCTGCTATCCACAAGGGTGATCCCATTTTTAGTTTGAGTCTTCTATAGTCCTCATCTATCAAATTTTCCCATTTCCCTAGAATAGGTGAATTTGCATATCAACTTAGCCTGTTTCCCTTAGAATAAGAAAATCTACATAGCGAGTTAGCCCATTTGCATAGTGACTTACCCATTTACATTGTGACTTAGCCTGTTCCCCTAGAATAGGTGAATTTTTCATCCCCTTTGGAAAATTTTCTTCCTGTAGGGTTGGTCCTCCCATTTGAGTCTTGTCCGTTACCCTATCCATCAAATTCACTTATTCTCTCAGGATAGGAAAATTTGATTGCTCGTTTAGGGGAATCTATTTGTCCATTAGGTGTTCTTGTTTTTAAGCGAGTTAATCCTCATTCATACTATTCAATAAATAGGAAAAGCTTTCATCCCATTAGGTGATCTTGAAAGTCAAATCTACTCGTTCCTCAATGATTTTCAACATTTTAAGAAAACTTGTGAAAGTTTAGGTGACTCTGCTAGTTGTTTGGGTGAGTCTGTTGTTAGATAGGAAAATTTGCTAAACAAATTCACCTATTGCTTATTCCAGTTCAGTCTTGGTTGAATTTTCATCCCCAAATAGGTGAATTTTCTAGTTTCACCCCAATTTTGGGAAAATTTGGCCTCCTGAATGAGTGAGTTTGCTAAAGACAGAGGTGAATTTTCTTAGTCTAGATAGGTGAACTCGCAACCTAAAGAGGTGAATTTGATTCATATAGAGGCGAATTTTCTCCCCATGAAAATTCTAGAGCATGAATCCTTTTGGCCACTAAAAGCTTGTTGTTTTTTGAGTCCTTTGCTGCGATCGAAAAAAATTATCACCATCTGTCTTCTCATAATTGTCATTTTTGTATGTCTTCATTTTATAAAGATCATCATTTCATCAATCAAATCGGAGTATCTTAGAGCATCCTTAGATCACATATCCATCATATATTCATTAATCCAAATCCCCTAGACTTCATTTGAGAGGGTTTTATACATGTTGGCTTAGGTGTCTAATCCCAATCACCATCATTTGTACCTGCTTAGGATTGTCATCCATCTTGAGTCAGTAAATCATCTTTGACCCAATCAATCTATTAGCATCTTGAGGTAGATTTGGTGTCATAATCATCCATTTTGTAGTTCAATCTGATCAATCAACACCTTAAGTCATCTAATCAAAGCTTCTAAACTTAGTTTAGTATTGATTTCATTGGTCCAGTCCAACCAATCATCTAATACAATCAATTGTGTAATCCAATTGATCAATCCAATCTAGTTGTATCCTTTATCCATCATCATATTCAATCAATCAATCCCTTGTCCAATCCAACCAATCCTTTATTCATCACTTAGGCCATCCTTCCATTGCATCTTAGAATGTAGAGTCATCGCAGATCCTTTTTAGTTTTGTACTTTCATGCCTGATACCACCCGGTTGCAAGCAAAGAAACTCATGGTAGACCAACAAGCCTAGGGAGCCCGACCTACCATCCCTTAGGATCCTAACAATGGTGGATCATCACAATCCAATACTGATGTCCAGACCACATTGCCTCCTACTGAAAAAATCATGGTCAACTAACCTAAAGTCACAGTCGATGAGTATCTCAATAATCCCATCAATCTTCAAATGATACATCACCTCCTTAATGAGTGTGGGGATAAAATCCTCGCTACCTTGATCATGAAGGGCATTAAACCACCATTGGGAGTTGAGATATCAAAATTCATCAACACATCACCTCCTACAACTCCTACGCCTCAAGATCCCCAGAACTCACAAAACCCCTCAAGGAATTCTTACATCCCCGAGGGTCCTCTCGTAGATAATTGGTGTGATCCGGTGTTTGATAATTTCATACTTTATCAAGTCACACACCCCCCTCGGGTTTCGATCATGGTTGTAGGAGCACTTCCTGATCCTCATGGTCCCCTTTCTTATGATATGCCATAGAATCTTCCTCCATTGCCATCTCCAAATGTCCCTCAAGGTCCAACCCCAATACCATCCATACCACCTCTTTCGCCTAATCAACCCAATCAACCACAAGTCAATGTTGGGGCAATCCTTTTGCTGCATTAACACAACCTCTAGGATAAACACCTACTTCCCATTTACCACCACCTCTATTTATCGCTCAACAACCACCTCAAAGTAACATTCCACCTTCTCAGCCATTGTAAGGTAACCCTCAACACATTCTAATTTAGTTTCAATCATTCCAACAACAACCCCTATAGTAGAATATCCCTCTTCCTTCACAAAAACAAAATCCACCGTTACATCAGCAACAAGGTAATCCATCATGTCCTCCTAATCAACCTCAAGGTCCTCCCCATCAAAAAATATCTTAGAAAAACCCATCCTTCCAACAACCACAAATCACTCAGTAGCCACAAATCCCAACTCAACCTCTTTATCATAAACCCCTTAACTAACCACAAGTCACAACACAACCTTAGCAATATCACCATTCAATTCCTAGCAACATGGCTCAATATCTATACCATCCACAAAGCATATTCTATGCACAAACTATTATGTCCATTACACATGCCTATCAAATCCCTCACAATCTCAACAACAACCATCTTATGCTACCCCTTCACAACCGCAACAAACCATTTCCTATCAGAAACCTAATCTATAATAGCCTCCATATATATCCAAGAAATACACTACCTACAATTATTAGTCCCACCCATATTATACCTCGCAATAGTAGCCATCTTACCAACAACCCTCATATCAACAAGGTGCTTCCACCTCATATTATCAAGAACCTCCACCATATCAGCAAGGGGATTCCTCTTCTTATTATCAAAACTTGCCTTCCTATCATCAATCCTATACCAATCCACCATCACAATCCATTTATATCAAGAAATATTAGTTGAATCCTGCATATACACCTCCACCACCATACAACCAAACCATGTCTTCCCCATCTTCATCGTATCAACAATATGCTCTTTATACTCAATCCAACCCATCAAATCCATCTTCATCAACACCTATTAATAAGGAGTTTGAAGAAGTAAAATCCACGTTGAAATACCTACAAACAGGGGCCTCTAAAAAGTCTTTCAAATTTGAAGAGATTTGTCCTTATCTGTTTGATCCCTCGATCTCACTCATTCCTTTTCCAAAGCACTTTTAAATGCCCAAGTTTGACAAGTATAAAGGAACTAAAGACCTGAAGAACTATCTCTAGGAATTATATTCACATTGCCAAGAAGTCTTTCACAATGACAATTATCTCTTACTATTATTCCCTAGAATTTTAATGGGGGTGACTCTTGACTGGTTCATGGGTCTTCCAAAGGGATCCATCTCTTCTTTTGTGGATCTTTTAGAAAATTTGTTACATAATTTTCCTTGAATTTGGAGAAGGGTATTGATACCCTTGATCTTTTGAAAGAGAAAAAAAATGAGGGTGAAACCTTTGCTAGCTACTTGCTAAGGTGGCATGCTTTGGCTAGTTGAATGAAATATCCACTCAACGAGAAAGACCTACTAAATTTATTTGTGGCCAACATCCATCCAAATATGACAAATAATCTTAATCTTCATTGTGTCACAACCTTTGTGGAATTCATAGAAAAGGGTCCTATCATTGAGAGAGTGCTCATTGCTAAGGGACAAATTAAAATTTATAATCCAGATAAGGAAAAGCCATCTGGAGATAAGTCCCACTATTGGAACAAAAAAAAGAACACAATCAATGATGGTGTCATGGATACCAAACATGTCCAAGTATCAAATACCTCACAAAATCCTCAGTACACCCCTCCACAATAATCAATCCCAAAGACCATATACATGTCACAAGCCACACCTTTTCCTCCACAACAATCCAATCAAAATAATCAACACAACAATAAACACTTCTTTACTCCTTTGGAGATCTCTTAAGTACCATTTTCAATAGGCTTTTGCAAGTGAATTATTCAATTATGTGTCCTATGACTAAGAATTTTGATGATTCTAAGCCATAGACAACTTAGTACAAGGAGAACAAGTATTATTATTTTCATAACATCAAAGGTCATTCCAAAAACAAGTTTCAAGGACTTAAAACATATGTCTTGATGAGTCTAGTTTATGGTCTAATTATTGATAGAGTTTTTGTCCATTTCCTATAGTTTTCATAAGACTTTGATACTTGGGAGTTGATCTTTTCATAATATTTCCTTAAAACTATAGACTTTGGACATGAACTTATTTTCACAACTTTTAAATGATATTGACATGCTATATGAACAAACTGTGTTCATTTTGCATGTGATTAATGAATGTTGCTTTAAGATTATTATGCATGTGCATTTGTTGTGTGTATTAACATTGTCATGAAAATAATTAGAGGCCTGCAACTCAAGAAGATTTCACCAGCTGGTCGTGTGCCATATTGATCAACAAGGTGGTCATTTAATGGAGGGAAGAATCTTGGTGGCTAGATATTCCTCAACCAAATCAAATTGTAACCACCTTGTAATGTTATTAATTGTTGTTGAGAAAATACTAGCATTACTCCTGTGCCAAACTCACATTAAGGAAAACATGTTTGACACATTTTGTGAATGCATAGCCGCCTCTACTCTTTTCCACATTTTCCCTAATGTGGTGTCCTCCACATCCGGTAGAGTTGACCAACTTGCTAGGTGTTTAAATAAGGATCTGATGTTCCTTCTGAGCTCTTTGGTCATAGAGTGTTAATTTGATGATTTACTCACACTCTTAAACTTTCCAGTAATATAGTCATGTTGCTCAATTGTACTCATGTTTTCCAATGAATGAAATGACATTATAAGTTCATGCATCTAAGTTTACCTTAGTTTTAGGCAATACTTATCCAAGGGGATGCACTTGGTGAGTATTTCATCTCGTACCTTAGTTTAGTTTATTTTTTATTCTCTCTTTAGTAATTAGTTAAGAATCTAGCACCGGTTGTTCCTATAGCCACTAGAATTTCATTTTGTGACTGTTCCTACAACCAAAGAAAAATAGAGTATTTTCCTATTTGTTTGCTTAGATTTTCATTTTTGTCATGCATTTAAGTTTAGTCTAGTTATTGGTTCATGTTCAACATTTATGTTATTTCCTTCCAAGCGATTTACTTTTAGTATTGTTTCTTTCTTAGTTGTAGGATGAATGTGGCTACTTTGGATTCCTAGTGCACATACAATACTGACCCATTTCAAGTTTACATCCCTGGGTTGACAATTTAAATGCACCTTCATGATGATTGAGATAGATATTTAGGTAAGATGTCCAATCTCTAAATCATAGTTTTGAATGCTTAGTCATTAAATCATTATAGGACCTAATTGGGAGTTTCCATTTCACATCCATAAAAATGCATCAAACTATGCTATAGGATTAGTCCTAGGATAGAAATAAGGAGCTATTGAAAACACTATTTACTTTGTTAGCAAAAATTTTCAAGGAGGTGAATTCAACTATACAGTGACAAAAAAAGAAATTTTAGTAGTGATCTATGCTTTAAAAAAATTTAGACATTACATAATAGGCTACAAAATATTTGTGCACACCAATCATGCAGTTGTTAGATACCCCATGAATAAACCTTTGATTTTAGGAAGGCTAGCAAGATGGTTACTGCTGATTCATGATTTTGACATAACCATTGTGGATAAACTAGGGAAGGCCAATGTTGTTGCAGATTTTCTTTCAAGGTTGACATTAGGTTAGGGGGAATGATGAGTCTAGTTTATGGTCTAATTATTGATAGAGGTTTTTTCCATTTCTTGTAGTTGTCATAAGACTTTGATACTTGGGAGTTGATTGTTTCATAATATTTCCTTAAAACTATAGACTTTGGACATGAGCTTATTTTCACAGCTTTCAAGTGATATTGACATTGTATATGAATTGACTGTGTTAATTTTTCATGTGATTAATGAATGTCACTTTAAGATTATTATGGATGTGAAGTTTTTGTGTGTACTAACATTGTCATGCAGATAATTAGAGGCCTATAATTCATGAAGATTCCTCGAGCTGGTTGTGTGCCATATAGGTCAATGAGGTGATCATTAATGGAGGGAAGATGATTGGCAATTGGAAATTTCTCATGCAAATCGAATTGTAACCACCTTTTAATGGTCTTAATTGTTGTTAAGAAAATACTAGTGTTACTATTGTGCCAAACTCACATTAAGGAAAACATGCTTGATAGATTTTGTGCATGTGTAGCTGCCTCTTATCTTTTCCACATTTTCCCTAATGTGGCATCCTCCGCATCCACTTGAGTTGACTGCCTTGCTAGGTGTTTAAATAAGGCTCTAATGTTCCTTCTGAGCTCTTTGATTGAATAATGTTAATTTTATGATGTAATCACACTCTTAATATTTCCAGTAATATAATCATGTTGCTCAATTGTACTCATGTTTTCCAATTAATGAAATGAAGTTATAAGTTCGTGTGTCTGAGTTTACCTTATTTTAGGGAATAATTATCCAAGGGGGACCGCTTGGTGAGTATTCCATCCTGTACCTTAGTTTAGTTTAGTTGTTATTCTTTTTTTAGTAATCAGTTAAAAATCTGACACTGACTGTTTCTACAACCACTATAAATTCATTTTGTGATTGTTCCTGCAACCAAATTAGAACAAAGTAGTTTCCTATTTGTTCACTCAAATTTTAATTTTTTTCATTCATTTAAGTTTAGTCTAGTTATTGGTTGATGTTCATCATTTATGTTATTTCCTTCCAAGTGATTTAATTTTAGTATTGTGTCTTTTTGAGCTGTAGGATGAATGTGGCTACTTTGGATTCCTAGTGCACATACAGTGCTAATCCATTTCAAGTTTATGTCCTTGGGTTGAAAATTTAAATTTACCTTCATGATGATTGAGATAGCTATTTAGGTTAGATGTCCAATATCTAAATCATAGTTGTGATGACTTAGTCATTAAATCATTATAGGAGGCTGACATGTCCAATATCTCATAGATCATGGAGATATACAAGTGGATACCAACTAGACAACTTCATCCAATGCTCAACTATAGATATACTAAAATGCATTTCCTAAACATAACCAAGGTGCCAATAGGTCTAATGCTAATCTTGGGTCAAGTAACAAAAAAAATCAAAACAACAACACCAATAACATCAACTATAAAAATGTACCTTATAAATATGATGGTATAGTTATGCACATTAGCCAAGTAGAGACTCGTGTATCAATGATTCGTGTTAAAGGGAAAGATCCACAGTGTGTTGTTACAACTCATTGCACCCATATCTTCATGTCTAGTCCTTCCACATCAACCCAACCAGCTCCTATAGGTTCATAGTATAATAATCTTGACCACCTAGGAAAGAAACCCACTCAAATATCCATCTTGGATTTTCTAAAGTATTCTCCTATCCATCAAGAAATCCTAACCAAAGCTTTACAAGATACTCATGTACCTAATGACATAGATCACACACAGTTCCAAGCCTTAGTGGGACACTTTCCAACCTATCAGTTGGGTTTTAGTCAAAATGACATGCATGCTATCAACTTTTATCATAACCCCCCCTTCATATTGAGGTCCTCATATCTCATCATAAAGTAAAAAGTGTCCTAGTAGATAATGGCTCAGCCCTCAACCTTTGTACATTGAAGTTCATAAAATAAGTTGGATACACCCATGCTAACTTGAAAAACTAGGTTATCACCATAAAGGCATATGAAAATGCTAGGACGGATTCTGAAGGCACCATTTTCCTTCCCATTTAGGTTGGCCCTATTGTGTATTATACCATATATCATGTTCTTGACCTTCCATATAATCTCCTTCTCAACCACCCATAGATTAATTCCATGAAAGTTGTTCCATCCACTTACCACCAATGCTTAAAATTCCAATTCAATGGGATGGAAGTAACCATACATGCTAATCAAAAACCATTTGAATATTTCTGCACTTTGGAAGCTTCCTTTCCCTGCCCTCATTATTGTCTAGGAGTTGAAGTGGGGGAACCTCAAGCCTCATCATCCAATCCATCTCATAATCCATCAACCAATACCACATCCACAACTTCTGACTCCACTATCACCAAGGTCAAGATCATTGAAAAGGGCTATGGAGAATATGAAATGTAAACTACACTCAACATGGCCACAATTCCACCCTCTACCCACTAGTATGGGCAACCATCTCAACCAACTTCCAGAGTAGAAGAAAGACCAAAACCCTCACTTCCAAGAACATGGGTTCAACAAAACTTAAATATTTGGGTACACTCAAAGAACAAATGGAAAATGAAATAAGCTAATGGGTCTACCGAGAAGAGCCCAAACCATCACCTCCCCTCATGAAATATTTCTAGGAGACCTATCCTCATGCGTCAAAGTTGGCTGAAAAGGGTAACTATCAGGGAGGTTGTATTGGTATAGATGAACAAGGATGACACCAACCTATAGAACTATCTGTGTGACCTAGAAGAATAGGCCTAGGCTATGACACAAAACAAAAGGCTCCTACAACATCAACTAGTGCTTCTAACAATTTTAGTGTGGAAAATGGTCTCCTTGAGGACATACCCAAAGAAGAGTCCATCATACTCGCATACGATAATGTGGATCTCTCCTCCATGTTTGATTGTCTATCCATATGCTTTATGAACCTTTCCCTTCACCATCCTGAGCTCATTAATTGGGACCTACACCTTAGCACACCTATTGACACTTTTCCCTTAATGGATACTTATGAATATCTTATGGGATTAGGGGAGGATGAATGTCCTAACCAGATAAATAATAAGAAATAAAATAAAAAAGGGTCATCTAGTGAAAACCTCCCCAAGGCACTTCTTGACTGAAAAAAGGTAAAAATGAAGGGTGTATCTAATCATGAAAACTTGACGAGGCACTAGAAGATGGGGATGTTCATCTTCCGCTTGTGGGAACTCAACTATTTGAATGATCTTCTATTCTCATCAAAGAAACACATGAAGTCAACTTGGGAACAAAGGAAGATCCAAAAATCACATATGTAGCCAAGTCCTTATTAGAAGAAGAGCACTTCATCATCATCAATTTTGTGTGGGCCTATTTAGATATGCTAGGTCTAGATCCTGTTCTAGTCGTACACCATTTGGATGTCCATCTAGATGCTAAACCTATCAAGAAAAAGTTGAGAAAGATGCATCCTCGAGTAGCTTTGTTGGTCAAGAAGGAGTTGGAAAAAATATTATAGTTTGGGTTCATAAGACCCATTGACTACTCTGATTGGATATCCAACATAGTGCCCATTGCCAAGCCAAATTTATTATTAGAATCAACACTAATTTTTGGGACCTCAACAAATCCTATCATAAAGATGATTGCCCCCTAGTAAACATTGACATGTTGGCTGATTTAACCACCAGACATGAGATGCTATCTCCCATGGATATCAAATCAAAATTTCACCCAAGGATCAACACAAGACTGCCTTGACCATTCCTTGGGGCACATTTTGTTACATTGTCATAACTTTTGGCCTTAGGAATGTGGGGGAAATGTATCAACTTGCTATGACTATCATATTTCATGATCTCATTCACATCATAATGGAATATTATGTTGATGATCTGTTGGGGAAATCCAAAATAAGAGAAGAGCACCCTATGATCCTAAAAAATATCTTCAAGCGGTTAGAGCATTACAAGCTATGTTTGAATCCAAAGAAATGTGTCTTTGGGGTTACATAAGGAAAGCTATTGGGTTTCATCATCTCCAAAAGAGGCATAGAGGTAGATCTATCTAAATTCAAAGCAATCATGGAAATGCCTCCACCATGTAATCTTAAATAGTTAAGGAGCCTTCAAGGCAATTTACAATCCATTAGATGGTTTATAGATCAATTAGCCAATAAGTGTCAATTGTTCACCCATATCCTATGAAAAGATACCACCTTCAAGTGGGATTCAGAGTGTTAGCTAGGCTTTGACAAGATTAAAGTGTACTTAGTTCATTCACCCATCCTCATGCCTCGAATTCCAGGTAAAATACTTATGTTGTACATTTCAGCTACTTTGGTTGCATTGGGGGCATTATTGACCCAACATGATGAGTCCTCAAAAGAATATGCCATCGACTATATTAGTCAAACACTAGTGGGCTATGAACTCAATTATTCTTCGATGGAAAAATCTTGCCTAATTGTAGTCTTCAGTTCACAAAAGCTATACCACTATATGCTCAGTCATCCCATGAAGCTAATATAAAAATGTTGATCCACTCAAGTATTTTCTATCCATAACATATTTAAGTGGTTGCATGGCTAAGTGGGTCATGTTATCGAGCAAGTTTGATATAGAGTATGTTGACTAAAAGGAAATTAAAGGGCAAGTAATAGCAAATCAATTGGTAGACACTCATTTGGTGGATGCATATCCTTTGGCCATATAATTTCCTAATGAAGAGGTCCTTACAATCATTGAGGTAGCTACGTGGACACTCTAATTTGATGGATCATACACACACAATGGAGCTAGGGAAAGTATGTTGTTTGTCACCCCACAATGTGATTACATCATGAAGTAATTTAGGTTAGCCTTCCCATGTATGAACAACATAGTAGAATAAGAATCTCTCATCACTGGTCTTAGGATTTCCATCTAATAGAACATCACTCACTTGTGAGTCTTTGGTGATTCCTATTTGATCATTAAATAGGTCAATGATGAGTTTTAGAGTAAAGACGAAAAATTGTTACCTTATAAGCGCATGGTGGATGACTTCAAGAAGTACTTCACCTCTATATAGTTTGAGAATATCCCTAGATTCTAGAATAAGGAAGATGATGCAATGGCTATAATTGGTTCCCTAATTGACATGCCAAAAGATCGAATAGACTATGATTTTGTAGTCAATTTTTTTTTAATCCCTGCTTATGACATCCTTGAGAGCGAAATGGTGTGCAACATCATAGGTCTTGAGTCACCATGATATCACAATATTTACACCTATCTCCATGATAACATCTTACCCCCTGACCTTACATGTAATTAATATAAATCCTTCATCCAACGCACCTCCCATTATACCATAGTGGGAGATACACTTTATTGTCACAGGTATGATGGAACTCTTCTTAGGTATTTGAATGAGACAAAAGATCACACTGCATTAGGGGAGGTACATAGTGGTATCTATAGGGCCCATTCTAATGGAATGGCCTTGGATAAGAGGATTCTCAAAGTAGGTTATTTTTGGCCCACCATGGGGCATGATTCTTGTGAGTTTGTATAGAAATGCCTCCCTTGTCAACAACATGCAGACTTGATACATGCTCCTTCTCAAGATTTACAACCCATCTTAGCAACATGGCCCTTTTCTCAATGGAGTTTCAATTTTATTGACAAGATATAACCTTCATCTTCTGATAGCCATACCTTCATCATCAACACCACTAAATACTTCACTAAGTGGGTTGAAGAAATGCCACTCTCTCAAATTAGCGATGTTCAAATTTACAAGTCCATCCTTTTCCATATCCTCTACAAGTATGGAATTCCATCTCCACCATCATCACGAATAATGGAAAGCCATTCAAGAACAAGTGCATGAAATTATTTTTTGAGACCTATCACATCCAACATCATTGGTCCACCCCATATTACCCTCAGGGTAATGTTCAAGTAGAAGCAACTAACAAGACCTTAATCAAAATCCTAAAAAAGGTGGTTAATAACACTAGTCAAGATTGGCATCTCCATCTCCATCTCACCCTTTGGGCCTACCACACTTCCATCTGCACTCCCACTGTCACCACTCCATATTCTCTCATTTATGGTGCCGATGCTATCTTGCCGATTGAATTCAAGATCACATAACTTAAAATATCTCTGAAGAACCTCATAAGTGATGAAGATTCTTTGGTTACATGGCTTAGTCAATTGGAACTCCTAGACAAAAAGAGAATCAAAGAATAAAATCATTTACAAGCATATCAACATCATCTCAAGAGAAGCTACAATAAAAATGTTTGTTCTCATCAATTCAATGTTGGAGATCTAGTCGTTTAGGAGAATCAATGTAATCAGCAAGATCGATACAAAAAGGGAAAATTTGAAGCAAATTGGCCAGGTCCATATATTATCACAACTAAATATGGTTCTGGTGCATATAGGCTTGCTACTCTTGAAGGATAACCCCTAGAATAGACTATAAATATCATGCACCTGAAAAAGTTCTATACCTAAGTTAGTTGGGTTGTCCTTTCCTGAGAAAATACAAAAAAAGTCCAAAAAATCCAAAAAAATAGAAAACAGAAATAATTTGTCCTATGGTGAAAACCATTATTCATGGCACCTTGGATAAGTATGATTGGTGAAAACCTAGAAACATGCACCATTCATAGGGGGCTTAATCATTATCTACCTTGCATCCTAGTTACTTTATCCTTCCATCCATTTTATCCTCAAATCCTATCCTTACATCCAATTGATCATGTCCTCTCATCAGCATCCCATCATCCGTCGCTTGGTACATTGTGATGAGCATTGGATGATCCATATCTGCTATCCAAAATCTTGAGTTTTTTATCCTTAATCTTAGCTTTTAATCACCTATACATCATGTCCCATCGTCATTCTTGCTTCATCATTTAGGATCCTCCATCGTGTCGGTCATCATCAGGTCTCATCTTGTCTTTTTCCTTTTGTCAAACTACATTGCCCATGCATTTTCATGTAGGCAAGGCTAATCATTTTATCAGCCCTCAAGGAATTTTTCCACATGGTCTTTGTCCTTAATCATTGTCTTCATTGTCCTCCTTCCACTTTTATCCATGTTTTTTATCAAACTACGAGGGCTCTACACTTTCATGTAGGCAAGGTTGATCTTTGATCAACCCCTGAGCCCCTAGGTCTTTAGGGTGTGTTTGTCTTGTGTCTTGTCATCTTTTTGTTTTGTCAAGTATGTCCTTATCCTAGCTAGAACTTAAAAATAAAATTCATCAATATCATGTGGTTTAATTGATTTCAATCCTACATCATGTCGATCATTTAATTTAGTCTCCATATTTCTTCTTAATAGGATGCATCCTTCTTAATAGACCACATCAATCCCATCCACCCTTTTGATCTTGTGGCAAAGGACATTTGAAATTGGCTGTGATCTTGTGACACTTTTAGCTCTTGTTTATCATTTGAGCTCCCTATTGTACCTCGTCAGGGTCACCACAATCCATTATATCATGGTGTGATTTTATTGGTAATCATAGGGGCGTACCTTGATCATATGTTTGTTGTTGTCTTCTTGGTTGTCTCACGTAGTACCCACCAAGATCCCCATGATCTTGTCTTATGATAGGGAATCCTTTTTGCTTGAGGTTATCCCAATGCCTAGCCTAACCAAAGTCCTTGTGACTTTGGGGTGTTGGGATAGCCTTCTTGTTTGTTGTGTTTTTTTCATGCATTAGGCACATATTTACCTTGGTTCCTCATACTCTGACATCTTGTATCTTGTGCTATAGCAAACATCAATGCTCCTAAATTAGAAAAATAGTATTAGGACTGCATTTCATAATTCATAATCCCATTGCATTGCATTTATCCTCATCCATTTCTCTTCAACCTTTGACTAGTGGATTTTTTTGTGCAAACATTCACCTTCCATATATTTTTTTTCTCAGGATCCACACGGTCTTGAAAAATGCAGTTCCACGTTTACTGTCCCATCCATCTTACTTTATTTTTATAATTATTATAGGGAAAGTACTTGCCATAAGTTCAAAAAACCCTGATCCACAAATAAAGTAGGCCTATTAATGCCTTGAATTGATATGTGTGCCCTTATTTACTCTCATGCTCGTGTTAATTTAATTCAGATATTAATGTTTGCAAGGATTTTAATTACATCCCATATTAAAATTTACTGCCATTATCATATTCATTTAAAGTTGTTTAGATTGACATAGATTTTTTATTCTAAGTGTCTTAAATTGGCTTCATTTCATTACATATTATTCCATCTCATTATATACATTGCATTATACATACATCACATTTATTTCATCCATTGCATTGTATTACATTTTAATTTCATAATCACATCATAATAATATAGTTCATGGTATACATAATGAAATTAAAAGAAAATATGCATAGATTGCCACCTGCATCACAAAACGTTAGTAACATGATCATAGCATATAGTCCATTACGTCCTACATCACAAAATATTAGGCATAATGAATTTTATCCATTTCATCCACATAAGCATATCACATAAATCATCGTAGATGAATACACTACATCATGACCATATGCATATCCCACAATAAATCACGTCCATATACACACCCATCCATAAACATCCATCATATCACAAATGCACAATGTGAATAAGGAAAATCACATAATATATAAATACCAAAATATCAAGTCAATAAGAAAATCTGTACTCAAGTCCATCATAATAATAATTACATATCTATTAACCTTCATCAAATAAACTACTGGTACAAAGTGCTCCTAAAATATAGGGACTACATCAATGAATAGACTGATCTATGTCTAGTCTGCATTGTGGAACCTATTGCTTTTGTCCCTATCCCCTATCTATACACCCCACACCTATCAAAATATGGATCCTATCATCCATGTCCTCTCTATCATGTGCTGGCTCCATCTGATCTCTGAGGGGAGTTTGACACGGGTCCCCTATGCAAGGGAGTCTCTCGATAATTGCTATATCCTTGCGTGTGTGTCCCTATTGATCATGATAGTGTTGGAATCTATGGTATCACTCAGATGTAGGGAGTTACACATTGTGTTGGATTGGGTACCTCTCTAAAGTAGGCTCCCATTTAGTAGTTGGCCTCTCTCATGTACTCATCCCTCTTTGCCACTTGACACTTAGCCATGTCTCCCTTTGTCCTGTACCTCTCATAATCCAGACACGTGTCTCCTCTCCTTCTCCCATGCATCCTATTCCATCCTGATCTAGTCTATTTGTGCCTGCATCTATGCCATCTCCTACACTACTAGATATCTCTCACCCTACAAATTTTGTACCTATCCCTCTGCTGCTTCTACCCTCTCTAAAATGACACCTATGTCTCCCATCACTACCTCTACACAATCAATCTTGTCATAGAGCTTATCATGCTCCCTCCTCATTTCACCCATCTCCCTCCTCATCTCCTCTCTCTCCTATTGAACCAAATTTCTCTCACTCTACATGGTATCCCTCTCCTCTAACATCCTGG
Source organism: Sequoiadendron giganteum (assembly GCA_007115665.2). NCBI lineage: Eukaryota > Viridiplantae > Streptophyta > Pinopsida > Cupressales > Cupressaceae > Sequoiadendron > Sequoiadendron giganteum. Next base: position 623,264,031 of record CM021100.1, read on the forward strand.
TTGCCTCATGTGCAAGAACATTGTATTCCCTTTATCCCTCCTCCTATAGCCTCCCCATCTCTACCTGCAACCTATCGATGTCTACCTATGATTCACAACCATGAGTCTCACATGAACTCCTACCAGTAGTACTTTCGGATCCACGAGTGGTGGTGGTGTTAGAACCTAAAAATCCCATTAAAATCCCTAATTTTTTTCCCATTTTAGCCTAAATTTTCCATCAATACCCTAAGGGATTTTATTTATTCATGGCCTTTTCCTATCTTTATCCTAAAATATTTCACTTCACCGCTATCCATAAAGCTTAAAATTACCTTATGCCTATTTACCGTCACCTATAAAATTCAAATTCACTACATACTACCTTACCACGGATAGCTTTTAAGCGGATGGTGGTTGGGTGATAAAGGGTAGGCCTGGTGGTCATTAAGAAACTGCCGGTACATTGCAGAAATTCATCAGATTGACCGCGGTGGCATAGTAACCATCAGCGAAGGAAAAAAATGGTTAGTGAAGTAGGCAGTGGGTGGCGGTTAAGGGGCAAGCGGCAACAGCGAAGGGCTACGGTCAGAGAATAGTTACCTCCATAACGCATGTGGTCAAAAAATTGACCGTGGTATCACGGTGGTGGTTAACAACCGATGAGGATAGCAGTTACCACAAAACCACTAGCATTTAGCATGTGGACCGCAATGATAGTGGTAAACCGCTAGTAGGTAGCAATGGCAGTTACCGTCACATCGTGACTAGCCAAAGAGGGGACTGCGGTGGCGTGGTGGATGGTGGCAGTTTGCAGAGGAAAGGATGAGACCGTAGAGGTGACTAGAAGTGTTACCATTGAACCACCAGTGACAGAAAGGAGGCCCATGGTAGCATGGTAAGGGGTTAGCAGATGATGATGATGATAGTTAGTAGACACCATGTTACCGCACACAGTGAAGGAAGAGGCCACAGTGATGCAGTAAGCAGTGGAGATAATCATGGTGGTAGATGATAGAAATGATAGTGGATAATAAATGGGATACCATGGTACCATGAGGAGGCATCGAGCAAGCCGAGGTTACACGGTAAAAGTGAGAGATGATAGTGAAGGCTGGTCACTATGCAACCGTGAGTGGAAAATTCAAAGCAACAGTGAAGCGGTAAGTATAAAGGGAAGATTCACAACAACAAATAAAGTGAAATGCACGAAGTGATAAAATATTGAAGGAAAAATTAAAGAAAAGCTATAGTTTAAAATATTTGATTTGCCAATAAGGCAACTTAATCAAATATTTTATTTTTGTCATGGAATATTAAACTGTTTTACTAGTCAATTGAAGAGTCGCGACTCTTGAAATGTAATGTATAAAATGTATTGGAAAATCAAGAGAAAAGGGAATAGGGTGGTAGTTAGATAGTAGGAATTAGATTTTTCCATAAAACAAAGAACTAGGAATGTAAATAATGTATAGAGCTTTTTTGAAGCAAATCAATGAACATATCATTTTGAATTGGTGAAACTCTTTCTTTTTTTAGTTGATGTGTTATAATCATTTATATTTCTTATTTGAGTTGTCTCCAACTTGAATTTTTTAAATCATTTAAGTCAATATATCAAGCATATTTTTTATTTATCAAAGTGCAATTTTCACCTTGTGTGATTTGGTTAACTGGTGTCTGCAAGTTAGAATTAAATTCTTTTAAATGAGTCATAGTGATTTATGATTTCTTTTGGATTGTTGAAGGAGAACCTAGTAAGAAAACAATCCAGCATAATTTATGCAAATCATAATTAATGAAGTCATATGCCAATCATTAGAACTTCATTTCTTAAAGTGCCTAGCAATTTGAATTAGGATAGAAAGGGGAACACATACAATTCTTAATAATTTGACTCCATTGGCCATGTGGATAGAAGGCACTGATCTATTAGAACCCAGAGAACAGATTTCATATAAACAGTTTTTTTCAAAACCTTTCATTTGTGCAGTAGGAGTAGGTGCAGTAATTTTTTTTGTCCACTAGCCTTTGCCATTGTGGATAGATTGATCAACTAGGAAACACATTTAAATCTACATTATTCATTAGGTACACTTGCCTGGGTTTAGCAGAGCCTTAAGAGTAGAAGGTTCAATTGTACTGGTTGGCCTTTTTCGTTGGCCAATAGCGTTGTGAGAGCTTGGCAACCTCTTGTGGTTCAAACCTACATTTTTGAGAACCAACAAATTGGCGACTCTACGAAGGATTTACTGAAGAATTTTTTTCAGCCTTTCCATTTATAGAGTCAGGAAAGTTTCACATTTTTTTGAGATTCCACTGGGGGCAACCCAAAACAACATCACAATCCATTTCATTTTCCTACTTTTGGAAAATTAGGTGGCGACTTTGTTTAACATTGATAAATAGTGCATAGATATTGTGGAGCAATAACATTTTGTCAAGATGTCAGAAGTAGAAAGAAGACAACATACAATGAAAGAATTGGAAGAATTGGAACAAAAAAGGTTATACTAGAAACAAAAAAAATGACAAGTGGAACAACGACTGTTGTAGTTGGGAGCTGAATGTGTTCCAAATACATCACCAAATAGGCCATCATATGGTGAGAGTGAAGACACAAATACTAGGAGATCTTGGACACCACAGGAACCACATGATACAAATAAGAACTTTGACAATGAAGGTAATGTGCTCTATTCACAACAGAGCACTTATGCACGACAACCATTACATCAAATGAATATTCATCTTCCATTTCTTGAAAAAGGATCAATGATCTACCAAAACCAAAATGGCCCTCCAAATTTTATCTCAATTCTTGATAAACCATTTAACTTTAGTAATGTCCAAGGCTACCCAAATCTTTACCCCTACGATGAGATAGAACTGCTAATGCATATCCCTAAATTTCATGGAGAATGGAATGAATCAACTTATGAGAATATGGAATGATTCTAGAATGTCATTGTCAACTTTCAAATTTATCTAGAGGATGTCATTATGAAATGTTTTTCAAGATCTATGAGGGATAGTGCAAGGGAATGGTTTAAAAGTTTTCCTATGAAAATTATATCTTCATGGGAGGATCTAAGAGAGATATTCTTGAGCCAATATGAGGACAAAAATGATGATTATTTACATAATCAAGAAGAAGATGATGATGTACATACTCAAAGCCAAGACTCCATTACAGAATCAGAATATGGAATTTCCCCCTTCGATACATTTTTTGACATAAGGAAATATGAAGGAGAGGATGGAAATTATTTATAAAATAGGATGGTAAACGTCTGTATGCAATTACCTCCTCATCATAGGCCTACAAGACCCACATTTGTTACACAATTTGCAAGAGCATGGGAGCCTGAATCAGTTTATTGGTTAGAGTCATCAAAACAATATGCTTTTGACATAGTGAATAAGTTTCTTGATTCCATGCTTGGGAAAAAACACATGGATACTGTAAATTATAAATCTAGTACTGATATCATGGATGCTCAAACGATGCAATAAACTAAGGAATAATGTGCCATTGGGATCTCTAATGACAAATTTTCAGATTTGGAAGATGATTGTAGCATTAATGATATTGGTGGGGACACATCATTTGGGGAGTACATCAACACTGCTTCAGAAACTAAATTAGAAGAGGATATCATGCCATCCAACAATGAACATATGGAGAGTCTCTCTTGCATAATAGATTGTGATCCAAATTGTGAAGATGAAATTGTGGATGTTGATCTTCAACAAGGTGATTCTTGCAGTTCATACAAAGATCAAGAAGAGGAAGAAATGGTAGGAGATATGGAAGTAGAAACATGTTCACTCAACAGTGAGCAAGTTTAAGATTTATTGACTCTTGAATACGAGAAGTATGCACATGAAGATGATTCAAGAAATTTTTCTCCATCATATGTTTGCTTTGACAGTGAAGGTACTATGTGTAATTATTCAAATGGTTCCATGTCCATCTCTCACAGTGATGAAATTTTTGAAGTTGATCATGAGTTAACTTGTGTCCAAGAAGAGGTATGTGACTTGAATGATTTTTTCCTACAAAAGAAAGATATTGGTTTGCATGTTATTGATGATGAGTGTCCAACATTTGTTGATTCAAGTATGTATGAGGATGAATGTATGGATCAAAGGTATGTGTCAATGCCAACTGATGATAGAAAAGAAACGGAAAGTGATTTGATTGTTTTAGAAAATATTGATGAGATAGAATTTCTTGATTTCCAAGAAAAGCATTCAGATTTTCAGGTCCCACTGCAGTTGCAAGCACATTCAACAACATATGACAGTGAGCATGCCTATGAATGTTTTGTTGAATGTGGATACACTTTGTATGCCAAAGATGACAAATATTTTTTATATGATAATAAGAATGATGAATAGAAGAATGGTAAAATGAATATGAATCAAGTTGAATGCAATGATTTCCTAAAGGTTTTCAATGGCAGTGCATGTTGTAGGGTAGGTGGAATGGATAGCTTCAAGAGAAGCCCGATGAGATCAAAATAGAATAAAGTCTATGACAAAGGAAAGTACAAGTTTTTCTTTTTTGGTGGCCTGGGGCCATCCCTTGTGATTTGATTTTTGAACCATATAGTAGACATAGAGGATTAGGGATTGTGAGTGCATGGATAATTCCTAACAAGCCTCTTTAATCATTCTCTTCTATGCACAATAATTTTTGCGGATCTGAGTTTGCCAGTACATGGACATTCTCAAAATTTCCCTTATTGAAACATTGATTTCTTTCCATGTACAATAGTGTAGGGTTTTCCATTCTCCTTTTGCTTTATTTTCATATCCTTCATCTGTCCATTCCCTTCATCTTCCATTTCCTTCATTTTTCATTTCATTTTCTCGGTCTTCTCTACCAAAGATCTAAATTCTTGCAGTGATTTGCAAATCACTCATCCCCAACAGGAGCCACTATTAGAACCAAGAAATCCCATTAAAATCCCTAAAGTTTTTTCCCATTTTAGCCTAAATTTTCCATCAATACCCTAAGGGATTTTATTTATTCATGCCCTTTTCCTATCTTTCTCCTAAAATATTTCAGCTCACCGCTATCCATAAAGCTAAAAATTACCTTATACCTATTTACCGTCACCTATAAAATTCAAGTTCACTACATATCGCCTTATCATGGACAAATATCAAGCAGATGGTGGTTGGGCAGTAAAGGGTAGGCCTGGCAGTCCTTAAGCAACCACCATTACACCATAGATAGTCATCAGATTGACTGCGGTGGTGCGGTAACCGTCAACGAAGGCAGATAATGATCGGCGAAGTAGGCAGTGGGTGGGTGGTGGTCAGAGAATAGTTACCGCCATACCACACGTGGTCAAAACATTGACCATGGTACCGTGGTAGTGATTAGAAACTGACAACAATAGTAGTTACCACAGAACCACCAATAGTTAGCATGAGGACCACAGTGAAAACGGTAAACCGTTAGCAGGTAGCAATGGCAGTTACCGTCACACCATGACAAGCCAAAGAGGGGACCGCGGTGGCGCGGTGGATGGTGGAACGGTGGTAGTTGGCAGAGGAAAGGATGAGACCAGAGAGGTGACTAGAAGTGTTACCACTGAACCACCAGTGACAGAAAGGAAGCCCACGGTAGTGGG
>CM021100.1:623271103-623336480 GCA_007115665.2 Sequoiadendron giganteum
GGCCAATAGCCTTGTGAGATCTTTGAAACCTCTTGTGGTTCAAACCTATGTTTTTGAGAACCAACAGGTGGTACATATGGTACCATCGTGAGTGGCTCTACCTATATAACCTCCACATCCATGGGTTGGTGCTACCCCCAACCTGTCTGTCGCTATCGTGCTAACCTCCTCTCATCATTTGAACCATAGCCTAGTGCCCCTACAATCGGGTGCACTATCATGATCCATCCTAGTCCATGTTCTATCCACCAAGTAGTGTATCTCACTATCATCCCTGCATTTGCCACCCCTGCTCTCCTTGGATAATACTCTAGCTACAAATCCACCCATCTTTGTTTAAAAAAATCCACTATGATCAGATCACCCAACAACTGCTCTTGGTAATCTGATGAAATATTTGAGGGCCTAGTGGGGTATCCTATGACAGCCTGAACTTTCTCATCACCCTCTCTAGTCTATAGAGCTCGACGATAAGTGGGTCTCTCCTGAACAGGTAGCACACTGCACAAAAATAGCCTGTATGTGTCCTCTTATCTACTCTCCATCCGGTGAATCGTCGATTCTGATAGGGTCTCCATATGATTTGATCTCCTTGTAAATTATCCAATCTCCTCCTTTATCCATCTAGATCCCTCACATATCCCCATACTCTATCCCATACCAATGTGCTACTAGTAGTGTCTCATCCTGATCCCCATTATCAACACCCCTGGCCTCATCACACTAATGTGCTCCTAGGCCCATATCTAAAGCAATTTCACATGTGTCATGCTGAGGGCTCTCTTTTAGAAAACCACATGCATATCCCTATATAAATGTGCTAGCACACATGCACCCCATGCAAAATCTCCCTCTCTCCTCTCCATAATGTGTCGAACAACCTTACTAATCTTGAGGCTACAAAATCTCCCTCTCTTATCTGGTAGTAGGATCCTACTAATCAACCCATAGAGGTACAATGGCAATGCACACACCTCCAGTACTAAGAATCCATCCAATTCTAGGTCTCCCCCATGGATAGGGAGATTCACCAATACAAAGATCACCCATAGACTCTTGTCCCACTGTCTCCCTTGGCTCCATGTCTAGCTAACTAGGCGCCCCCTGATGGATAGCCACAATATCCTCCATATGTCCTCTAGTGTCACTATCATCTCCCCCATTAGGAGATGAAATGTTGAGGTCTTTGAGCTCCATCTCTCCATCAACGCTATCAGTAGTGATCATTGCACTCTAATGTTGGGGTATCCCAACATGTGTAATATTCATGCTTGTGCCAGTGCTGCATGGTCCTTATCACTCATCACTATGACGTTCACCTCTAGTACCATCGAGTGTCTTGCACGTCTATAGTGTGTCCATGCTATGCATACAGAAAAAACACTTTGTTAGTCATTAATCTCTTTCTCTCTCATTTCCTTTCCCTACCCCAAGTCTCCGATGACTTCACCCCTTTGTCTAGCTTTCAACAAGTTCACCCAATTCGAGGCAAACTCACCTCTTTGATTTTTTGCCCCCCTTTCAGAGAAAATTTTCCCATCAATTGGGTGAATTCATCCATCCCTTTGATACACCTTCCCATGGGCGAGTTCACCTGTTACATAGGTGAACCCACTCATTTCCTGTTGTTGCCTCTTCCATAGGTGAGTTCTCCCATTACATGAGTGAACCCGCCTGTGTCTTCCCCTCCCCCATTTTACAGGAAAATTCACCCATTACACGGGAAAACCTACTCGTGCCCTCTTCTCCCCCCTTTATGAGTGAGTTTTCCTACGTATCACTCGTGCCTTCTCCTCAACCCATCCACGGGTGAACCCACCCATTCCTTGACCCCATCCCTTCATAGGAAAGTTCATTTGTTGCATGGGTGAACCTACTCATACCCTATTCTTACCCCTTCTATGTACGATTTCACCCATTATATGCGAAAACCCACCTGTTCCCACCGCCCTTTCTTTGGGAAAATCTGCTTGTGAACCGAGCAAACTCGCTCGTCATCTTTTTGCCTATGAAGGGTGGTTTCACTATGTAGATGGGCGATTTCTCCCATCCATCGGTAACCCATTTCTTGTCTACTTAAACCCCAAAAACCTAAAATCCCAAATGCATTAAAGTTTGGAAAATTTAACTAAAATCACAAAGAATTGTTTTTTACTCAAAACTAGCAGGGTATAGTGCACTCGTAGTAGAACTCATGCACCTCCTCACCTCGGTGGATGATCACATCATCCACAAAACCCTCATCCTTGCTCAACATGTCAACCATCTTCGACACCTTCTTCCCCTCTCTCTCTTGCTGACTCAGCTTCGAAATGTGTAAATGGTGAATAGTAATTTCTAAAATTACTATATATAACATTTCCCTCTCTTTTTACCTTTTCAAAATTTGGGTATGTTTACCTTTTATTTAACCTTTTTCTAATTTAATTCATCTCCTGTCTTCTGTGGGTCGCCATTTTCACCTTGTTTTCCTATTTTCTTCCATTCAAAAGCCATTTTTTGGGTTTTTCACACTCTATCACATGATACTCTCCATTTCTCCATATCAAGAAGTCACCCGAGACCCCTTTTTCTTCCCTGTCTGCCCTCTTGAGGGGGCATACCTTGCCATTTTCCTATGTTCCTCTATCCTATCCATCTTCCTGTGACACTAGGGCATCTTCCTTCATTTTATATGATTGGACAACCTACACCACCTCTCCCATTTTGGGGCATTATTTTCTAGTCCATTCTTCTATCGAATCATATGCATTTTATTTTATTTGAAACACTGTTATTCTAACAGTATTTCAAAGAGGGTAAAAATGTAGACATCCAAATATGACCTCTCCCATAAGGTCAAATTAATCCCCTTTATTCATCTATCCCACATTTCCCATCGGTGTTAATTAAATGATTTATTTAATTAATATTTCCCCCTTTCTCTAATGTTCCTAAGGTATTTAATGTAAATAATTAAATACTTTATCTTTACCCCTTTCCCTCCCTAAATTAAATAAATATTCCAATTTGTTTACATTAGTCATTTTACTTTATAAATTTAATTCAATTTTTAAATCCATAATTTCTCTCTCCTTGTCCCATCCTGCATAATCCATCTTTAATCAAGATTAATTTAATTAATTTTTGATTAGGATGTGCACAAACTTCAAGATTAATTTCACATCCTCCATCATAGTCCACTTACCTTAATCCTTCATTAACCACCTTAATCCCTTGTTTGCATAGCCTAATTACTTGATTAGGTCAACCTAATCCTTATGCCATATATGGCATACCCCCAAGTCAACCTTTTATTAAATGCTTTCTATTTTGGAGAAGGAAAACCTTTCCCAATGTGGATTTTTAATTCACATTTATACTCCCTAGGCCTTTTAAGGAATTTTTAATTCCTTGGATGTCTCATCACCCACGTGGGGACAATGACATCCTTTATGAGGAGATCTTGTCCATTATCAAGGTATAATAAAGTACCTCCACCTCATGTTCCTTTTGAGACCTCAGCTGCTACATGTCAAGATGTGAGGGCTTGTGAGTTAACAACTCACTCTAGACCTTGATTAAGTCCATGGTGGTTGCATCTTGACTCTCCATTGTTTAGTGGCCTTTCCCCTAAAATTAGAGGATTTTTTCCCTCATTTGCTCAATCACTCACACAACACAATATTCAAGCATCCAAGCATTCAAGAATCCGAGACCTTCATTGTTGCAACACCATTTTATTCTATATCATGTATCCATTGAAATTCCCACTTGTACCATTGCATTCCTCATCATCTCATGATCATTTAGAACTAGGTTTTATGTCAGTTTGCATTGAAAGGAGCACACAAATCAAACGATCAACAAGGCCAACCAACTCATCAACTTGGAAAAGGTATCAGTCCTTTTGTCTTTCATTTTGTTCAAGCTCAACTAGGCTAATCATTGAGGTGTTGTTTATGTTTTTTTTCTTGCATTTCAGACTAGGAAAATTCACTTGCACATATTGACATTTCACTTGGAAATTGAAATTATTTTGCAGCTTTTCACAATGAGAGGAGGGATCCAAAGGTGGAGGCATATAATTTTGAGAAGGATAGAGAACTGTATTGTAAAGTGTTGGCATAGAGAACATGAAATTTTTATGCTACAAATGGGGCAACCATTGTGCTAGCTAAAAGGGGTCAATTTGATATTGCAAAGGAATTTTTTACATAGGTGCAAGTAGTTGTAGTAGGAAACATATTTATTCAGATGCCTGATGTGTGGGTAAATCTAGCACATGTTTACTTTGCACAAGGATAGTTTACGCTTGGACTGAAAATGTATCAAAATTGTTTAATGAAATTCTATTTTGGCACTGACACCCAAATTTTATTATATTTAGCTTGAACACATTATGAAGTAGAACAGTGGCAAGACTATAAAAGAAAATTATTAAGAGAAGTAGATTGTAAATATTGTAAGTTTCCAATCAGAAAGCTATAGATTTTGTGTGTAATGTAATGAGGGTCTCAAATTGACTCTGAATTCACTGTACAGGGCATCCCCAAATCAAAATTTTCTATAGAGAGCCTCACCAACTTCATATTTGCTATAATAAAATATGAATTCATTTCCCTTTCCCACCTTTTCAAAGTCTTCAAGTCCTCTCCAAAAAATCTTTATCACCCACGCAATACCTAGGCCAATGTAGTTGTCAAGTTCCAAGCTAAACAAATAATGAATCAATCCAAACAATCATTATCTCTAAATAATCTTGATCTTTGCATTAGATGAAGTAGTTGATATAACTCAGAATGCCTCAATGTAGTTGTCAAGTGTCAGGCTAAATGAGTAATGAATCGCATGCACACAATACACTCCCACCCTATGTTTCTCGATTTTTTTAAAATATTTTTTTTATTTGTATTTGTGAGACTAGCTATTTAGTCATTTTTATTTGTTTGACTAAATATTTTTTTAGTCCATGACCAAATTAGTCATTCATTTACTCATTTATAGCCGAGTTAAAAAAATTAGTAGAATTTAATCATTGTTAGTTGTTATGACTAAAATATTTAGTCACCTAGTCATTTATTTTCCAAATTCTACTTGTGATAGGACTTTGTTCATCAGTATACATGTTGTGATCATTTGTGATCAACATTCATCACATCATTCTTAGTTTCACTAGCTTTGACAAATGAAATATTATAATTTGGAATGGGGTTGGTAAATATTTTTATGTTTTGAGTTGGAGGGGTGATAAAATTATTACCTCAATCATTAACACCACCAATTTGAATATGATTGGAAACAGTGCGGTCTTGCACCATGTGTTTAAGATGCTTAGAATGTTTTGTATCATGTCCATTTTGATGACGAAAATGACAATAGGAATTTGATCTAAATTTTGGAGGTAATGGCTTAGTAGGATTAGAAGCTTTAATGTGAGGTAAGAGAATAAAGTTATTTTCTAAAAGTTATAACATGGTGTTATGGAAGGTATCGGGTAAGGGAGAAAATTGTCTATTTGGATCCCCAAATGTAAGAGGATTTGTCTTCTTTATAGCCACCACTTGGGTATCAACATGTTGGGTTGGTTGAGGACAATTTAGCTAAAGAAATCCTTTATTTTGTTTCCTGAAAGGTTGGTAATTATTTTGAGATACATATTCAGACTTTTCAAGATGGATAGAGGTGGGTTTTGTTCATGACAACTAACCAAGTTTTGATAATCATGAAGGATAGTACACAAGTGTACAAAGGAATAAAGTTTCATCATGCTAAGGTTATCTTGCATCTTAGTTTGTAAATTCTCAATGACCATTCGTTTAAGGTGAGGATCGAGAATCTTTATGTCTATGTGTGAGGGGGAAGAAGGACGTTAGATTAATGATCCAAGAAGAAAAAGAAAGCAATCTGACAAAGAAATATAATCTATAGCCAAAAAGCTTAAATCTAAAATATAGAAACTACTACACATACAAAATTGAAAACATTCTATTGTAAGCATGATGAGGAACCTACTGATTACCAAATGAAATGAATACAAATGATAGAATTTACCATCCTATAGCGGACTCTGTTCGCTTGATGTTGGATTGCTCTTATCACAGCAAAGCCCCCAAATTTTGTGTGCAAAGTGTGGATGAATGCTTGTTGTGTTTGGTTGATTGAAGACAATGGATGAACCTCTCCCAAGGATGATCTTGACATCACTTCGTTGCTCAATGTATGTTTATTCTTTGATCCATTTTTGTGAGGAGAGAGGTTTGTTATATAGAATATGAGATTTGAAATGGACGATCAAGATCATTTTGATGAATATCTAGATCAACGGTCAGAGTGTGTTGAGAGGATTTAGACATGAGAGAATTATGAAATTTGGATTGCATAATTTATGTGATTGGGAAATGGATTAGCTAGTAAGGGATGTGATTGATCAGTTAACAAAATAGATTGATTAGTTAACAAATTAGATTGCTTAGTCAACAATCTTACTTTTTTCAATCACAAAGTGGGTGAGGAATATGAATTAATTGATTTAATTAATTAATTATTTTTTGGAGTTTGAATGTGCAAATCAATTTTGACTTTTGCAAACAAAGTTGCATTAGTTTTGATTTGATTTTTGATACTTGATTTAAATAGTTTGATTTAATTATTCAAATTTTGGAGGAAAAAGTGTTGTAATTAAATTATTGTTTAATAATTTAATCCACTTAAGGGGAATAAGATGATTTAGTGACATAATTAAATAATTGGTGTTATTTAATTAATCAAGATGAAATAAGGTGGGATTAGGACTTTATTAAATAAATGAGATTTATTTAATTGGTCGAAATGATGAAACATGAATTAATCAAATAATGTTGTTTTATTTAATTAATAGAGGAATTATGGTTTTTGGGACTTTATTAGATAAATGAAATTTATTAAATTTGTCTGAAATGATGAAAAGGTGAATTAATTAAATAATGTTGTATTATTCAATTAATAGAAGAATTACATGGTTTTTTATGTCATTTTGATGTGATGTGATGTGGTGTGATGTAGGAACATTGTGGTATGATTTCAAGATGATCCAAGACATTATGGGATAATTTTGAGATGTTTCAGGATAATTCTAAGATGATGCGAGATGATTTGAGATTATCTAAGACATTACTAGATGATTCCAAACTATTTTAGGTTGATTCTGAGATGATTCCAAGTTATTATGAGGTGTTATAGGATGATTTTGAGTTATTATGAGGTGTTACAGGATGATCTGAGTCATTTTGAAGTGTTATAAGATGATTCTAAGTCATTCCTGAAGTGTTACAAGATGATTTTGAATCATTCTAAGGTATTACAAGATGATTCTGAGTCATTCTGAGATGTCACAAGATGATTTTGAGTGATTCTGAAGTGTTATGGGATGATTCTGAGCATTTTGAAGTGTTACAGGATGATTTTGAGTCATTCTGAGATGTTACATAATGATTTCTATTCATTCCAAAGTGTTATAGGAGGATTTTGAGTCATTCCAAGATGTTACGGGATGATTCTAGGTCATTTCAAAGTGTTACGAGATGATTCTAAGCCATTCCAAAGTGTTATGGGATGATTTTGAGTCATTCCAAGATGTTGTAGGATGATTCTGAGTCATTCCAAGATGATCAAAGTTGATGTTCCATATTGTTTGACATTGTTTGAGGTTGTTCGATGTTGTTTAGTTTTGTTTGATATCGTTTGAGGTTGTGTGATAGGTGTCAAGTTATTTTTACATGTCTACATTTTCCCCCTCTTTGATACAAAGTATTTGTTTCTTTGTTTCAAAGATTTTATTTTTAATATTAAGTTTTTTGAAAAAATTATATGCTTCAGTATGCCCTAATGTTCAGTGGAATGATGGTAGGACTCCGTGCTGCCCCCTTGAGAGGTTGACCATAAATTTCAAGCTTTGAGGTTAGGATTTTGACAATATTGTATTGTCATTTTGATTTTTTCAGTTGAAATATTCTATGTTAATGTGCATCATTTCTCATTTCTTAGCTTCTAATTTGTAATTAGGAAGATTTCTTAAGTGTAATTAGGAAGATTTCCTAAGTGTAATTAGGGTTTCCTAGATGAAATTAGGGTTTCCTTGAGGTGTTATATAGGCAATTTGTCTTCAAGTTGGATCATTTTTGCTTAGTTCCTTTTGCCAATTCTTGTCCATGGACTCCACATTTTGTCAGTTGTTGATGTAGAATTTTGAGATTCAAGATTTCCCCACATTGTTTTGATCTCATTCGAGTGTATAAATGACCTTCAGACATCAACGCCTTGGTATGTAGCTTTTTTCCTTTCACTTTCATCATGTATTTGTTCTCATTTTGTGTGTGTGAAGTCTTGTCAAAAAAATGTGTTGTTTTTGAAGTTTTGGTGCATTTGTCTCAGTTTTGGTGCATTTGTCAAGTGTTTTTGGTGTTTTTGTCCAAAAACTATGCATTTGTTCAAAAATGGTGCATTTTTTTTGAGCAAGTGTTTAGAAACTACACAGTTGTCTGAAAACTATGTAGTTGTCCTAAAACTATGCACTTGTCAAGAAATTGCGCCAACGTTTTTGTGCAATTGTCTTGAAATGGAACTTTTTTCTATCTTCTATTGAGCATTTTTCTCGGAACTTGGTAATTGATTCTCTGTCTATTATTTTTTTCTTAGCTTTGTTCTAAACCATAACATGTGTCTATTTACCATCATGAATTTCATTCTTCATCATATTTGCATTCTAAAACCTTGGCTTGTGTCTGTTTACCATCTCAACCTTCATTTTTTAACTAGCATGTGTCATTTTATGTTTCTTTTCTTGTTTATAGTGAAACCATAGCTTATGTTTGTTTTTTGTTAAGCATCATTTTGTTACCATGCCTATCTTGTAAACCCTATCTTGTGTCTGTTTAGTGTTATACATGTCATTTTCTGTCTAGCATGTGTTGTTTTGTGGTTCTTTGCTTGTTTAGAGTGAAACCCTAGCTTATGTTTTTTTTTGTTAATCATCGTTTTGTTACAATTCTTGTGTTGTAAACCCTAGCTTGTGTATGTTTAGCACCATACATGTCATTTTTCATCTAGCATGTGTCATTTTTTGTTTCTTCTCTTGTTTAGAGTGAAACCATAATGTCTTGGCTTATGTCACCTGCACGAAAATCTTCAACCACTCATGACGAGAGAGAGATGTCCTCATCACTTATTTGATATGAGTGCCCACTTTGATGTATTGGAGTGGGACTTTATTGATGTAGTGGGTTTGTATCATATCTATCAAATGCCTCCTATCAGGACCCATATGACAATGTTTACCACTCTCATGGAGTGGTGGCACTCTAAGAGATCCTCTTTTCATTTTCCTATAGGGGAGCCATTACTCTAGAGGATATGTGAAGGATTCTTATTCTTCCTATTCATGACAAGCTTGTTACATACCAGATTTGATGAGGTGCCCATACTATGCAGCATTTGCTAAGTGTGGCATATGTGGATGTTCATAATGTGGAGATTGATTTATTTGATTTTGTAGATAACACAAACCATATTGTTCTTGTCCTTTGTGGCTTGGTATCAGGATTAGTTGTTCCTAATAAATGGGGTCGATAGTTTGTAGTGGGCTGGGGTGTATGTATTGAGAGTATGCTTGATCATGGTATGAGATATGCTTGGGGTTCCTATTTGCTTGTCCACCTTTATCGAGATATGCATGAGGTGGTGTATCGGGTGAGAGTTCATTGTCTGCAGGTGTATCCCTATTGAATTTTCTAGTGTGGGAGCATATTGCAGTGACTCATCCTGAATGGATTCAAGATCATTCTCCATGTGATCTATACTATTATAGCTATGGGGATTGTATACATTACACTTTTCCTGGGGATCTACATTATTGGCGTAATGTGTTTGATGAGATGTTTGGTTTTGTATGGCGACCTTACATGATCTGCAAGGTTTGGCCAAAGAATGCAAACCAACTTGTGTATTGTCAATAGACCTATTGATTGCTTGGTTTTTCATCATCCGTGATAGAGTGTTATATACCTGATCGAGTCTATGATCAGTTTGGTGAGAGATAGGGGCCGATTCCTAATGCCTATGAGGCTCAATTTGGTTGGAATTATCGAGAGATTCGTATATGGGGTACCTAGGTTGATACATATACTTTTACTATTGAGTTTGTAGCACTTGCCCCGATTGGTTCGGGTTGGTCAGTTGGAGTGGTAGATCTAGGTACTACTCACGATTATGAGAAGTGGTGGATATGACATAGGCCTTCGAGGCTTACTGATCCTATAGGTGGTCCTATTATGGGCAGAGATGGCATCAGAGGTTGTTGCAGTGAGCGACAACATGCTAAGGTTATTACAGAGTAGTTGGGTCAAGCTCAATGTGATGAGGCAGAGGATATTCATGATGAGTGGGTGCCTCATGCACAAATTTAGAGATAGGTTCTAGATCCTCCTACACCAGCTAGGGATATTGATTTTTTTCTAGCTTAGATGACTTTGGATAGAGATGCAGAGGTTGCACAACAACAGGCCACATAGGCTTTGGTAGATACTTTGAGGTTTGAACGAGATACTATGAGGGTTGAGTGAGATAGTGTGATTGGTAGACTACACACAACAAAGGCTTGGGTAGTATTATTGACAGAAAAGAGAGATTCTCTTCAGGCAAATGAAGAGAGTAATATTGGTAGATGACATGTTGTAGAGGGTCAAGTACTATTACTAATAGCAGAGAGAGATACACTCTGAATAAAGCATGATGGTATGAAAGTAGAGAAATATAGGTATCTATAGGAATCTACCTATTATCTAACTTTATATGATGATATCGTTCCTAGGGCCTCTAGATGTCCACGGTTTAGGGAGCCTAGTGTTATGAGTGACGACGGTGGTGATGCTGGTACTAGTGTAGGTGATCATTTTGTGAGAAAACCAGATCATTTTGGTTTTCAATAGTGTTTTGTTTGTCTTTTTGGGGTTTTACCATTTTTGATACCTAATATTCATGTTGTTTCATGGTGCAGAGGCATTTTGTAGACATATGTGTTATACATATTTATTGTTCTAGTCGAGACCTCATATATATGTTATTATTTTTGTACATTCCAATCACACTTTTCTCATTGTGGATGTACTTATGACATTATTTTTTATGATGATGATATATATGAGATATACCTTCCTCATTTCAGCCTCCTTGTATGTTTATATGTGTTTTTATGCTTTTCTAATGTATGGATATGATGTAGATGTAGGAATCATAATTTATCTCATTTTATGATGATGGATGTTGATAGATGAATGCCCCATACATGGTACATGATGTTTTTGATTGTTTTATTATCATCATAATATGTTTTGATAACATTTGTGGATATAGAATGGATATGGTACTGATGATGTGTTATGCAGGATGATTATTAATTTAGAAGAAATATGATGATAGATAAAAATGATTTTAATTAGAAGAAATATGATGATGTTTGTTAGTAGAAATATGATGATGGATATAATCTATGATGTGACTTTGCTTCACTTTAGATTATTTGTTGTTTGAACAATCCTTTTTGATGTAGCAAACAAATATGATGTACTAGGGTATGAATTACCAAGGTGACTTTGTATCCATTGTGTGGGCTTTGACTCTACAAACAAAGAGTATCTTTTTTCATACTAGATATAGGAAAAAAATTGTTTAAATTATAGGGGAGATTGTGTGGAAAATGTTTCAGACCAATCACATAGAGAGGTATAGAAAACCTAACATGTAACTACTTCATGAACTATTTTAATACAACTTCCATACTCAATAAAGTAAATATTCATCATGGTAATATTACAAACATATCTTACAAACAAAAAATCGAAATGACACTCAATTTCCCTCATTCCTTCTTCTCTAAATCCTTATGGACATCCTTGAGAGATCCTGGGAATGAGTCAATAAAATAAATCACATAAGTAAGACCACAAAAAGATAAAAACAAAGTTGCAGTATCACTTGCCATATCTATTTAGGGTGGGGCTATTATCCGTTGTTGATCATGTCTATCGTAGGAACGGATCTGTTAAGGCATATCTCAGGATGTTGTTGGGACTTGTTTAAATATATAGGTAGTTGATACTTTGGCATTGTTTTTTTTCTATTTATATTCAACTCTTATGCAATTGTTTTTTCTTGTAAGTTCTAGTTGTTGATCTTTTATTTGTTTTGTCAAAAGGGTGATTTGGGACAATTTGTTATTATGGCTAAAAAATTTATTGTGGATGTTGATGATGGGATGAGCCTTTTGTTTTTTTAAATTTTTATGATTTTTTTAATGTTTTTTTTTCAGGGGACTAACCTAGGGCCTCGGGGGCTCATCGAAGACAATCCTTCCCTACGTTTTCCACGCAGAGGCTCGTAGTTTGCTTGGTTTGACCTTTTCTGTTTTGTGAATGTTTTTGGGATTTTGTATTTTGAATTTGTTTAGATTTTGTATTTTTTAACTAATGCAAAAAAATCATGTTGGAAACCTAAGGGGATTGACCTAGGGTCTCAAGGGCTAAAAATCCTTGCCTACGTTGTACATGCAAAGACCACGTAGTTCAACTATTTGACTCGAAGAATGAACTATATTTGGGTAAAGAACATCGATAACATGGATTGATATCCTGTGTTTGTGTCTAGAGGATATGTTGTGGGAAATTCACTTGAACTAGCTATGAGGTTCAAGAAAATGTTGATATCTTAGACTGTTTGAGTGAAGGAATAACCCAATGATATTGTTTTGTTTTGATATTTTCTACATGTTTTTGATCTTTGTTGTTTTGTAGTGTTTTTGAATTTTGTTGTTTTATGACCTTGATTGAATTTTACCAGATCTAAATCATGATTAGCTTCGTGAAGTTTCCCCCAATAAAATGACTTACCCTAATTAGTGATAAGTCATGATTGGACACATGATTTATTAAATGGATGGGTGGATGCTATGAAAAAGTGTTGATAGATAATAATGAATGTTTTATTCGTACATAGCACATGTTTATTAGGTTTTGACTATGGTACCTATTCTAGGAATGCCACAAAGTGGTTTTCACTCAAAGAACATTTTATTTCTCTTTCTTTCTTTTTTCCTTTTTTTTTCCTTTTTTGGATTTTTACCCTTTTTCTTGGGTATTCTGATATGTTTCATGTATAGAACTTTTTGAGGTGGTTATTGTTCAATGGTTCGACTAGAGGTTCTCCTTTGGGAGTAGCCAACTGATATGCCCTAGAGCCATAACTTCTTGTTATAATGAATGGACCTAACTAGTTAGATTCAAATTTACCCTTGCCATCTCGATTCAATTGTATCTATTGATTTTCCTTGAGGACTAAGTCACCAACTTGAAAGTTTCTATCATTGATTCTCTTGTCATAGCTTCATTTGAGCTTATTCCAATAAACCTACAGATGGTTTAATGTGCTCAAATTCCTTTCATCTAGGAGCTCTAATTCAATAAATCTGGATACCTTGTATTCTTCATTGCTTACCATGCCTTTTAGTGATATTCACAATGAGGGGATTTCGACTTCGATAGGTAACACCGCTTCTGATTCGTAGACCAAGGAAAAAGGTGTGGCACTAGTAGGTGTGTGGATGCTAGCTCTATAAGCCCATAAGGCTAGATTTAGCTGCAAAAGCCAATCATGGCTGACATCATTGACAATCTTTTTCAATATTTTTAGGATTTTTTTATTGGATGCCTCTACCTACCCGTTTCTTTGAGGATAGTAGGGTGTAGAAAATATATGTTGGATCTAGAATTTGGAAGAGAGTTCCTAGAAATCCTAATTCTTGAATGGGGTGCCATTATCTATTACAATTGTTTGTGGGATTCCATACCTACAAATGAGATAATTCAAAATTAATTTTGATATATGTTTTCTAGTGATATAGGTTAATGGAATTGCCTCTATCCATTTTGTGAATTATTTTGTTTGCGGTGATATTGAATTTATGCCCATTCAATGAAGCGAGTGATATCTTACCTACCAAGTCTAATTCCCATTTCGAAAAAGGCCATTGGTTTGTGATGGGTCTCAACTCTTGTGTTGGTGCATGAACTAGATCACTGTGTTGTCGATATTGTTGACACCTTCTAGAATGTTGAACGCTATCTTTCTCCATGGAATGCCAATAGTATCCTACTCTGAGTAGCTTTTGGACTAAGTTAGGTTTGCTAGAGTGGGATCTATAAATACCTTCATGGACCTCTTGTAATGTTGTTTGTACTTATTCTACATCAAGGCACATGAGTAACATACCATCTAGGCTACAATGGGAAAATGTTTCTCTTAGGATCATAAAATGGGAGGTCCTATGGGTAAAGGTTTTCTTTTGAGTAAACATTAATTCAGGTGGTATGATACCATTCTAGATATAGTCAAAAGTATCTAGGTACCATGGGGAGTTAGGACCAACAACACATACTATTTCTAATTCTAGGATGTTGAATTTTGGCACTAGTAGTTTTTCCACAAGCAATTCATATTTAGGCACATTCTGAGGAATATCTTGCAATGAGCCTATTGTGGCCATTGCATCAGTAGGTTTGTTGTTAGCCTAAGGAACCTATTCAAAGGTTATTTTGATAAACTACTCCTTGAAGTTATCCACCATTATTTTTCATGGTATTAATTATTCATCTTTTGTTTTGTACTCATCATTCACCTATCTAACTAATAGTTGGGAGTCTCCAAATACATGTAGCTCTTTTATTCTCGATTTGATTGCCATTTTGAGCCCTATGATAAGAGCTTCATACTACAAAATTTTGTTTGTATAGGGGAATTCAATCTTGTAGGCTTTGGGTATATTATCTCGCTGTGGTGTGAGAAATAGTATTCTTGCTCCTAAACCATGTTGAGTATGGGACCTGTCAAAGTATAGAGTCCACTGACTTGTCTGTTCTATGATCAAGATGCTCTCATCTAGAAAATTCACTGTGAGAGGTTTATGATCATATATGGGTGCTTTGGCCAATTGGTCTACTATGACTTGCCCATTTAGAGCTCTCCTATCTATGTACTCTATCTCAAATTCACTCAATATCATCACCCATTTGGTTATTCGACCTATTAAGGCCGCTTTTTCCAATACATACTTGAGTGGGTTCACCTTTGATATCAATTTCACTTTTCTATTTAAGATGCAGTTGTTAGTTTTTCATGATCAGATAATTCAAAAACTTAAAATACTCAGAAAATACAACACATAAGACAAGTAACACAACAAGATACCCTGGGAAAACCCTCCAACCTAAGGGAGAAAAACCCAACCAATATATCTCTTATATATTGATTGAATAAGAGCATAAATATTATTACAACTCAGGAAAAACACAATGCCGATTTGATACAATGAATAAGAGAACCTCTCTTAGATGCAATATACAAATGAATATTACTCTCCTTGAAGTCGATCTGCTACTACAAATTGACGATCTATTGAAAGTGCGAACTCCTTCTAGATATGCAAATTATGATGAATGAACTTGATGGTAAAATGAATGAACATTAACTTGTAAATATACATGAATAGGAGAAGGTTAGCACCTCTTCAAGAAGGAAGTCAGCCTATTAAGAAAATATGTATTTCTTAATAATACAAGTTGGCATTTAATAAATCATGTCTCTTCATGAATTGCAACTTTCACAAAGTCGGCTTCTATTAATAATTAAATATTAATTATTAATCATATAAATAATGTGTTGTAAAATGAGGCACCTCCTCATTAATAAGTAATCGACGTTAGATAAATTTAAATAGCCAAAAGGATATATTAAAATTTATCTTCACAAACTGGAAGTAATCATCCAAACACTACACATCAACACTCCCTCTTAGCTAGGGAGGAATACTTCCAACTATATAAGTCGCATCACCTCATCATGATGACAAACACCATGGCTACACCGATGTGTGAAAAGAAGCATATCACCTCGTCATGATAGCATATAACCTTATTGTGATATTAACCATCGTGTATACACCCATGAATGGTATTTACAAGTGCTCATCATGCAATGTGATGTTGTCACCTCATTGTGACATTTTACCATCTCTCCTAGAGGGTGTAAACACAAGTACAAGAAAATCATCACAAACTCTCTCACGTGATGTTGTCATGGAGTCACACACATGAAATCCACCATGGCTCTCCCAAAGGATGGAAACAAGGTCTTGCACCTCAAAAATCTTATAGAGAGAAATGCATGAAAGTAAAACATAGAAGATCACTGAGCTGAGACTCCCTCTCAGCTAGGGATTCATTCTCCACAATACCAAGCTTGTCTCAAAAGTACAAAAAATTTACTCTGGAGAGGGGATTGGTGAGAATGTCTTTCGTCTACTCATCAATGTTAATGTATTTCAACTGAATTGCTTTCCTCAATACCATATTTGTGATATAGTGGTATTTGATCTCAACATGCTTAGTCATGTCATGAAACAATGGATTGACATAAATCTTCACACAACTTTGATTATCACAATGAATGATAGTGGGCTCCAATTATTGTCAAACAAATCCTGGAAGGAGCTTCTGAAGCCATAATGCTTCTTGAGATGCCAAACATGATGCAATATAATTTTCCTCTATGGTGCTAAGTGCCACTGAAGACTGCTTCCTACTACACCCAGGAGATCATAGTAGACCCCAAACTAAAACAACATCCTAAGGTTCTCTTTTGATCAGTGACACACCTACCCAATCAGAATCAGTATAACCATGGAGCTTCAAGTCTACACGAGAAGAATGTCTCAAGCCATATGCAACTATTCCATGTAGATATCTCAGAACATGATTTTCTACAACTAGATGTATTTCCCTTGGTTCACACATGAACTGACTAAGTGCACTCACTGCATAGAAAATATCAGGTCTAGAATTTACTAGATACATCAACAATCCAATCAATTGCCTATACATAATGGGATCCACTAGATCTAAATTAGTTGCAACCTCCTTAAGCTTTTGAAATTTGGTCTGCATAGGTGTAGACATGGGTTTACAATCCATCATACCAAATCTCTTCAAGATGTCAATAATATAATTTCCTTGACTCAAAATTTTTCCATCAAGTTTCTGCCATGCTTCTAAGCCAAGAAAGTAGTGCATGAGTCTAAGATTCTTCATTTCAAATTTAGAAGCTAGATCCTTCTTGCATTTGAAAATGAGGTGTTCTTCTCTAGTAAGAATTAGATCATCAAAATATAGAACTAAGATCAATGCTTCACCATTAATCACTTTGAAGTATGGGTTAGAATCAACATCATTCTTAGAGAAACCCAAAATCATCAGATATTGATCAATTCTTTCGTACCAAGCACAAGGAACCTACTTAAGGCCAGATAATGCATTTTTGAGCTTGCATACATGAGACTCTTTCCCATGAACCTCAAAGTCATCACGTTTCTCAATATATACCTCTTCCTCAATTACACCATTTAGAAATTTGGTCTTCACATCCATCTGGTGTATCTTCCATCCTTTAGATGTTGCAAGAGAAATGATGGTCCTGATGGATTTATAACTAGAAACAAGGGAAAATGTTTCTGCATAATCTATCTCTTCTCTTTATGAGAATCCTCTAGCCACAAATCTATCCTTGTACTTCTCAATGCTCCCATATATTTCATGTTTGATTTTTAAGAGCCATTTAGAAGATACCACATATTTTCCTTCAGGTCTAGGTACAATGTCCCAAACATCATTCTTGAGGGTAGAGTCATATTCCTTAGACATAGCATCTTTCCAAAATTTCTGACTTGTAGCTTCCTCAACACTGGAAGGCTCAGACTCAAGAATTTGACTCATCAATGCAACATATTTGAAAACTTCTAAGGTCTTTTGATTTCTTTGAAAGTTCCTCTAGGAGCTACAAATTTTTTTTCCTCCTGCATTGTTCACCTAGCCCATAGAGGTCTCTTTCTACCAATGACAATATTGGTAAGCCCATTAGTAGGTTCCAAAGGCTCAACTGGTTCATCATCTTCTTTTGGATCAATAGTCTCCCTCCGAATCTTAGGATGGTCAACTTCCATGTCCTGAGGAGACTCTTGGTCTTCATTATCTATCTCCATAAGATGACCTTTGGATATTTTGAATGCAACATCTTCTTCAAATGCAACATCCCTGTTGATCTCAATTAAATTCTAACCAAGAATGTAAACTCTGTAGGCTTTTGAAATCTCACTATAGCCCACAAATATTCCCTTATTTCCAGATGGTTCCAATTTTTTCATTTTATCTTTAGGAATATGAATATACACAGGATAGCCAAATATTCTCAAATGAATGACTTCAAGATTTACACCTGTGAATTCTTCCTTAGGTGTCATGTCCTCCAAGAAATGACGAGGGCATCGATTCAGGACATACACAACTCTCCTAGAGGGCTCAACCCAAAGGAATGTTTGTAGATCCTAACCATGAATCATTGCCTTAGCTACTTCTACAATGGATATATCCTTCCTTTATGCTACACCATTTTGTTGAGGATTGTAAGGGACATATAACTCCCTCTTAGTCCTTGCTTCAATGCAAAAGTTACCGAAGCTGTTGGAAATATACTCTCCACCGTTATCGGATCTCAAAACTTTGATCCTCTTCCCAAAAATTTTTCTACTTCAGCTTTGAATTTATTGAATCTCTCAAGTAATTCCTCTGATTCTTTAGTCTTTAAGAAATAAATCCAAGTCTTTCTAGAGTAGTCATCAATAAAAATTACGTAATACAAGAAACCACTCAAAGAAGAAATAAACATTGGACCACACAAATCAGAATGACCAAGATCTAGAATATGTTTAGATATACTTTCACTACTATGGAAAGGTCTTTTAGTGTTCTTACCTAATGTTCATCCTTGACAAGTACCTTCAAGCTCTCGGCTCAATTTGGGAATGTTGGTGACCATTTTCTACAAGGTTGGAAGAGCACAAAAGTGAATGTGAGAAAATATTCTATGCCAAAGCTCACATGAACTTGAAGCATCATGCAACAATGCTTGTAGAAGATGGGTGAAGATCTTGTAGAGATAATCTTGATCAACACCAATCACACTGGCTGACTTGATGTTAGAGTTCTTTGTCCATGCAAGAATTTTTCCTTCAAAGAATGCAACTTGATACCCCTTATCTTCTAAGGCTGAAGTTGAGACAAGGTTCCTGTTGATGCTAGGAACAAATAGTACATCACTCAACTGCAAGGTGATTCCTGAATCTAATTGAATGGTAGAGCTCTCGATGCCTTTCATAGAGTAACTTGCATCATCTCCAATTATTACTTGAACACTTGAATCTCTCATCACCAAATTTGAGAGATGTTCTCAAAACCTAGTGATGTGACGAGAGGCACCACTATCAATCAATGAAATGTTGCTATCTATTGGAACATTGCTTCATAAGGTCGAATAGAATAGGAATTTACTTGAATCATTCTGAGGGGAGATCTCATCCACATCTACAAATGAAGCATGCTTCTTAGGTCTAGTTGGGAAATCCTTTGCATAGTGACCAAACTTTTCACATCTAAAACATTGAACATGAGATAGACCCCTCTTCTTCTTGAATGTTGGGGCACCCTCTGACCCTTTATCTCTATTCCTCTTGAAGTATCCTTTCTTTCCTCCTTTTCCTTTCTTCTCTGAGGATTGAGCAGAAAGAACATGAATGTCTTCATTTGTAGAGCTTTGACCAAAGCCTCTTGCAACCAACCTTGATTCTTCTTGAATACAATATTCTCTCAAGCGATCAAACTTAGGAATTTTTGATCTCACACCGAATCCTTGAATGTATGTCTCCCAAGATTTAGGGAGACCATTGAGAGCCAACATAGTCAGATCCTTGCTATCAACAATATGCCCAATGGTAGAGAGTTGATGTCTCAACTTGGTGATCTTCATGAAGTATGATATGATCGATTCTCCTTTCGCCATCTTAATATGATGAATTTTTTGCTTTAGTGAAAGATCCTGACTTGTGTTGTTGATTTCATACGTCTCCTCCAAGGTCTTGAACATATCTCTTGTAGTATGAAACTTAGAGATGATTGGCACAATGTGATCTTTCATGTAATCAATCAACATATTTTTTCCTTAGTGTTATTTCTCTTCCATTGAGGCTTCTCATTCTCTTATGTTGGTTCACGAACTTCGTTTTCCATGAACTCAGCTAACTCATTTTCATCCAAAGCAAGCATCACTGTAAACTTCTAGGATGCAAAGTTTGATGCACCCTCAAGTCTGTCGTAGACCTTGAGCTCATTCACCATCTTGACGATAAGGTAAATTGAAATTGAAATGTGAAAAATAATGGAGGATATTGCTCCTTGAATGAAATCTGATCTAGATCCTCTTAAACCCACTCTAATACCATGTTAGTTTTTCATCATCAGATAATTCAATAACTGAAAATACTCAGAAAATGCAGCACATAAGACAATTAACATAGGAAGACACCGTGGGAAAACCCTCCAACCTGAAGGAGAAAAACCTAGCAAATATATCTCTTATATATTGATTGAATAAGAGCATAAATATGCTTACAAATCAGGCACAACACAATGCTGATTTGATACAATGAATAAGAGAACCTCTCTTAGATGAAATATACAAATGAATATAACTCTCCTTGAAGTCGATCTACTGATATAGATTGATGATCTGCTGAAAGTGTGAACTCCTTCCAAATATGTGAATTATGATGAATGAACTTGATGATTAACTAAATGAACATTAACTTACATATATACACAAATAGGAGAAGGTTCACACCTCCTCAAGAAGGAAGTCAACATATTAAGAAAATAATTATTTCTTAATAATACATGTCGGCCTTTAATAAATCGTGTCTCTTCATGAATTATGACTTTCACAAATTCGACTTCTATTAATAATTAAATATTAATTATTAATCATATAAATAATGTGTTGTAGAATGAGGGGCCTCCTCATTAATAAGTAATCGACCTTAGATAAATTTAAATAGCCAAAAGGCTATATTAAAATTTATCTTCACAAATCATGCATCTAGAAGTAATCATCCAGATGTTGCACATCAATAGTAATGTCTCAGATTTTGTGTTGAAAACACGACTGAGAGACAAGCTCTTTCAATGGGTGAATAGTTCATTTCATAGCCTACTAGTGTTCTTTTGATTTAGTATACTACCCTTTCTTTATTTTTTTCATCTATTTGTGCCAAGAGAGCACCCAATGCTTCTTGTGGGGTAGACACATAAAGTATCATCTCATTTTTTCAGAATCGGTGGCATGAGTACAAGAGGAGTAAGTAGGTACTCCTTGAATTGATGAAATTTTTGGTCACATCTCCTATCCCATTTGAATGTGATTTCACTATGGAGGAGATGATTGGAAGGGTTAAATTTCTCCACCAGTTGTGTGATAAATCACCCGATTGATTATAGCTTCCCTTGTAGGCTCCTCAACTGTTTGAGTGTCTTTGGTGGAGGCATTTCCATTATAGCTTTTACCTTAGCAGGATTCACCTATATCCCTCTTCTTGACACTATATACCCTAATAGATTTCCAGAGGTTACTCTGAACACACATTTCTTAGGGTTGAGTCTCATATTGTACTGTTCCAATTGATCAAATAACTTTGCTAGGTTTGTCAAGTGATCTACCCTTTTGATTGAATTTTCTAGGATTTCATCCACATAGTCCTCCATGATTGTGTGTAGCATGTAATGGATTATGGTTTTCATCGCTCTTTGATAGGTTTCTCCTACATTCTTTAGACCAAAAGACATTGCATTCCAACAGAAAGTTCCCCATGCAAAATTGAATGTTGTTTTGTGCTGGTCATCTAGAGAGATATTTATTTGGTTGTATCCTAAGAAACCATCATTAAGGAAAGCATTTGATGCCCTACTTTTAGATCTATTATCATGTCAATGCTCGGTAATGGAAATTCAACTTTCAAAAAATATTTGTTTAAGTCCCTAAAGTCTGTACATATCCTTATGCCCCCAGTAGATTTAGACATTGGTAATAGTTCTGATATCCATTCTGGATACTCGATGGGTCTAATGAAAACCACATCTAGCTTATTTAGTTCTACCTCCACCAATAATGTTATCTAGGGATGCATCTTTCTAAGTTTCTATTTGATAGGCTTCGCTCTAGGGATGACGGCTAGATGATGCACCACTAATGTAGTATCTAGTCCAGGCATGTTGGCATAGGTCCAGAAAAAGTTCATCTTTCTCTTGCTGATGAATGCTGAGAAGATTTCTTTATCCTTAGGATCAAGTGATGTTGCATGGTATGTTATCTTTAGGTTCTCTACTATACCTACATTTATGGATTATGTTTCCTCTACAAGGAGTGTTGATCTTTCTTCATATTCGGTTATGGGGAGATTGAATCATCCATCCTCGGGTGCCTCTTGGAGGTTTTCACCCTCAAATGCATCCTTTATTTTTCTCTTTTCTCGATCTAATAAAGCTATAGTGTGGTTTTCTCTAGGGGATCGTATATTTTTGTTTTTTATTTCACTTTTGTGATTGGAAAATTCAATCTCTCTTCCAAAGTATGCCTCTTGTTCTAGTTCCATGACAAACCCTTGTTTTTTATCTCCTACTTGTATGTCTATTCAAAGTCCCATGAACTCTACGATGGCCTCATCATTCTGGAATTGATCCAAAATAGGTGCATGTTGTTGTTGATAACAATTTATCAGTTGTGGATATCAGAGTGGGAGACTATTATATTGGTCTATAAAGCTTACAGAAGTAGGTGAAAGGGTTAATATGGCTCTGGTGTCTTTTTCCCACTGGGTATCTAGGTCATCATTACTATAGTGGGGGGAATGATATCTTGTGATGAAGGAAAGGGAATCCCACTCATATTCATTAGAGTCCATTTCAGAATGGCAATAGATGTTGGTAATGGTTTCCATATACTAGAGACGGAACCTATTAATTCTAAAGTTTTCAAATAAATCTTCAATCGGTAATTCATTGTCCATGACATGGTAGATATCAAGTTCCTTAATGCTAGCAGAAGTTCCTCATTTCTTCTGAGAGGTTCATCCAATTTTTCGAATGACCACATATTTTGGTTTATAACCTAGCTCCATATTCTTTTGTCTCTATTCCACTATGATAGGCTTTGATTAGCCTTGTTTGTGTAGCCCTAGGTCACCTATTCCATTGTATCCCATTTTTTTTGACTAATTGATACCTCTTAGTGTTAGGATCGATTAAAATGGGTTGTGGTTTTTTTGGTTCTATTTGGTCCTCCTCAATTATCTCTTCATATTTCATGTCTCCCCATCTAGTAAAAATAGTGGGTTTGGATATCATTTGTACTATCTTGATCTCTTTTGGAACTCCATACACTCTAGGTGTTGGTGGGAGCATGCCAATGCAGAATTCTTGGTTACAATGTTAGTGCCCATTGCTCTTGTCAAGTACTTGGATCTTGGCTTCTACTTTTGGTTGTTTAATAGATGTGTTTTTGGTGGAGGTTGATGGAAGCATGGAAGGGTCAAGATAAGAAAAGGAATGGAAAGCTATATCATTAGTAGGAAAATGTTGGATTTTATTGTATTTCTCCTCCAACTTCACACAAAAATGGAAAGGTTAAGGATTGGCATATAGTGTTACTTCCTTTCCTTCATGATGGTAGGAAGTCGTTGATGTCATAATTCCTACTCGTTTAATTTCTTTAATGTCAACCTAGGGGTGTATAAAGCTATCAGCAATAAGTGTTGGATCGGTCTTGGGAGGGGTTTTTTGTAATTTTGGCTCAGTTAGGAGTGATTCAGAGCTATTTTTTTGTTTTTTTATTCTTTGTAAGAGTTTTTTTGAACTAACATTCTATTCCTGATTTATCTCAAATGACCTTAAAAATGGAATTTGAACTAAGAAATTTCTTTCCAAGACAAGTAGTTTATGAGGGAATGGAGAATTAACTTAATCTATTTTGCATCACTTTGAGATCTAATTAAAACTTGAGTAATTTCTTTGAAAATAAAATATTCCATTCCTCACTTACTAAATTGACAACTATTTTCCTTTGCACAAAATTCATTAACATGATATCTTAGATTATCTCAGTTATGCAAATGATCTCTAGACTAAAAACAAACTATAGAACTTGATAAAACAAAACAAAGTAAAAAAAATGATGCAATAAAACTTTGATCTAAATTATCTTTCAACTTATGAAAATGAGATGATTTCAGCTTGAACTAATAGTAAAAATGAAACATAGCAACAATAATCAAATAGTCAAATCTTAACAAATAATAAGGGAACCTCACTCAGAGAGCAAGCCAAAATAATCCTTGAACACAATGTTGAGATCAACTTCCTTCTTATTTCCAACTAATGTGCCCAAAGAGGGTCGAATTACATGAAATATTCTTATCCCAAAAATAGAAGGGAAATTACATGAGAAAGATCAAAAAATTGATACAATCTAACATCCAACTACGTTTGCTCTGGATATAAATATCCAACATTATTTTGAAAATAGCATAAAAGTGGGAAACTTAATCTACTCAAAGTCTAAAAGGTATCCTGGTGCACCTGAATAAGTTGGCGTTGATCCTTGTAACTGTCTTTAGTTGCATTGATTTCCATATTTGTTAACTGGTGTGTAGTGTTGGAGCTCGATTTGTAGTTGGTTAAATCTTCATCCAACACGATGAGTTATAAAATCAGAATATCATAACACATTTGAAGATGAGTCACAATCAATTCTACCATTCCTTACTTGAAACAGAATTAGTTATCACATAGCTGAGTATTAAATATTAACTCAAGATACATAATAAATGTACACGTATGATAAAGCATTCATAGATTAATCACCACATTTTAATCATGCATATAATAGAAAATAAGCACTTATATTAACCAACCATATTCTAAGTCTTTATAGCTTCATAAGTTCATAAAACATACATAAAAGAGAAAATTATGAGTTTTTAAAGCTAGATATAAAGTATTTAAAAGGTTAAAAACTTAATGATTATGAGGTCAATATAGAGCCTCATCATTGTCCTCCTCCTGAATTTAACCATGTCCTCATGGTTTATCTAGGTGGAATATGAATACCTCTATTGATTGATTCCATCCAAAGAGCACAGTCGAAAATTCCCCCTTTGTATCTAGCTACAGTTCTTGTTGACACTGCAAATCCATTGTTATTTTCCAATTTTGCATACCATGTTTTGAGGACCTCTACTGGTATCTATTAAGGTGCCTTAATTTTAGGTGTAGGAATGATAATGATAGGCCATCTGAATCTCATGCAAATCCAGAATTCTTACTACTCATGAATTAAAATGATCACCTATCTGACATGTGCCAAGATCCATTTGAGTTTATTTGGTGAAATTGGTTCTCTCCTCTTTATTACATCTGGAAGTAATCTAAATATTTCTTCACGTGCTTGAATGGCTAAAGGAGGAAGAGCTCCCTCAACATTTTGAAAGGTTGCAATGCTTTGCAACAAATTCCTTGTATAAACAAGAGTGACATCATTTAACCTGGATATAGACCTGAATCTTTTAATATAGTGGATTGATGTTGGATATTCATTTCTCATTGGCAATCCATATGTTTGTTGCATGCTCCTATATTCTTCCATTTGGGCTGACCATTCAACATGATTTTTCAATAATGAAACAAAATATTTAATTTGAAGTTCTCCTACATAAAGATTGAGCAATGAGTAATAACTGTCTCCCATAAGAAATCCATGTTGAAAGAATTCACACATTTGATTATGAATATCTAGACAACTACTAGAATAAGAATCCATACATTCATAGTTTGCCCAGAAATCAATAGGTCTTTTTAACACAATTTGATTTAACTTCCATTTCAAGAATAGTTCTCTAAGAAATAAAACATAAACCGTAGAAGGTTTCCTTGTTAAAACTAAGGCAAATGCAATCTCCAGGATCTGAATTACCCTCTCCTCTACTTCAAATTTTTCTTTGATTGTCTTATCGAACTATTTTTGGAGTTCCTTATTAAGTTTCTTATATTTCATAGCTATTAAGGAAAGGTATCTAGGCTTTTTTGTGCTTGCCTTTATTTCTAATTCTACTTTTAATTCATGAATTTATTTACCCTTCCTCTCATCTTGTATGGCCTTTTGGGTCAATTTTTCTTCTGCTCCTTTCAATTGTGAAAACAACTGACTAATTTTTTTCTCAAACTATTCTTTTAACTGACTTGTTTCTCCTTGAAATTTCAATACTTCATCATCTTCTTGTTTCAATTTTTCCTTAAGTAACATATTCTGCATTCTGAATTCTTCTAATTCTTTTTCCAACCTCGATATTTTGAAAGTTGTTTGAAATTTCTCTTCTTCTCTTTCCTTCAAATTTTCATTATTAGAATATATTTCTTCTTCTCACATTGGTTGTTTTCCCTCACAATGTACAATTGCCTCTTCATATTTAATTTCAACATTTGTAATTTTACTGACCTAGAAAGTTCCTATATCAGGTATCTCAACTTTAGTTTCCATATTTGATATATTAATATTGTGGAATGGAGAATTAGGCTCTGAAAATTTAATATCCCAAATAGGGGAATGATGAGGTAAATTAATTTCTTCTAATGTAGTACATTCTTTTTCTATCCTTTCTTCTTCAGGCTCTACTTCTTGCAATATTTCCTCTTCAATCTCTTCTTTCTCAACTTCTTCTCTATCAACTTCTTCTTCATCAGAGTCATCCAAATGGATGGTAGAATTAGGCTTTCTAGACTCACATTTATCTTGTTCTTATTTTTGTGTCTTTGACCTAGTTCTTCTTTTAGGTCTTTTGACTTTCACAGTCCTTTTCTTCTTTTTAGAATTCTTTTTTCTAGTTTTAGGATTCTCCAGGGTTTTCTTCTCTTCAGTTTTTCTCCTCTTTGTAGAAACAAAGCTCCCTGGCTTGTGTTTCTTAGTTTCCCTTATTGATTGAGCAAGGTTTTCTTTTGAACTCTTTGTTTTCCTTTTCTTTGTAGTAGTAGAGCTCTCTAGCTTTTGTTTCCTTGGCCTACCAATAGGTTTAACTAGGTTTTTAGTTAAAACCCTAGTTCTATTAATGTTAATTGTTCTACCTTCAACAATTTTAGGTTTCCCTTTTCCCTATCAGAATTCAAATATATTTTTCTCCATTCCTCTTCCCAGTTAGGTTTTTGCATGGAATGGTGTTTAACTATTAAATGCATTAAACCATGATGTGGTACTCTATTTTCCTTTTTTATGCATCTAATAGACATTTCAGTAAGCTAAGAAAAGAGAAAAGCAGCTAAATTAATTCTTCGAGCTCAGAGTTTTACCAATAATGTCAAAATTTCCAAAAATATCAATCTTATGTACAAAATGGCGGCGTTAATTTATTTTGTAAAGAAATGACAAGATATAAGAATGAATGCAGTATTAACTGCATGCACTTTGCATGCCTAATATTTCTCATCAATGTACTAACAAAATCGTGTCATGTACATCATAATCCGATTGCCCATCATATCACCTTGAAATTATCTTTCATCTTTATTACCCAATTAGGAAATGGAAAGTTCAAAGGTAAAACAAATTCTATCTGGATTTTTGAACAATCATAATTAAATCTATTAAGTAAAATTTATAAGCTATATTGATTGTACTTCAAACTTCAAAAAATTCTTGGAGATATAAATGCTTACTTGTCAATGATGGAAATTTCAAATGATGGTGATTGATGGTGATACGTGTCCACTTTTAATTTGCAAAATCAACAACTAGAATTCGGCCTTCATAAAATCATTAATGGAAGACACGTTGAGCTTGACCCATGTGGGAGCCCACTTATTTCCACATTTCAATTCAGTACTTTTCTTTTAATTTTTTTTCCCCGAAATAACCTTGTACCTGCACATCACACAAATGTATTAGTAATAAATAAAGCTAAAAAGCTTCTGTCAGTACAAAAAATCTTTTTATGCACTCTTGATTTAACATTTGAAATATCTCAAACTTGATCTATAAAATTAGGTGTGATCATGAGCTATTTTATGCTTGAGTTAATTCAATTCTACTGATCAAGCATGATCAGGAGCTCTTTTTTTTTTCTTTTTTGCAAAGTAAACCACCATTTCTGGTTTTCAATTTACTCTATTTATTCATACCCATCAATAATGGATTTAAGGACTGATCATTTCTCCCAAAGAAGAGAAGTCTTCTGTAGTAAAATTCTCAACTCTTGCTTGAAGCTCTGAAATAAATTCTTCTTTTGATGTCAACTTGTGATAGAGAATTAGCCTCTACCCATTTACCAACATTATTTTTCTCTCTCCATCAATGGGTGTTAATCGAACAACTCCATTATCAAACACTTGTTCAATTTCATATGGCCTAAGCCACCTTGTGCGTAGTTTTCCTTTAAATTACTAAAACCTTGAATCAAAAATTAAAGCCCAATCACCTATAGTAAATTGCTTACTACGGATATTTTTATCATGCCACTATTTCCTCTATCCTTGAATGACTTCAGTTTGGTGCAAAGCTTTAGTTCTCTTCTCATCCATTTTGTTTAGTTGCATTATTTTATTTCTTTGTGCTTCACTAATATCTATCCCCACATTGACAATTGTTCTAAGTGTTTCTAATTCAAACTAAATGAGAAAAATAGGAGTCTTCCCATAAACTAGCTCATATGGTGAAAATCCAGTAGTTGTCTTTCATGTTGTATTGTATGCCCATACATCTTCAATTAACCTATCTGACCAATCATTCTTCTTAGACAAAACTATTTTTGTGAGAATATTTTCTAATTCTCTATTGGTTACCTCAACCTGCCCATTGGCTTGAGGGTGGTAAGGTGATGATTTCTCATGTTGAATTTGATATATTTCAAGAAATACTTGAAGCATTATAGACATGAACTGGGACCTTTGATCTGACACAAGTTCATTAGGTGCTCCATATCTTTGTAGAATATTCTTGTATAGGAGGTCTACAACTTTTTCCTCTTTAGCAGTTGGAAATGCCTTGACTTCTTCCCATTTTGTAACATAATCAGTACATACCAGTATATAATGATTTCCCTTGGATGGAGGATCTATTGGGCCAAAAAAAATCAATAACCCATTTTTCAAATGGTTCCAGTGATACTTGTTTTTGTAATGGCATCTCTATTGATCTTGTAGGTCTCCCTATTCTCTGACATTGATCACAATGTTTGATGTATTGAGATGTATCCTTAGTCATAGTAGGCTAAAAATAGTCTGTTCCTAAAATATTATGAACTGTTCTTATTGTAGAGTAATGTCTTGCCCTTGGCTCATCATGACATACCTTCAATATATCATATACCTTAGTTTATTGCATGCATCTTCTCATTATATGATCTGGGAACATTTTAAACAAAAAACCATTAATCCATTCAAAATGAGAGCTTTCCCTAATCAATTTATTTTTCTATTTTGCTGAAAAATAAGAAGGATATTTCCCAATTACTAAGTAATTTGCAATATCAATGAACCATGGTGATTGGATTGATATTGCAAATAAGTGTTCATTAAGAAACACATCTTCCATAGGTTCATCATTACCCTGCAAAACTATTCTTGATAGAAAATCAGCTACAACATTATCTCTACGAGGCTTATCAAAGATAGTTATATCAAATTCCTAGAGTAACAATAACTATCTTATTATATGTCCTCCCACAATAGCTTTATTCATGAGATAATGAATATCTGCATGGTTAGTATGCACAAATTTTTTATATCCAGTGATATAATGTTGCAATTTATTTATAACAAACACAACTGCTAGGAATTCCTTCTCAATAGTAGTGTAATTTAGTTATGTTGGATTGAGGTTTTTTCTTATATAATATATGGCATACATTGCTCCAGATTCATTCTTCTACCCAAGAACTACTGCAATTGCAAAATTAGAGGCATCAATATTAATATGAAATGCTTCACCCCAAATAGGACCAACAATAATAGGTGAAGTTGTTAAAGCTTGCTTAATTTGATCAAAATGACTCCTGAAAAGATGGAGTCCATAAAAATTCAGAGTCTTTCTTTAATAAAGTAAAGAGTGGACCTGCAATTATACTGAATCCCTCAATAAATGTTCTATAATAACCAAAGTGTCCTAAAGAACTCCTTACATCAGTTTGATTCCTAGGTGCAGGTATTTGCAAAATGATTTCAATTTTCTTTGGGTCTACTTTGATTCCTTCTTTTGACACATGATGCCCTAGAACAATTCCTTGTGTCATCATTAAAAGCATATTCTCATGGTTTAATGACATTCTATGTTCTTTACATCTATCTAGGACTCTATCCAAACTTTCCAAGGACTCTTCATAAGTTTTCCCATTGACCGTGAAATCATATATATAAACCTCTATACATGTTGCTGTTAAATCTGAAAAAATAGCAAGAACAACACGTTGAAAAGTAGTAGGAGAATTAAACAACCCAAAAGGTAGAACCCTATAAGAAAAGGTAACCCATGGACATGTAAATGTAGTTTTATCTTGATCCTTTAAAGCCACTTGTATTTGGTTGTATCCACTAAACCCATCAAGGAAAGAAAAATAACTACTTCCAGATAAGTTATCCAATACCTGATCTGTGAAAGGTAATGGAAAATAGTCTCTTTTTGTAGCCTTATTTAGTTCTCTGTAATTCACACACATTCTCCATTTCCCATTTTTCTTAGGTATAATGACCAATGGAGAAACCCATTTGCTGTCTAAAATAGGATAAATGAATTCTACCTGGAGTAGTTTCTCTATTTCTAATTTCACAAAATCTCTTAGAGTAGGGTTAATTCTTCTTTGGGGTTGTCTTACAGGTTTGACATCCTGAATATAAATGTGATGTGTACAAATGTCTGGATGAATTCCTTTCATACCCTTATAATCCCAAGCGAAGGCTCCTGTATTTTTCTCTAAAATTCCTTTTAGCCCTTCTTGTTTTTTTGTTAATGCACTATTGATAAGTAAAGGTTTGTCAGCTTGAATAAGGATATGTTTTGTCTTTTCTTGAAGATTCAAGGGATCACCAATTAACGTTTTTAATGGGAAAAGATGTGGGAGAATTTGATTAAGTAATTTATTCTCATCTTATTTTGTGATGCTAGCAAAAGGACAACAAGATGAAGTTTCAAATTTACTACATTCTCCTAGATCCTCTTCTCTTATGTTCATAGAATCCTGATATTCTTCAATATGTTCCTCCAAAGTCATCATTGCAAGGCCCCTTATTTCTTCATCCTTAGAATTAGGATCATCAATCCATATTTGGTTATCAGATGTTAAAGATGGTTTGGCTGGTGGATACAAAGTTACTTCTTTTTGTTTTATCCCATTAGAAATAGTCATACTACCTGACCTACAATCAATGAGTGCTAGTTTGAAGAAATAGGAGTTTGGGTCTTTTCTTAACAACTTATCCATTAGTTTGAGAACCTTTGGGTTGTTATAATGTTCAAATATTTCTTCCTCATTTATCTCTTCTTCATCATTTAACTCCTCTATAATTACTTGATTTGGGTCCTAGTTACCTTGTTCCATAACCTCCTTTTGTTTACAACTTATTTCCTCCTCAGTGAAAGTGTCTTTGCATACTAGTCTCTTATGGGGAGTTTCAAGGTCACTTGGCCTATAGCCCCATGGGTTACTCTCATCATTCATGGCATTTTTTGTGGGATAATGGTGGTATTCTTGTTGGCTTCCATCTTTTTTCCATGTTGTGATCTTGTGGTTGTCATAAAAAACTTGGGTCTCGTATGGGAAATTGGGGTATCCTCTAGTTGAATCAATTTTTTAAAGACCTAATTTTGTCCTATAGATTATGTAAGATACTGGAACTGTTGGAACATACCTAGATTCTAACAATAGTAGAAGGAATACAAGTTTGGATTGTCTCTCGAAGCTCGTTTATAGAATTTGTATACCAACCTAGTTTTGGTTTTGTGAAGTGCCCAAAGGTGTTTCTTGAGAGATTTTAAACTTAGATGTCTAAGTCTAAAATGATGACTTGTGGTTTTTTCCTTAGGGATATTTACCTTACATGAGATCATAAATGGGATAATTATTGCCACGTGGGTGGTGCTAATATGGGTCTCTTTTTTGCTATGTCAGATTTCTCTTCCTCTTCGTCTAGGATAATTGATGCAGTGAGAAATTGGAGAGGTGTTTTGTTCTTCTGAAAAATGAAGGTTCTTAAGCTTCTTATGATGGTTTTTTTTCACTTTCAATATATGTGAGACTAGGTTGAAGGATCGATGCTACAAGATCTGGTTGTTGAACTGGGGCAGTTCATCACCAAATGGTCATAAAGTTTGGTGGTGTTTATCTAATGGTTGTTATAAATCTCAAGACCCTAGGGTTTGAGTGTTATTTTGGATGACACTACTTCTTGAAAATAAAAAATTTGAAGAACTAAATTCTATATTCCACTTCCTTGTCGAGAGGATATTTTGTGAGAAATTCTACTTGTACTATCTACAAGTCCTAAGTAACTGTTAATATCATGGACGTCTTGAGTGGAGGAATGACCTTAATGGTTTGTTTGATTTTGATTTCAAATAGGTGGGATGACAATAATAGATATGGGACTATCTGACCTTTTGTCTTTTCAATTCTTTTGGTTCGAACAATGATCTAGTTTTCAAACTGGGGCAGTTGGTCGCCAAATGGTCATAAAGTTTGGTGGTTTTTATCTAATGGTTGCTATGAAGCTCAAGACCCTAGGTTTTGAGTGTTACTTTGGATGACACTACTTGTTGAAAATCAAAAATTTGAAGAACTAAATTCTATATTCCAATTCCTTTTCAAGAGGATATGTTGTGAGAAAGTCTACTTGTACTATCTACAAGTCCTAAGTAACTGTTAATATCATGGACGTCTTGAGTGGAGGAATGACCTTAATGGTTTGTTTGATTTTGATTTCAAATAGGTGGGATGGAAATAATGGATATGGGACTATCTGAAATTTTGTCTTTCCAATTCTTTTGGTTCGAACAACAATCTTGTGAACAACTCTTTTTCAACTTTTTCTCTATGTTTTGAAGTATGTCAAGTGATAAGACAACACTTGGACTGACTTAGCAAGTATGGACTTATGTGACCTTCATGTCCATAACTTAGGTTGTGAAATCACAACACCCAATTCATAGTTCCCAAATGTTTACTTTGATTAATGTACCCTGAAATCAAAGCCAAAATGTTCAAAAACCTTTAAGGAAAGATCCTTTCAAAGGGGTGCAAACATAAGGCTTCTCTCACAAGTGTGCACTAAATCAAAGGGTTTGTGATTTAACCATCTCATTCAGTGTTTGTTTTGAATGTGTTATTTTCCTTTAAATCAAACACAAAATTTGATGTCAATTTTTTTTGAATGTAATGGGCCAAGTTTAACATAAACTAGCAATTACAACCCTAGGGGATAGACACCATTCTCTTAGGTAGGCCTGCCTCATGCTCCAAAGAGACAATTTTGCATGCAACTTATAGCCTGAACCTGTAGTCAGACATGGCAAGTAACTTCTCAGAGGTAAAATTTGATGCAACACTTTCAGAGAATTCTTTTGGATAATAGGGTGGCTTCTAAAACAATTTGGTTCTTAGTGGTAACTGTGAACACAAATATCTGACACTCACCCACTGGCCACTTAAGGCTCTTTTACTATTCTTGTTCCTCTTAAGGTATTGGATTAGGTGCAGTCTATTGTTAGCACAACTTGAAGCTACTTTCTTACGAGTTCGCAACCTTTAATATAGCCCACCAATAAATGTTATTTGAGACCTTGCAATGAGTTCTCCAGTGCGGGATGTATTTCAAGGCAAGCCCCCTCTTTAAGCTAAACTTAAAAATAAAGTGCAATGCTGAAAAAATATTCTTTCACTCACCCAAGATCGCCAAAAGGTGTGAGGGGAGAAGATAAAACACTTTTAGATTTTTCCAATCAGTGAATGCACATTGAACAATCCATAGCAATTTGATTCCTTTTAAACACCTTGAGCAATGTTATCCCTAAAAGTTTGTGAATAAAAAAACAAAGTTCTTTTTAACTTGCACCAATACGAAATTTTCAAGACATCAAGCAATTAAGATAGCAATGGTGAAATATCACAAAGAAACATTTTTTCATTTTTATGACCTCCAATAGAGGTGTTTCTAAGAAAGGAAATCTTTATCCTATCTTGGTCAACAAATTTAAAATGTGCGTGTGTCAACAAAATGAAAACATTTTCACTCTTTTTATGCACCAAAATTAAATGTTCCTACTTATGAAAACATTAAATGTGTTCATTTTTAGAGCCCAAAACTAAAGTATTTTGTTCTTTTTATGAGCACCAAACGAAAGTTCCTAAATTAAAAAAAGCTTAAAATTTGTTCATTTTATCAACACCAAAATCAAGTGTGAGTTTGTTATTATTCATTTTTAGAGCACTAAAATGAAAATTCCTAAGTTAGAAAAGCTTAAAATTTGTTCTTTTTAACAAAACCAAAATCAAAGTGTGAGTTTGTTGTTGTTCATTTTTAGAGCACTAAAATGAAAATTACTAAGTTAATTAAAAGTAACTCAACAATTGAGACCGATCATCTTCCTTACAATAAACATGTTATAGTCATTGGAATCCTACATCAAATATATCAATTCTTGATTACAAATCCCAACAAAAACACCTGTTAGTGAAAAAAAAAATTACAAGAGTGCGAGATTGGTGCATTTGTCCATCAGAATAGAAAAATACAAATGCACAGGTTTCAGACAACTACACAATTTTAGAAACAAATCCTAAGTTAAGAACTTATAAATGCACCAGTTTTAGATAAATGCTTCATTCCCATGAAAAATGCATAGTTTTTTCTGACAAATGCACCATTCTTCTGACAAATGCTCAAAATTTCCAAATAGATGAGCATGTGAAAACTTTGATAAAAGCATTTCTAGGACTAGCAATTTCAAAAATGACTCAAACAAATGTTAGAGGGGACAAGGGTCCCACCGAGTGTGCTAGAATGTGTGAGGGGGGAAAATGATGTTAGATTAATGATCCAAGAAGGACATGAAAGCAATCTAATGAAGAAATGTAATCTACAGCCAAAAAGCTTAACTATAAAATCTAGAAAATCCTACACATATAAAATTGAAACTATTCTATTGTAAGCATGATGAGGAGCCTACTGATTACCAAATTAAATAAATACAAATGATAGCCTTTACCATTACTTAGCAGAGTGTATTCACTTCATGTTGGATTGCTCTTATCACAAAGACACCTTCAATGTTCATGTGCAAAGTGTGGATGAATGCTTGTTGTGTTTGGTTGATTGAAGACAATGGATGAATCTCTCTCAAGGATGATCTTGACAGCACTTTGTTGCTCAATGTATGTTAATTCTCTGATCCTTTTCTGTGAGGAGAGAGGTTTGTTATATAGAAAATCAGATTTGAAACGGACGATCAAGATCATTTTGAAGAATATCCAAATCAATGGTCAGATTGTGTTGAGAGGATTTAGACATGAGAGAATTGTGCAATCTGGATTGCACAATTTCTATGATTGGGAAATAGATTGGCTAGTAACGGATGTGATTGATCAATTAACAAAATAGATTGATCAGTTACGTTTTTGATGGCTTAGTTAGGAATGTGATGTTTTAGTTAAAAAATAGATTGACAAGTTAACAAATTAGATTGCTTAGTCAACAATCATAATTTTCTTAATCAGAAAGTGGGTTAGGAATATGAATTAATTAATTTAATTAATTAATTCCTTTTTGGAGTTTGAATGTGCAAATCAATTTTAACTTTTGCAAACAATGTTGCATTAGTTTTGATTTGATTTTTGATAATTGATTTGAATAGTTTGATTTAATTATTCAAATTTTGGAGGAAAAAGTGTTGTAATTAAATTACTATTTAACAATTTAATCTACTTAAGGGGAATACGATGATTTAGCGACATAATTAAATAATTGGGGTTATTTAATTAATCACGACAAAATAAGGTGGGATTAGGACTTTATTAAATAAATGAGATTTATTTAATTGGTCAAAATGATGCAACATGAATTAATCAAATAATTTTGTTTCATTTAATTAATAGAGGAATTAAGGTTTTTGGGACTTTATTAAATAAATGAAATTTATTAAATTTGTCTGAAATGATAAAAAAGTGAATTAATTAAATAATATTGTATTATTCAATTAATAGAGGAATTAGGGTTTTTTATGTCATTTTGATGTGATGTGATGTGGTGTGATGCGAGAACGTTGTGATATGATTTTGAGATGATCTGATACATTATGAGATAATTCTGAGATGTTCTAAGATGATTCTAAGATGATGTGAGATGATCAGAGACATTATAGGATGATTTGGAACTATTTTGAGGTGATTCTAAGATTATTCGAGACATTATGGGATTATTTCAAGTTATTATGAGGTGTTACAGGATGATTTTGAGTTATTATGAGGTGTCACAAGATGATTTTGAGTCATTCTGAAGTGTTATAGGATGATTTCGAGTCATTCTAAAGTGTTACAGGATGATTTTGAATCATTTTGAGGCATTAGAGGATGATTCTGAGTCATTTTAATATGTTACAAGATGATTCTGAGTCATTCTGAAGTGTTACAAGATGATTCTGAGTCATTCTGAAGTGTTACGAGATGATTCTAAGTCATTTTGAACTGTTATGGGATGATTCTGAGTCATTCTGAGATGTTACACGATGATTCTAAGTCATATTGAAGTGTTACGAGATCATTTCAAGTCATTCTAAGATGTTACATGATGATTTTGAGTCATTCTGAGATGTTACAAGATGATTTTGAGTCATTCCAAAGTGTCATGAGATGATTCTGAGTCTTTTTGAGATGTTAGGGGATGATTATGAGTCATTCTGAGATTATTAGAGATGATGTTCCATATCATTTGATGCTATTTGAAGTTGTTCAATTTTATTCAGTGTTGTTTGATGTCATTCAGTGTTGTTTGATGCCATTAAAGGTTGTGTGATAGGTTTCAAGTCATTTTTACATGTCTACAAAATATGACTGGAAACAATGAAGTCTTGCACCATGTGTTTAAGATGCTTACAATGTTTTGTATCATGTCCATTTTCATTATGGAAATGACAATAGGAATTTGATCTAAATTTTGGAAGTAATGGCTTAGTATGATTAGGAGCTTTAATGAGAGGTAAGTAAATCAAGTTATTTTCTAAAATTTGTAACATGGTGTTATGGAGGGTATCAGGTAAGGGAGTAAATTGTCTATTTGGATCCCCAAATGTAAAATGATTTATCCTCTTTATAGCCACCACTTGGGTATCAACATGTTGGGTTGGTTGAGGAGGATTTATGTGAAGAAAGCCTTTATTTTGTTCCCTGAAAGGTTGGTAATTGTTTTGAGTTATATATTCAAACTTTTCAGGAGATAGAGGTGGGTTTTGTTTCATGACAACTAACCGAGTTTTGATAATCATGAAGGGTAGTACACAAGTGTACAAAGGAAGGAAATTTCATCATGCTAAGGTTATCTTGCATCTTAGTTTGTAAGTTCTCAATGAACATTCATTGAAGGTGAGGATTGGGAATCTGTATGTCTATTTGGAAATAAAGTAATTGGTAGCATGAAATGAAGTTAGTAAAAATTTCATCATCATTTTTCTTACATCTCATCAAATTAGCTAATGTCATATTAGGAGTCATGTGCACTTGGAAATTGTTGATAAAGGCTTCAACAAGCTCAATGAATGAATGAATTGAGTTATTCAATAATGAGGAAAACTATTCTAAAGAGGTGTCTCTCAAGGACCTAGGGAAAATCTTAGCCAAGAGCTTATCTTCAAGGATGAAATCCTTGCATAAGGAGGTGTAAGAAGGCACATGGTTAGAAGGATATCCTTTCACTCCATATTTATCAAAACTAGGAATCTCTATAACTTGTGGTATTGGTGTTCTTAATATCTTCAAGGGTAAGGGATTGCTTCTGACATAGTATGAAGGTTGGCCATTTTGATTTTGGCTTATGGTGGAAATTTTGATTTTGGCTTATGGTGGAAATTTTTTAGGATGGAGGTGTATATGTGTTTGATGGGAAAGTTAATGTAACACTTATGGGAGGTAAAGTGGTAGGAGATATGATGTGAGATGCCTCAAAGGTACAAGAATTTCTAGTGGAAATACCCAAGGTAGGAATGACATTACTAGTAGGTTACATCATTGTGGTAGCTTGAGGGTTTGTGTGAGTAGAAATAGAGGCAACTGTTGTAGGAGGAGGAATTTGGGTTCCTCCTTGACTTTGAGAATTATTCAAAGTTTGAGCATAACTAGTCTTTGAGGTAAGATGTTTGTCAAAAATCTAAGCTAAGTTACGTGCAATCTCTATTCCTTTTTCACTTTAAATGATTTGGTGTATGTTATCTATGGTAGGGATAGTTGTGTTGGAATTTTTTCAGTTCTCACAAGAACTTCTAGACAAGCTAATTCTTCATGGATTTGGATTATGTTTTCTTGAGGGATACTAGTATGCATTGTTTCAACACTTGTCACATTGCTTGTAGGTGAGGTGGGCATAGGAACAAAGTTATCAAAGGTATGGTTTATACCTAGTGAACTAGTGTCAACACTATGAGTGAAAGAGATAGATAACCCAATATCCACAATGAGTGTGT
This sequence comes from Sequoiadendron giganteum, assembly GCA_007115665.2. Classification (NCBI taxonomy): domain Eukaryota; kingdom Viridiplantae; phylum Streptophyta; class Pinopsida; order Cupressales; family Cupressaceae; genus Sequoiadendron; species Sequoiadendron giganteum. The sequence goes on from CM021100.1 coordinate 623,309,798, forward strand.
TATCGTGGGATGACATGAGTCTCAAACTACATCTCACAATAATATTAGAAAAAGGACACCAGGTTGTAAAGCTCATATAAGGGTCAATCAAGGAAGGATAATGAATGCGAGATAAATACAATGTACACAAGATAAATGATATGCTTTAATTCCAATTCTTATGTTTACAAATCAATTGAAATGAAACTAATTTTGAAAATACAATAATTATATAAACTGAAATAGTAATGTAAACATAGCAACCAGAAACATAGATGAAAAGATTTCAATATTGTAAAAATCAGATTTAGACCTAAACATGGACTAATACACCCAACTCGACGTATGAGTCTAAATTAAGTTTTTCAACAGGTTTGGATAGTGAAAAAAGATAGCACAAAATACCCAAAAATATGCAAAAAAAGACTTGTACAAGGACTAAATCGCCTAGGTGGGTGAATGAGTCCCAATTAGCATTTTAAGCTTGAATAAAAAGAAAATGAGTTGATTTGAATGTGTCTAGGTTGTATTCTCAATTGACTATTTTCAATTATAAATTTCCAATGAAATTGAATGATGCAAAATGCAAAAATGCAACCTATATGCACTTTTAACTAATGCAATGTTTGGAAGTCCCAAATACAATTCAACTAATGTATATCTAATGAAAATTTAGTGCAATCTAGATCTAGGGATACAATGTTCTCCAAATCAGAAACTCAAGGGTTCCACATTTTAGGAGATGGAACTTGGACCTATTTCACACTTTAGTTCATTAGGAAAATATATCCCTCAACCAAGTGACTTGATTGAGGAATGGGTAGTGCATTCCTCATGTGATTAGATGGGGGTTCACCTTTAAATGAAGGTTCAAAGGTGAAATGAAAACACTTATGCACAAAACCTAGAAACTTGAAAACATGAAATCAGATTGACAAAGAAAATGAAATAGAAAAGTACCTAGAGGAGTGGAGAAACTAGTACAAGGTCTATAAACCTTGGAAACTGTTGTATTCAATTGCACTAGGACTGATATGCCAGGTAAGGTGATTTAGTCATGTTATAGGGTTTCTAGGTAGAATTTGGAATCTTCTAGTGACTATTCAGGATTTTCAAAAAGATGTAAAAAAGAGGTATACTAGGACTAATACATCAGGTTAGGTGTATGAGTCCTGTTGGTAGCATTTGACTGGTACTTATATAGCCTCTAGTGATATTTTGTAGCTTCCTTCCTATCCAATCTTCAAGTTTGAAAGTTTGAATTTTGGTTTTTAGGTGATTTCGCATGAGGATGACAATTTCTTGACAACTTTGAAAACTTTTGCAACTTTGTCTTCAAAGGATCTTTAAGCTCAAATTCACCTAGAATTGTAAACACATATCAAGGGGGATATTTTTTATTTTGTTATGGAATAGAGGTTTTCCTTGGTGAAACCCCATTTTGGTAATTAAACCTTGAAATGAAATGAAATAGAATAGAATGAAGGAATGATGAATGAAAAAATACAATGTTGCAACTCACCAAACCCTTGAAATAAAGGCTGCAAACTTCTGTGAAATGGCTAACATGAATGTGGATCTCAAATCTTGATTGAATGCTTGAAATTTTGTCTTGAATTCTTACTTGAATCATGAAACCTACATCACAAATGTTAGCTCACAAACATAGATAATGAATGGAGACTTTGACATGATACTTGAATCTTGAATATAGCTCTGAATGTAATACCCCTCCATTTTGCATTCTGGCTGGACAGTGTGTCCTTGTGTTGTTTTGTTTTCTTTGATATGTTTCTAGATATTCAGATACCTTATTATGTGTGTTTTCTATTAGTACTTTGACCATGGTACTCGGTTACTATTTGATTCCTAATTATAAAGCGATGTGAATGTTATATGTTGATGTGATGGTATTTTATTCTGATGTTACCATTATGACATGCTTTAGATTAGCATAATGGATATTTGAATTAAATGATTATTTATGCTTTTGATTCTATTATTAATGTTAGATTCGTTAGTTAGTAACATTGTATTAGTGAAGGGTACGGAATTGCACCACTCGCTTGCAAGTGCCCTGTGATTTCCTCTTCACGGTGTTTTTTTTCTATTATGCGATATATATGTACATGTTTGTTATACTCTTTGTTCGAGGGTTAACAGGTGCAGGACATCGACTCCACCTAGTTTCACAGGTTTGAGCATGTCCATTGCCCAACAATATTCGATTGGGAGATAGTAGCTAGGTTTTTCATGCCAAGTCATCACCCTAGTCATAGTGTGTCATCTGGTTTTAGTCGGGTTAAGTTATTTTAATATTGTTCAATTTGCCTTGATTTTATTTAAATTGAAAGTTAGAAAGAGGCAAAAAAATGGCTTACGTAGTTAAGTTGTTGATTAAATTAATCTGGTTATAATGTTAGAAATATTATTTAAATTTATTGATTAATTTAATTTAATTAATAAAATAATTTAATCTTGGATTAGATTTATTTTATTGATTAATTAAATTAATTGTGTTGAATTGAATTAAGTTATTCATTTTGGAATTAATAGATATTTTGTGTGAAAGTGGAAAATTGAAAAGATTAAGTTGGAAATTTTGAAAAAGGTTTTAAATTTCATTTTTGAAAATTTGAAAATGCAAATTGAAAATTGGAGATATTTTCTGTTATGTTTCTAAAAATTTATTATGGTGGTTGATGAGATATTTCATATTTTCTGATTATATTGGATTTTCATGAGAGTTTTTCAAAGAGGATGGAAAATTGAAAAACAAAGGAGGAAAGGATTTTCTTGTTTGGTTTTGGATTTGGAGAAGCAAGTTGGAATTCTTGGAGAAGTTGGAATCAGAAGCAAAATTCAAAGCACCATTGACAACCTCTCAAGATTTTTGGAAAAACCAGGTTTTCTTTTATTAAATTAGTTTTCATTTTGAAAAGATTCACAAAATTTTAATTGTTGTTTGAAAAACATTTTTAATCTCCATTTGATTTGCAATTAAATAAACCCATGTTGAATCTTTATTTAATTTACAAAAAACCTATGTTTCTATTTGAGTTTTCTCCAAGAAAAAATGGTGTTCTTGACTGAAAATGATCATTTTAAGTATGATTTTCTCAATTGATTTTGCAAATCCCTTTTTTTGTGAATATATAAATATATTTACATATGTATATATATATAATGATATATATATAGATACATACATACATACATATATATATTTATATATATCATATATATTAATATTGGGGGTTATGCTATCAAAAAAATTCTTTAAAAAAATTGCTAACCCTGGCAAAATCACGGATTTAATTTGCAGGGTTTTTTTTGTTGTAAAAGAAAGATTATTGAAAAAAAAATGGCATGTTTAAATGTAATTGAGAAAATTTTATATCAATATGCAATAGTCAAATTATTGATTTTATTTTAAAATAATATATTTGAAAGAACAAATATTGGATTTAAAAGTAATGTGTTTAATAGCAAGATTAATTGACTTTTTAAAATGATTTGTTTTGGCAAAGGACCAATAGTTATTTGTTTTAAATGATAGGGTCTGAATCGTGGAAATTAATGTTGATTTTATTATTATTTAAAAGCAATTAGGGGATTAAATATTTGATTTAAATTACTTATTTGGTCTGAAAGACACATTATTAATTAGTTTTATTGTGGCAATAATCTATTGGATTTTATTAAAAAAAGTGGATTTAGGAAATCCAAAGTAGATTTAATTCCTATTTAATTGCTCATTTTAATTGTAAACTATTTATGTTTCCACTTGGGGAAATTTTTTTGGTAGGGGTTATTAAGTCTTCAAGATGGGGTTTTTCTTAGTTGGGGTTGTTGTATTAGGTTTTTCAACCTATTTGTATCCCTGGGGTAGTGCATGGTGCATTGTCAGTTATTTACCCGGTTTCCACAAACGGGGATGATTTGTACCTCCTTTGGAAGGAGTGGATTATGTGAATTGTTGTCTCCAATGTTTGGAGTGAGCTTCATTATATGTTTCCTCTTAGAGTTGGAGTGTTTGTAATATCTATTTTGTATGCACTTGGTTTCCCTTGGTTTTTGGTTTTGTTTGGTATTTTGTCAAGTAGAAGAGTGGCTTCTATTAGGTGCTAGAGCCCAAAGAGGTAAACTGGATAACCTTCGGAGGTGGTTTAATCAAGTGATAACTAAAAAAATGTACTTAGAAGTTTGGGTAGTATTTCACACTAATCAAGATAATTTAGCCTCACTCATAGACACAAGTGCTCGTTTACACTTGGGATGAGTGGGAAGTCCTGGAATGGCAATGTCATCTATCTTGTCTTTACAAGAGGTATTTGATTCTGCATGAGTGAGTATGGGGGCCAGGATTTCGTTGAGGCCACCAGGATAACCCTTAGTGGGCGTTGGAGCCTATGAAGATTCCTAGAGGATATCCCATGTCGACCTATGTGATGACACTCTTTCTATGACAACAGTTGGTATGTGATTTTGTGTGTATAGTTTTCTTAACATACTCAATCTGTTTTATACCTAGAAGCAATGTGACCATGTTAGAGTTGTACTTGTGTTGTACATGTGAATGGTTGTGTCAGTATGGTTCAGTTATGTTTTAGCCTATGTCTAGAGGTAGTTGGTCTTGGCTAGGAATCCTTGTTACTATCTCCTAGCATGCGGGGTGGGCCTTCGAGCACCACTTGGTTGGGTGGAACATGCACTTTACTCCGTTGGGTTTTCTTCTTGCTCATGTGGACAAGATTTCCAATTGGAGAGCTCATGGGATCTAGTTTCATTTCATGTTTTATTCATTTTAGTTGATCTAGTGATTTATTACCCCTCATTCGTTATCGAGGTGGAAAGTTGTAATTGTAATCATGCTTATTGGATTTACCTCATTCGAGGAATGAGATATGTAATCTTATTGTTTAATTATTGTTAATTGAAATCACATGTTATCTCTTATTCTTTGATTTAATTTATCATGTATGGAATGTATGTGTTTTTAATTTCTTAAGTAAATAAATGTTATGGTTTCAATTCATATTTTTGTTGAGGTTCTAATTTAACCTCAATCTTGTAACCTTAGAGGTTTTTGGCAATGGGTAGTGAGCTTGCATGTTAATTGTACTTAAATACAAAAAAAATTAGTGTGTTTAAGTAGTTAATTGCAACTTCCCCTAGGGTTGCATGGTGGGGCGTTACACATGGTATCAGAGCATTGGGTTTAAACACTGGGTACTTTGGGATTATGATGAACCCATTAAGCTTTTAGTTGTGTAGGTTTTAAGTTATGTAGTTTTCCTAATACCTTGATGGGTCTGTGTAGTATTATGCCTCCCAAATGCGGAAGAGGTAGAGGACGTGGACTTGACCGTGTAGGCAGTCATGATAGAATTCAGCATGAATCTCCTCCTCATGTTCCACTTATTTCAGATCAGGAAGAACATCAAGCATCGTAGAATGCCCCAGGGGTTAGTGATCATCAACATAATCCTCTAGGGATTGAGGTTCCACGTAGAGCACCGAGGAGGCATTGGCACTCCTTGGTCAGAGGTCGTTCGAGGTTCAGGGTAATTTTGGTGTGAGGGAAGTTTTGGTTTAGTCAAAGGTAGTAACATCTACGCATATGATGGATTTTCTCATGGCACATCCACCTTTGTTTGATGGAGCAGGAAGTGGTTTAGAGGTTGAGACTTGGCTCATTGACCTCAACCAATGTTTTTCTATGTACCCATATGGTAGTAATACCAAAGCATGGTGCACTATTGTGCATCTACAGGGATTCGCATCCACATGGTGGAGGTTGGAGGAGCAGAAGGTCCACATCGATATTAATTCGGTGTCTTGGGATATGTTTCTGGAGTGGTTCAAAGCCCATTCCTTATCCGACCACTGGTGTCAGTGTCGAGGCAATGAGTTTCACGCCTTGAACTAGATGGCATTGTCGGTAACAAACTTGGCCATGGCATTGGGAGGCCACAGTGATGTTCAGATCAACAATGGTTTTGTAGCAGGGTGTAGTGCTCAAAGGGGAGAGACTCAAGGGGATGTGCCTCCCAAGGCTTAGCAGGGACCATCTCAGTGTGGTCTGCAGCAACATAGTGCTTGGAAAGTGTAAGGACTCACAGCCGTACCAGGATGATGGTGGTTCTTTGCCTAGGAGGAACCAAAATTGGTAGCACAATAAGCACAATCGACAGGAGCATCGAACCTAGAGTTCATAGTCTATGACTGACTGGGGTAGTATGCAGTAGTCTATTGCACCTTTAGGAGATAGAGGGTTTGGTCGTAACACGTGGTGTTACTCTTGTGGTCAACAGGGCCACCTTGCTAGGAACTATCTACATCAGAACACTTTTGGTTTTGTTCAGGGCCCAACAATTTCAGAGCTGACATTAGGGGATGTAGGTAGATCTCATTGAGCTTATGCTATGGTTGATAACCATCAGCCTAGGTACTAGGGAGCTGTAGTTTAGACTTCTGGAGTTGGTCGCTCTGTGAATGATACTCATCCTCAAGGGTCGAGGTTTTGATTTGGATGTAGTTTGTATGAGGGATTTATATCCCTACTTGTTTTTAGGCTTCCAGGACTAAGCCTGGCCCTAGGGGGGAGGATGTAATACCCCTTCATTTTTCCTTCTATCTGGACAGTGTGTCCTTGTGTTATTTTGTTTGCTTTGATGTGTTTTTGGATATTCATATACCTTATTAGTTGTTTTTTTGGTTAGTACTTTGACTATGGTACTTGGTTACTATTTGATTGCTAATTATAAAGCGATGTGAATGTTATATGTTGATGTGATGGTATTTTATTTTGATGTTATCATTATGGCATGCTTTAGATTAGCATGGTGGATATTTGAATTAATGATGCTTTATGCTTTTGATTTTATTATTGATGTTAGATTCATCAATTAGTAACATTGTATTGGTGAAGGGGATGAAATTGCACCACTCGCTTGCGAGTGCCCTGTGATTCCACGATTTCCTCTTCATGATGTGTTTTTATTATTATGTGATATACATGTACATGTTCGTTATACTCTTTGTTCGTAGGTTAACAGGTACAAGACATCGACTCCACCTAGTTTCATAGGTTTGAGCATGTCCATTGCCCAATGGCATTCAATTGGGAGATAGTAGCTAGGTTTTCCATGCCAAGTCATCACCTTGGTCATAGTGTGTCATTGGGTTTTAGTTGGGTTAAGTTGTTTTAATATTGTTCAATTTGCCTTGATTTTATTCAAATTGCAAGTTAGAAAGAGGCAAATAATAGTTAAGTTGTTGATTAAATTAATCTAGTTATAATGTTAGAAATGTTATTTAAATTTATTGATTAATTTAATTTAATTAATAAAATAATTTAATCTTGGATTAGATTTATTCTATTGATTAAGTTAATTAATTGTGTTGAATTGAATTAAGTTATTCATTTTGGAATTAATAGATATTTTGTGTGAAAGTGGAGAATTGAAAAGATTAAATTGGAAAATTTGAAAAATGTTTTAAATTTCATTTTTGAAAATTTGAAAATGAAAATTGAAAATTGGAGATATTTTATGTTTTGTTTCTAAAAATTTATTATGGTGGTTGATGAGATATTTCATATTTTCTGATTATATTGGATTTTCATGAGAGTTTTTCAAAGAGGATGAAATTTTGAAAAAACAAAGGAGGAAAGGATTTTCTAGTTTGGTTTTGGATTTGGAGAAGCAAGTTGGAATTCTTAGAGGAGCTGCAATCATAAGAAGAATTCAAAGCACCATTGAGAACCTCTCAAGCTTTTTGGAAAATCCAGGTTTTCTTTTATTAAATTAGTTTTCATTTTGAAAAGATTCACAAAATTTTAATTGTTGTTTGAAAAATATTTTTAATCTCTGTTTGATTTGCAAATAAATAAACCCATGTTGAATATTTATTTAATTTGCAAAAATCCTTTGTTTCTATTTGAGTTTTCTCAAGGAAAAAATGGTGTTCTTGACTAAAAATGATCATTTTAAGTATGATTTTCTCAATTGATTTTGCAAATTCCTTTTTTGTGAATATATATAGTGATATATATATATATATATATATATATATATATATATATATATATATATATATATATATATAGATACATACATATATACATATATATTTATATATATTTATATATATTAATATTGGGGGTTATGCTATAAAAAAAATTCTTAAAAAAAATTGCTAACCCTAGCAAAATCGCGGATTCAATCTGTAGGGTTTTTTTTGTTGTTAAAAAAAATTATTTTTTTAAAAAAAGATTTTAGGGGGGGTCGTTGGGGCCTCACCCCCACTGTGCCCCCATTGGAGGCATGTGGGGGGAAGCTACGCCCAACGCGCTCCCCATACCCCCACGACCACTGCTAACACAACCGCCACCATTGTTTGGTGGTCGGCTATGCTAAGCACAACCACACCACCAACAATGGTGGTCAGTTGCCGCCCAAGCATGGTCATCTATGAAGTTGTGCCCAACCCTAGGCAATGCGCAGTGTGTGGCCCTAGAAACACAATTTGACTTTTTATTTTATTTCGGTTTTTAAAAAAAATATATATATATATATATTATTAATATTTAATATTATATATATAATGTTAAAATATTAATAAAAAAAATAAAAAATATACACATATATATATAATATGAAGTTATAATTATATGTATATATGTAAGTATATTATTATAGTATATATATAGTTGTGGATATAAGTTTAATATATATATATATATATATTCAAAGGTGATTTAATTAATGGAATGTTTAAATGATATTGAGAAAAATTTAAATCAATATGCAATAGTCAAATTATTGATTTTATTTTAAAATAATATATTTGAAAGGACAAATATTGGATTTAAAAGTAATGTGTTTAATAGCAATATTAATTGACTTTTTAAAATGATTTGTTTTGGAAAAGGACCAATAGTTTTTTTATTAAATGATAGGTTTTGAATCGTGGAAATAAATGTTGATTTTATTATTATTTAAAAGCAATTAGGGGATTAAATATTTGATTTAAATTACTTATTTGGTCTAAAAGAGACATTATTAATTAGTTTTATTGTGGAAATAATCTATTGGATTTTATTAAAGGAAGTGGATTTAGGAAATCCAAAGTAGAATTAATTCCTGTGTAATTGCTCATTTTAATTGTAAACTGTTTCCATTTTTGCTTGGGGAAAATTGTTTGGTAGGGGTTAATAAGTCTTCAAGATGGGGTTTTCCTTAGTTGAGGTTGTCGAATTAGGTTTTTCAACCTATTTGTATCCCTTGGGTAGTGCAAGGTGCGTTGTCAGTTATTTACCCAATTTCCACGAACGGGGATGATTTGTACATCCTTTGGAATGAGTGGATTATGTGAATTGTTGCCTCCAATTTTTGGAGTGAGCTTCATTATATGTTTCCTCTTAGAGTTGGAGTGGTTGTAATATCTATTTTGCATGCAGTTGGGTTCCCTTGGTTTTTGGTTTTGTTTGGTATGTTGTCAAGTAGAAGAGTGGCTTATGTTAGGCACCAAAGCCCAAAGAGGTAAACTAGATAACCTTTAGAGATGGTTTAATCAAGTGATAACTAAAATAATGTACTTAGAATTTTGGGTAGTATTTCACACTAATCAAGATAATTTAGCCTCACTCATAGACACAAGTACTCGTTTACACTTGGGATGAGTGGGAAGGCCTAGAATGGCAATGTCATCTATCTTCTCTTTACAAGAGGTATTTGATTCAGCATAAGTGAGTATGGTGATCGGGATTCCATTGAGGCCACCAGGATAACCCTTAGTGGGCATTGGAGCCTATGAAGATTCCCAAAGGATATCCCATGTTGAGCTGTGTGATGACACTCTTTCTATGACAACAGTTGTTATGTGATTTTGTGTGTATAGTTTTCTTAACATACTTGATCTGGTTTATATCTGGAAGCAATGTGACCATGTTAGAGTTGTTCTTTTGTTATACATGTGAATGGTTGTGTCAATATGGTTTAGTTATGTTTTAGCCTATGTCTAGAGGTAGTTGGTCTTGGCTAGGAATCCTTGTTACTATCTCTTAGCATGGGGGATGGGTCTTCACACACCACTTGGTTGGGTGGAACATGCACCTTACTCTGTTGGGTTTTCTTCTTGTTCGTGTGGACGAGATTTCCACTTGGAGAGCTCGTGGGATCCAATTCCATTTCATACTTTATTAATTTCAGTTGATCTAGTGATTTATTACCCCTTATTTGTTATCGAGGTGGAAAGTTGTAATTGTAATCATGCTTATTGGATTTACCTCATTTGGGGAATGAGATATGTAATCTTATTGTTTCATTATTGTTAATTGAAATCGCATGTTATCTCTTATTCTTTGATGTAATTTATCATGTATGGAATGTATGTGTTTTTAATTTCTTAAGTAAATAAATGTTTTGGTTTCAATTCATTTTTTTGTGGAGGTTCTAATTTAACCTCAGTCTCGTAACCTTAGAGGTTGTTGGCAGTGGGTAGTGAGCTTTCATGTTAATTGTACTTAAACAAAAAAAAATAGTGTGTTTAAGTAGTTAATTGCAATTTCCTCTAGGGTTGTGTGACAAGGCATTACACTGAATGCTTGATGTCATAAACTTGCTAAGATAATTGGGTACTTGAAAATTTCTAGTTTGTTAGGAGAAACTTAATGAAATGACCTTATATTTATACTTGTTTATTACTAATTTCTTAAAATTACAACACTACAAGCCAAAATATAAAAATTGAATCTAAGGATAATAAATTCTTGCCAAGAATTTGAATTAAAATAGGTCCTAGGTTAAAGCGAGACTCATACACCAAGTTGGGTGTATGAGTCCCAGAGGCTTAATCCTAAGACAAATTTCAAGAAATGCTTTGTTCAATGTGACATTTAAAATCATGGCCTGAGACCTTGGGAGGACCCATACACCCAAATGGGTGTATAGGTTCCAGATCCCTAATCTAGAATACATAGCCAAAAATATTAAATTAAGATTTCTCATTTATTATATCTCAAGATTATCCTTAGAAAAATGCATCTAACTAGGCTTGTAGATGCAAAATAGGATCAATTAAGGCATAAATAAGCCAAATTTTAATAGGGAGGACCCAAAAAATTGTGAAAATGTAAAGGGATACATTTTTCTATACTACATTTATCCCTCACTTTAGTTAGAGGATGATATTGCATCAAACTCACACTAAAGTAGGCAAATTCACATTAAGAGGGGTCCAAGTGTACCAATGCTAGTGAGATAGGATGACAATGATCAAGAGGGATGATCAAGCCCCTAGGATAAATATCCTATGGAAAAAAACATAGGCACAAAATAATATGCATCTAATGATGTATGAAGCAACAACAAGATACAATCATACACTGCCAAAGACATAAAGAAGAAAGAAAAGGAAAAATAAGGACGGAACAAGCCTCAATAGTTTGTCCAACATGATGTGGACCAGGTCTAAGTTGTTTGTCCAAAAAATTTTTTTAGAAGTGGAACACAATTTCCACTATGCAAACAAAATACATTCTCGCATAGGCTAGTGGAATCTAGTATCTAATAGGTGAGCCCCCAGAAAGGCAACATAGACACATGGTTGGTATGTGACCACACAAACAAGAAAGTGGCTATGGGAAGTCATTCATATGGTTGGCTCTCATGTTTACTAACCATACCAAATCTATACCTCCTGATAAATTTTATAAGGCATCACATAATATGAACAATGAGATTCATGAGGCAAGAAAAAATTCGTATGCTAACACCCATGAACAAATAGGATGGCTCCGCTAGCAAGCAAAGTGTGTTATGCAAGGTGGCCATATAATAATTATTATAAATGAAAAATAGTGTAAGGTATGTTCAAAAGGATTTTTCTTAGTTCATGTAAGGTCTCAACCTAGGGAAAATCATGCCTAATGTCTCCAAGAGAGGACTAGTCGAAGAATAGAAGATTCATAACTTAGGGAATGTACTCTGCTTGGAATTTCCACTAAGAGGAATGTAATATGTTAAGAGAGATCGCACTCTTAAAGTAAATCACACCTAGTGTCATAAAAAAGAGAAAGACACATTGCATGAAGTAAGAAGACCACACAATGTGTTGGTGTTTTATTTTTCCAGCTAGGCTTTGAGACTCTCTAAGAGGTAGCCAACCTCTATACTAAAGAACCACAAAGGCTAATGGCCAACTGACAGGAAATGGAATTGACACACATTTCCCCTACACTTCAGGCTCTATAAGACCTAGGGGGGTAAGCCTTTAGCAACATCTAAAAATTTAGACACACAAGTAACATGATATTGCTTAACAGATAATGCTCTCATAGAATTGCTAAGAAACCTAAAATATCACTCAAAATTGGCTAACACCTTGAGTGAATTTCACTAACCAACATGGAGAACATAACAAACATAACTTAGCAAAATAGATTTGAAATGGTTTTTCATCTAAAGAGTTGGGACCAAACTGAAAATAGTAGAAACATGATAATGGACCAGTGCCATAAAAATGGGCTATGGAGTCATATAACTAGAATTCATCTTTCAATATTGAACATGCTTTGAAGGTCTTGCAAATGTTGTCGCATTATGACAACCAGACCACTAAAGCTTTCTCTGATAACTCTTCTTATAAATCCACCTGAAACATAACACTCCTGTCACATTTGTCAAAGAAATTACACTATCCTTGAACAATAGGCAATAATAAATGCACCTTGTGATTTATTAAAGAAATTACATCATTCATAAGATAGAAGGCAACAACAAATGTAACTCAAATGCAGCAAATGTGCATGAAAAGACTTAGATAATTTTAGTATTGAATCCAAAAGAGCATTACAGTTCAGCCGTGGAGGCAATTATCAACTAAAATAAACACAAAAGAATAATTCAGAATACACTCTCAGATTAAATGACTAACAATCATATTCCCCCTATCTTTACAATCTACCCATAGCTTTTGCCTAACTTGCAGAGCTTCCAAAAATTGGAACCCTGAATAATGAGAATATAAAGAGAATAGAAGAAAATAGGAGCAACCCTAAATTTAATCAGTTGATGACACATGCCAACATCCTTCTTCAAATTGGAAAATCTTCTCTCATCTCTCATCCAACAAACTTATTCTCTCAAAACTGCCTTTGCTCATCATTGCCTTTGATTTCTGGTCACTTTATAATGTTGCAGTTATATTTTTCTTTCATATTTTATCTATGTTCCTAGCACGAAGTCTTCTTTATAAAGTGAATAAATTTACTTTTTCCATGCTTTCCTTTGCTACACTTTATAGTTAATCATTAAGTGAATATTAAATTCACTTCACATTAAAAATTTTGTCCATGCACTTTCACTATAATTTTCACCAATAGTAAAGTAACATATTCCACCTTCTAGCCAAGAAGAGCTTTTAAGTAGTGAATATTTAATTCACTTTACCAAGAGAGTAAAAAATATAACCCGTGCACCCATATCTGGAATATTTTCCCCGTGTTTGTATTATATTTCACCTTTTACACTTGAAATATTTTCTTTTTTCTAAAAAAGCTTTTAAATCATTGAGTAAGATAATTTACTCATATATTTCATCCAACAATACTTAAGGCCTTCATTTTAAAAATATTTAAACTATGTTTGGGTAAAATAATTTACCCATACCATTTAAAAAAAATTCAATTAGGCAAGTAAAATATTTTTACCTATGCATATCTTCACCAATTAAATATTTTCATTTTAATCACCCCCTTTTTAATATTTGCATTGGGCACAATAAGACTATACTCGTGCATTGAAAACACCTTGGGCCCACACTCCACGTGCCTTAATTTCATGGGCCTCATAGGTTTTCAGCTCATGTCACCCTTTCTCCCGTGAGGCTTGCGAGCAAGGGTCGAGCGTGCATCCACTCTGTTGGTGTTTAACAATCCACATCGATATTGTAGATCTCTAAGAGGTAGCCAAATCCTATCAAGGAGAACTACAACCACTAGTGGCCAACTAACGAGAGTCAGTTGAGGACTGAACTCTCCTACACTTTTGGCTTTGTAGGATCAAGGTTGGTAAACCTAAATGTGTTCATAAGAATGCCTCATGACTGGTAAGAACACTTCCCACATACAGATCACAATTCCTACACACTCAGAGGGATAGTCATCATTTCATGGTATTGGCAGACCAGAGAATGATTACTAGTGCCAAAGAGCAATGGAATTGACCCACTTACTACAAGGAAATACCTCTTGAAGGAGAACAAGGTTTTAAAAAGTGTTTATGTTCAGTATTTGGATTTCCATGCTTAGAGCTTACAGTCTTAAACCAAACAAAAGATACAAACATTGTTTAGTGCCTCATCCATTGGGTAACGGAGTCATACAAAATAAAATCCTGATACTATGAACTTATCTTCATATAGCATTACTATCATGAGATATTTTAGTATACTAAAATAGTACTTCTTCAAGAATCCTAAGCATATACAACCTTGAACATGTCATTGAATCTTCAAGCATTTGATTAACTCCTTAAGTTAAAGCAAGAAAAACTAACTACACTTTCAATTAATTGTTGAAACTGAAAGGAGGAACCCTTGATAACTCCATTCATGATCCATGGCACACACACAGGAGAGTAAACCATCTTAATTTTATAGATTTCTTTCGATATCAGTAATTAAAAAGCATATCATACTAACTGTATACAAATCCCCACCCGGGATAATTTCCTAAATAAAATATTCATAACACTTCAATCGTAAGACTGGCTGTACAGACTTCAAAGCTTCGGGCCCAAAACTCCTGACCCTCCAATGAGCCGTGAAATCTCCTTTTTATAACATGAGAGCAACAAGCATTAGGCTAGATTGTCGATACAAAATTGAATTTCAACTCAAAGTGAAATTCAAATTTACATTTCTTATCATTAGATGACATCATGCATGATCGAAGGAATAAAAAACGGTTACACAGTAACCAGCCGGAGAAAAAATTTTTGTGCAAAGCATGCGCACATCTACATCGACATCCACATCCACATGATGAAACAACAGGAGAGAACACGTCCAATGAACCCACCACCGGTAACCATCAAGAAAAAACACGGCCCCGGTATAGGTGACCGCTTCGAGTCCATGCCTGTGACAGTGACGGAACCACCTCTCCCTTACTAGCCTTGTGAACACCACCCCTAACAACTGGAGTTGGTGCCAATCTAGTTATCGATTCAACCACCATGGCCTCCTCGTTTACTCCAATGAGTTTAGTCAGAGTGGCCAAGTAACGCCTGTAGTCTGAGTCGGTATTAGATTCATCCAAATCCGAAATGATCACTGGGGATGAACAGTGCACTAGCTTCTTTCCAGCATTTCTTGTAGCACCCTCGGGTGATATGGGTGTAACAGGCTCCATCATGACTAGTACATGGGATCCCAGCCTTGTACTCTTGCGCATAATTGATTTATCCATGAAAGAAATAGAGCTCTGCAACACACAGGAGAAGAAACCTTCATGTACATAGATACAAGAAGATGCAATGTTGATCGCATACAACTCATTCAACATTTATAGAATAGCCCAGCATGCAAGGTACAATTACTTGAAGGAAATTCAAGCATTCAAACAATTAGTGACCAAGATAACCATGAATACTTCCAGTAGAATGGCACTGTTCGCACGCTGAAATAAATCAAGAGGAGATCCTCTAGAGAAGGAAAACCCATGCCATTAATGACACGAGCAATGGCCAAGCAACGTATGCCACGTGAACAACTCACACATCCCCTTCCTAAAATTGAACCACCGATTCAGACCATATTGTGACAAAACGGAGGGCGGATATCAAGTCCATGGATGTTGATGATCCAACTCAGCACCCTCAGAAAACATACCCAATCAAAACCCTCAAAAAAGTAGATCCGAACCACATAGTGGGACCCACATAGTCCCATTTGCAGGAAAAGAGAACCCATGTTCCATGCCCTCGCATACCTCGCAATACCCTCCCGAATATTTACTCTGCTCATGTGAGGTGTGTGAGAAATCATAATTAACCTTGTTATTAATGGCCATCACCACTAAAAAGACGACCCCATGTCATATCCAACACCTCGGGAAGAAAACCCACTCATCCGTTGATGCCAGATGGTGACATCTCGCGAGCCTCACACCACTTTGGTGATGCCAGTAGGGAAGCCCGCGAGGTCGGCGAGAAGCGACCAAGATCAACTCCTGCGATCGAACAGTTCATTAAACTTCAAATAGAACATTGAAGTGGGGACCGCATTGAAATTCTCGACAGTGTAGAATCATAAGCCATCATGCCAAAAGACCGACGAATCAGGTGAAATGGGGCCAATAAAGCACGACCCAAGAGGGATAAAACCTCATTTAGGTGATCGGTTCTCCCCGACAGCAGGTCACCATTGAAACATAACAAGAGGGTTTTAGAAGGTCGATAATCAAAGTTACCATGAGTAACTTTAGAACCCTAAAACCCCAGCCCAATTCTCCTAGAAAATTGAAGTCCCATCACACTCCCCACATTCTTCCCCTTGTCGTTGATCTTCAAAATTTTCCCTAATCCTTATCTTCTCTATTTTCTTATTCATACCTTTGTAAACTTGTCCGCCATTGCCCAATATGCTTGAACCTCCATCAAGTTTTTCTCCCTTTATGCTCACTACATTGGTGCATCCCATTTCTTGCAGTCTAGCCAAATGCATATACTTGAAAGTTTCTAAGGGTTTTCAACGAATCCATTTTGGTGTGTAGCTACCATGGCATCTAGTGAGACCACATTCATTGTGAAGTCTCCATTGACAACTCATGTGCCTTGTCCATGCCTCCCTCCTATTGTGTGGACCTCATACCTTGCTTGGCATAGGCAACTTAGTTGCCAATCACATTTACATGAAAGTTTCTCAAGCATTTTCAACAACTCCATGTTGTGCATGGTCTGCAATCATGGCACTTCTTGCTCCTCTATCTAGCACAATGGCTGCTCCAAAACAACATTTCCTCAAACAATTTTGATATATTTTCACTGTTATCACTCCCTTCTATGTTAGTCGTGAGATTTACAACATGTATTTCTAAGATTAGTGAATCAATAAGGCCAAATAACCCCTCACTTGTATTTTGCAACCATTCAAATAGAAAAGCATGATTAAACCCCACTCGTTGTTTCTTTAGAAATCCATGGCACCCAAATGTGACTCGAGCCCTTTAGACAACGTTGCCTTCATTCAACTCTAAGCGAGCTTTGATGGATATCCATCCTTCGGCACCAAGGTTGCAAATCATTTCATTAGCACTTGAAAAGCACCTTGGAATTTGTATGTCAAATTCCTTATACTACACAACTTTTTCTATTTCCATTGCTTTGAGCTCTTGCATGATAAAATAATACACTCAATTGACACATCAATTTTCAAGTGGATATTATCCATGGAGACAAAATATTGCTTTAAGATTCTTTTGGAGGCCTCACAAATTCCCCAGTGCTATAAACATCATCAATGTTGCCTGGAAAGTTAAACAAATCTGATCCAACACTAGTCTTCTTGACTTTATTGAGCTCTGAATCAAACCCAAATGATAAGCCATCTTTACATGTCTGCACTTTGGGTCATTTTTTGAAGTCTTAAATTGGCCATATACATTTACTCCTCCTCCCATGTCAATTTTAAAATGTTGCTTCACTAAAGTAGAAATGGCAATAAGTTTTTATCAACATTGGTTTCATACCTTCTCCAAAACTATTCCAACAACTTAGCAAGATTAAATAGTATTGCAAAATTATCCATGGTAAGTTCAAATGGAGCACTACCCTCACCATCAAGCTATGAGAAATAGCTTTAATTTCCTCTGCCTCATTATGCCAAATGAAGTAGACCCTCCACCTTCATTTGTGTTGATTGACAAAACTTGTGATAATGACCAATGAGAATTCAATCATGGAACAATGCTTTGAAAATCATACCTTTTGATAATCAAAGTGTCTTTCAGTAAGAGCATGTCGAGTCCCCATGTGGGCTCGGCTAATTTTTTTTTGTTTTAAAAAAAATTTCTCTGCTCAAATCATCCTAACACTACTTTTTAATGCATTAGAGATGAAATGTGTCCTCATCAAAATCTGTTTTTTGACACTTTTGGAAAATGGTGAAAACTGGTCAAGTTTTCTTTGGAATCATCCTAGAAAATTGATCAAACAATCTCTTGGAGCCATCAAAACTTGCAATCATGTAATAATTTGACCCAAGAATACAACACAAAAAAGGGTTCAGAGAAAGGAAACCTAAGGCACCATATATTAATCCACAAAGTCGCTTACTCAAACTTTCTGAAAGAATAATCTGTTCAGGATCAATTAAAAGTCACCCAATTGCTATTTTGAAAATATAGCAAATCAACTCCCGATGAGCTGCCACTGGACATAGTAGATCATTTAAGTACCCTGAGCACATTTTCAAAAGGAATTTTCTTGAACCATCACTGATCAAAATATATTAACGCTCAAATTTGGCCTCAGAAAGGTTGTCAAGAATGCAGATGCAAGATTGAATAAATTGCATTTGTTTTTGATCTGTGAAAAATAGTAAATGAGGTCATGTGGCTCTGAAAAGTAACATGTGAGCTCATCTTGGTATGGAGAATGTAGAACAACATTCGTTCTAACATGACAATCATTTGGTTGCAAAATGCAAGCTCAAACAAGATGCAACTTTGCAAAGTTGAACGTTTGCAAACAACAGAAAAGTGTCAAAACCCTCCAGCTTCACTTTTCGAAACCCTATCAAAACTTATCGTGGGAAGCTAAAAATTGACATGCCTGCTCACATATATCAATTGAGTATTTTTACAAATGTGTATTGCATAAAAATCATCTGGCTTCAAATTCTGACCCTCCAAAGTGGGTCACTCAGACTAATTCTTCAGGTGCACTTTTGGAAGTGCAGAGGCAAAATTTTGAAATGGGCATCTCAAATTTGAAAAATTTGAGAGTGCCATCACAATGAAACATGAGTTGTAACTGAAATGAAAAAAAATAATGCCAATGTATGCCCCCACTTTAAGGAAATTGCTAAACACCATGTTGTGTACAATTACTTTAAAGTAGAAAATGATAAATGCTAACAATAAAGAGGACATGAGAGCTTATTTGGGAAGCTCTATGCCACATCATATGTTTCCAAATGAAGCCACTTCATGAAAAAGGAAGGGAAAGAATGACACAAAAACATCATCATTCCCCAAATACTCATGGAATGGGAAGAATGACACAAAGAGAGCGAAAACAAAGAAAATATTTTGGGTCAACATGGAAGAGACCTAAATTTCACGATGCCTTGCATCAAGCCCAGAAGGAAAACACAAGACAAAGAAAAGATAAAGTTTTACGACATATAGAAGAATGTAGATACAAATAAAGGAATGTCACAAAGAGAGAGATACATCAAATAGAACATTATGAGAGATCACATATGCACATGCAATCACACACATAACATGAAAAAAAGAAAATAAAGGCAAGACTAGTAAGGCACATGTGAGTCAGCCTATAGCAGTTTGTCCACACCTCAATCTTGTTCATCATTTGCGAAAGGCAAACAACTAGCCAAATGGACAACAACAAGTGCAGTACGTAGACAAGGCTACCTACCCCCTTGCCCCTAGTTAGTGCAATACAAGGATGAGTCAATATGGGTGATGGTATGCTACTCCTTGCAAAAGGAAAATAATTTGCAATGAAGTTAAACATGCAATAGTGAGTGTGCTATGATCCTACAACTATTACATTGTAAGGAGCAACAACAAATTTTATTGATTATAATGAGTAAACAATGTATCAACTTGATGCATATATAATGAGATATTACCACATGTAGTATCTATTAGTTCAGGATGCACCAAAGTTAGAGTTGTCTTGGAGGAATATTTTGTAAGAGTTTTGATATTAAGTGAAGGTCTTTTTTGAAGGGCAATAACCAAGACCATTAGTCATTCCTTGTGTATTAGGCTATATAGGGACACAAATACCTTGTTCTCTAGTGCCACATCCTTTTCCACTCTAACCAAGCTGTTTGATAAGTTCATAACATCTTCTATAAAGTGTTTTAATTTCTTTCAAATTCGATGGTTTCTTGTTATCAACTTCATCAAAGTTTATTATGTAATTTGGTTCTCCTTCTAAAGTGGTTAAGGTGGATGCTTTCAAAGTTTCATCTAAATTTTGTGTTGACATTATCATTGGTTCTTTTTTTATTTTCAGACTCTAGTTATGATCTTGTATTCTCCTGTAAATGTAGTTGTGAAATCTAAGGAACCCCAATCATCTTCCAATAACATTGTAACTTCTTCAATATCCTTTTCTTTGTCTTTTCCTTAGTGCACATGTTCCACTTGTATAGTTTGTGTCAAATTTTTTAAAGGATTTTCCTTGTTTTTCTCAATGTTCAAACAAATTTTTGGTTTAAGGTCATCCTCGAGTGTATACACTTTGTTGTTGTAGAAATACTTCATTTTACGATGAAGGTAACAGGCACCCCATTCACCACATGAATCCACGGTCTACCTAAAATAAGTTTATATGAAAGATCATCAGGCATAACATGGATTAGGGTTTGTAATTTGGCCCTTCCAACTATAATAGGAAAAGTGATTACACCAAGTGGTTGTTTTCCTACATTGTCAAATCCTCAAATCAATAAGGAATCAGGTTCAATTTGTGATTTATCCACACCAAGCTTATCCAAAAGGGTTACACTACACACATGAAGGGCTGAGCCATTGTCAACAAGGTTTCACTTTATCCCCATCCTATTGAAAATAACTACTATCATGAAAGGTTCATTTTATTTTTGCACTTCGAGTGAAGGTAACTCATATTGATGGAAAGTAATGTCTAAGTTAACTGGAGTTGTAGCTTGAATGTGGGTTGCCACATAATTTGATTTAAGATTAGGAGGGCTAGGAACTTGTTGTAAGGTACTTTGAATCATATTATAATAATGAGGGGAATCTTGAATAAGGTCCCATAATGATATCTTAGTAAGAGTGTTCTTAATTTGTTCAACAAGGTCATACACCTTTCTACTTTGTAAAGGAAAATGAGGAGCACTAGGCAAGATAGGATGAGGTAATGGAAGGTTTTTTATCGTCATATGTCCTGGTTATAGATTGTTCCTAGTGTTATATGTATGAGAAATTGTATTGCAACTCAGTTCTTGTGAACCATTGTTCTTAGGTGGTTTGGGGATGAGGATGGAATTTTTTTAGTTTGTGGTTAGTTTGAGGGTGGGTAAAGGATGAGTTTAGCCTTATGAGGTGCAATAATTAAAGGATTTCTAGGAAATATAAGAATTAGAGGACTCAAGGGAGTTCTAATGTTCATAACCTCACCAAAATTATCCTTATTTTTATGATCTCTTAGTGGAGGGGCATCTAATGTTACCTCGTCATCTTCATCTAAGGAAGCCACATTACTATTGTTTGAAAGATATGTATCAGTTCCATAATTCTCTTGCACCATGATATCGACCCTAGTATGAGAGCTTTTAGGAGAGGATAAAATAATATTTTCATCATATTCAATGGTTAGATTTTGTAAATTAACCTCATCACCAATAGGGGAGGCATTAAGAGAAGAACGACTATCATTGTCTTGCTTACCAATGATTGGATCCTTTCATTCAAATAGATCTTTCCAAATGGTAGGAGCATTAGGAAAGGAAGAAACAAGATTTTTATGACTCTTAATAAGTGTATCTTTTAACACCAAACTATCTTCTTCACAACTAAGAAATATATTAAGAGAAGAGAAAATGTGATATCACGGTTATCTACAATTACATCCCCATGTCCTATAATGTCTTCCCAAGTAGGAGGTGTAAGATTTTCATAGCTCTAAATCATTGGATCTCTTAACACCAAAATATTCTCCTCACATATGTGTTTATCATGATCGTTCATGATTGTATTCTCTTTCACTAAAGCATTCTCACAAGTAGGGGAGATGTTGGGAGATGAATGAAGACCAGGTAAATTAATGTTAAGGAATGTTTCAATGATTTCATCTTCTTTTCTCATAATATATTCCCAAGGGGGAGGAGCAGATGGACAAACAAGACTTTCATGATTCTTAATGATTGTCTCTTATTTCACCAAGATAGCTTCATCACCAATAAGAGAGGTATCAAGAGAAGAAGAATTATTTTTTTCATGATTATCTATTTTTTTCTCCTCTCGTATAATATCATCCTCACAAATGGGAGAGATAGTAGGGTTTGAGTGAGGGATATGCAACGTGATATTAAGAATTGTGTCAATGGTTTTATTTTCTTGCTCTAAGATGTTCTCATATCTAGGAAAGATAGTAGAATGATGGCTAACATGAGTCTTAATGACCTCATTTTTGTACTCTAAATTGAACTCATAAGAGGGGATATTGGATTTATGTAGTCAATTCTTAACCATATCAAGACCACATCTCTTAAAAGGAAACATGCTAACATGAAAAAACAAGCTATTCAACTTATTTAATACTTCAAAAATGTAAACAAATGTTCTACATATTCAAAGATTTTCACTAATGAAATGAGTTTTGGAATGATTTTAAAAATTACTACACTAAATGGATGATTTGACCTAGATTCTTAAATAAAAATTAGCATATTGGGGGCTAGAAAACTCCATTTTTGACGCTATTTGTTGTGTTGGATTCATAATTCCACTCTCACTCTCATCAAATTTCTATGACTATATGGTATGGTACTTGGAAATACCCTATGATATGATGTATGCAATTCGATACAGCTGAAATCCTACCTTGATTCAACCTCCATAAAGTAGGCGAAATTAAGGGGGGCATATATCTACCCTCAAATTTGATTTCTTGAAGAAGTTAGATAAGAGGGATTTTGAATGACTAACGAATTGGTTTTGTAGGATGCAGTTCCTAACAATGTGGTTTTGTAGATAACTATAATGGGGGCTTCATTATCCCATATTTCATGAATGAATCCATATGAGTATCCTTTTATGGGATAAATTTTACATTTTGAGGTAGTTTAGCTTGCATATGCACATAGTGTCATATGGGTGCTAAATGTAGTGTCAAAAATTGTACTCCCTTCTTGGGGATAGTACGATTTCACACTTAGTTTGGACCCATTTTAGTACCCTTCTATTCATGTCCTTTAAATCATTATTAATAGGCCCATAAGAACCTTTAATATGTTCCAAAGGCTTATTTCAACTAAAATACCAACAAATTCAACAAATTCATTTAATATTTTAACCCCTCGACATTCTCTAACCCCAAAAATCTAGGGTGGGACCCATAGGCCATCTTGGGTGTATAGGTCCCTTTTGGGGTTATTTTAGGTTTTAAGCGGGAAATCAAGGTTTCTAATTTAAATTTTGTAAATGTCAACATTTGATATCCAATAAAAGGTAAATTATATAGAATGCCTATAAAATCTACGTATCACAGTCATTTTTTCAACTAGATAGAACAAGACAATTAAGCAAGAGATCACAAGAATTTACATTCAAGAGCAAGGATAAATAAAATTTGAATTCTTAGAGAAGCATTATAGTGTTTTTTTAGGTCTTCAAGCTCACTTTCATTTCAAAATCAACAATTTCCAAATATTGATGATGGTTTCCTATGGAGGATCATGATGGATTCTAGGTTGGGGAGATGAAACTAGCCATTGAACCAAGCCTAATGACTTGTTTCCTAAGTGATTCCATCCTCCATTATCATTCTAATTTCTACCTAAAGGAAGTTACATGCATTCTTATAGCTTATTAGGGTGATTTAGGATCTCTCAAAGTGATTCATCATCATTTTCATGTTTCATTTATGCATATTCTAGCACATTAGAGAGGATTTATTTTATTTTATCTCCCATAATATTAGACACACTTAATATTAGGGCTTTCACACATATTTCCATTTTAGATCTATACTTTCTATCGAGGTTTAACTGCCAAACTAGGGGTTTGACCAAGGAAAACCCCCCATAAGAAAACAAACCAATATTTTATTTGTATATTTTTCATAGGTTCGGATCCAAAAGCGAAGTTTGAAAGAGATAGGAGGAAAGTGCAGACATAGGGGAACAATTTCAGATCCTTAGTTTTTGGAAAGGAAGAGTGGGAGTCATATGCCCAACTAGGCGTATTAGTCCTAGTACATATTTTTTGTTGTTGTTCTATAGATTTCGACAGGCAACAAAAGAATTATAGATTTTGCCCCTAAAACCCTAGAGTGGAACTAAATCAACCAACCTAGCATATTAGTCCCGATGTAATTTGAGACAACAATTTCCAAGGGTTATAGACATTTTTTTGGCCTCTCCACTCCTCCAGGTACTTTTATGTTTCATTCTATTTGTCAATCTAATTTCATGTTTTCAAGTTTCTCTTTTGAAGCTTCATTTAATGGTGAACCCCTATCTAATCACACTAGGAATCCATTAGCTATTCCTCAATCAAGTCACTTGGTTGACGGATCCAATTTCCTAATGAGCTAAAGTGTGAAATAGGTCCAAATTACATCTCCTAAAATGTGAAACCTTATCCTATTTCCCTTTTATGTAGATGGTGGTTCACCATTAAATGAAACTTCAAAAGAGAAATGCAAACACTTATTAACAAACCCTAGAAACTTGAAAACATGAAATCCGATTGACAAACATAATGAAATAGAAAAGTACCTAGAGGAGTTGAGAAGAAAAAATAAGGTTTGTAAACCCTAGAAACTACTATCTCAAATTTTACTAGGATAAATATGCTACATAGGGTGATTTAGTCCTACTACAGGGTTTTTGAGTAGAATCTAAAATCTTTTGATGACTTATTAGGATTTGTAGAAAGATGTAAATAAGAAGTATATTGTGACTAATACACCATGTTGGGAAAATGAGTTGATTTTAGGGTTTTGACTGATACTTCTTTAGCCTCTAGTGATATTTGGTAGTTTTTTTCTTGTCCAATCTTTAGGTCTAAAAGTCTAAATTCTGGTCTATAGGTGAAGTAAGACGGGGTTAGATGAATCATAGCCTAGAATGAGTGACAACCAACACTTCTAAGCTATGAAACCACACCTAAACAAGATAATACAATGAAAATCATAAATAAACAATAATATCAAATAAAAACACTCCCCATGCTTGATCTTGAATCACTTCTCTTGCTCTCCTATTTCTCCTTATGCAACTTTTCCCTCAAATTTGTTGTGATACTTGTGCAAAACTTGTAAATGGTAAGTAGAAGGCTGGAGAATATTAACTATTAAGTTGAAAATGGGAGAGAAGGGTTTCTTTTATAGACAACCATTTGAACAGAAGACCAAGATCGACAGATGAGGATTCATGAGAGGGAGGTTACAAAATGAAGGGTTGAGATCAGTCTTTTGGAAAGATGCCAAGATCAATGGTCAAGAATTGATGCACCAAAAAGATGTGGGAAATGAAGGCTATGACACCCAATGACTATGATAGACCATGAAAGCTTATGATAGAGATGGCTATGATATAAATAAAGGTCACGAATAGGGTATCTTTGACCAAAAGGGAGGAATCAATAAATTATTTATTCAAAAATGGAGAAAGTGGACAAGTGGAAAATAAATAATTCATTCGAATTATTTATTTGGAGGAAAATGAAAAGGGGTATTAAATAATTGACTTAATTATTTAATACAAGAGACACATGGACAATTAAATAATTTTGATAGTTATTTAATAATAGATGAATTAAAAGGAGTGAATAGTTAAATAATTAATAATTATTATTTAACCATGACGAAATATGATAAGAAAATAATTAAATAAATATTAGTTCATTTAATTATTGAAGAAAGGAGGATATTAGTGATGCAATTAATTAATTTAATTGATCAAGGTAGAATAGATATTAGAAAATGAATTAATCAAATAATTAGAAATTATTTAATTAATAGAAGAATATGATTGAGCATAATTAAATAATTAAAACTATTTAATTATTAGAGGTTGATGACCAAGGAAAAATGTTGCTCACAGACTTAGAACATTTTTCAGTGTCTATATTTTTCCCCTCTTTCACATAATGTGATTTGATTGTTGTGTCAAATAATGAGAATTAAAACTAGGTTCAGATCATTCCCTAGCATGCCCCATTGGTGACAAGGTATAGGTATGCCCCCTTGGGAAAATTTGACAAATTTTCAAAAAAAAATCCAAAAATTTGGAAAATTGTCCCGATAGGACAAAGAGATGGCCAGGAATGCGATGGTGAAGATACAATCGAGAGTAAAAGGTGATGGATGGGTCAAATTAAAGGTAAAAGGCTTCAAAAGGTGTGACCAGTAGACTAGGTACATAAAAGACCCTAATTGTGAACCTATAAATGGAAATTGGAGTTTGAAAAAGGGTAATTTGCAAATTACAAATATGGAAATTTTGAGAGATCAAAGTGATTAGTTAGTGAGAATGTCACCTATTCCGGAGGCCACCCATCGTGCATACAGAGTACAAAAGTATTGGCTTCCTAAGGGACCACCCCCTAGGTATGTACTATGAGCCCACCTTTTAATTTTCTCGTTTTGCATGCATTTAGCTTAGGAAATAATTTAGGAAACAATTGCATCATAAAATTTTGTAACGCATTTGAAGTCATGTTTGACGCATTTGATAAGAGGTT
>CM021100.1:623336580-623485769 GCA_007115665.2 Sequoiadendron giganteum
ACCCAAAATATGAAATTTTGACTTGGTCAAATTAGGTTCCATTGATCAATAGAAGGTCTAGGATTGATATTATTTATTGCATGGTGTTTTTAGGAGTGACTATCGCTAATTTGCACTTATGAATCAAGGCCAAATGTGTTCTGACTACGAGAACACTTAGGCAAGGAGGAGTGATAGGTGTTGCTAGATCTAGGCCTATTCTATGTGATTTATATGCTCGTGATCAGGGTGAACAAAGGGATGTTGACAACATTAGCGAAGCGATGGGACTCAAAGATAGGTAGCTTCCATTTATCGACAAGGGAGGTGACAGTCACTCTAGAGGATGTGTACTAAATATTGAGACTACCCATTTGGGGCAAGTGAGTGCAATATGATCCAACTTGGGGGTTATAGGCATTGTACGATTATTATGAGACTAATGATGATGCATAGCTTGGGATCGAGGGATATTAGATCTGATGGGAGACCCTAGTGTTGAAATATGACCAATTTGATTGCATGTTATGTGCATTGATAGTATGGGTTTTGATTCTTGATCGTAGGGGGCACAAATTCCCATTGGGATGGGGGGAGGTGCTTGGATTGATGGTTGCTTTAGTGACCATTTATGCATGGGGCCATGTCTATTGTGCATGCTTTATTTTTAGTTGCATGGGAGCACATAATAGTGTTCTAGCCGCTAGTGGTTCAATAGGTAGTGGGTAGTGCACAATATTCTTATCTATATTAGGGGGCAGTGACTTAGACACATATTGGAGATGTGGGTTACTAGTGACATGGTATAGACACACTAGTGAGCTTCATTTGGAGACTATACAGGACATGCTAGTTATGGATAGACGGGGATGACCACTTGTTGTGGTGTTGATAGCCTAGGTATCTAATCAAATGAATAGTACAAAGACAACATATTATTGATGTGCACTTTCTAGATAGGGTTAGATGGCAGTTTGGGGAGCGACAAGGGGTCCTAGTTGGTATAACAGAGTATGTTCAATCATCACGGGAGGTGCATCCCTAGGGTTCACACATTGTGATCACTACAACAAAGCAGGAGATGGATTACATATAGGCACTAGATTGGGAGTGGCAAGGCAGATGCAGGGACTGCACCAAAGTATGATGCATGGTGGTCAATTCATAGACTAGTTCCACTCATGGATCCACAGTAGTCAATGCTAGTAGAGTGGGAATTCAGAGGTGTGAGAGGTTGATGGGGAGGTAGAGGTGGTAGGGATGGAGGAGGATGTGGATGTGATGGGGGTGATGGATGGGGAGGACGGGGAGGAGGAGACCATCATGGATGAAGGAGGGATGGAGGGTGAGGGGAGGCTAGACAAATTTCACCTATTTGGGAGGAGGAGGAGATGGAGGAGGATCAACAAAAGGTTAGGGCAGCCATGGAGGTGTTGGTGTAGGTAGGGGAGCAACATGCAGAGGTTGTAGCTCAAGTAGTAGAGAATCTTGCATGCAGTCAGAGGTGATGGAGGTTGGGGCTAGGGGAGAGGGTGGACATGAGATGTCGAGAGGAGGAGAGGATGTGGGAGAGATGTATGAGGTGGAGTAGATACTTCATGAGAGGATCATCATGGGAGATGTGGGAGAGGATTTTTGAGAAGATGATGGGATTGTTGAGCAGTGGATAGCCACACTATAGGTGTGTATACAAGAATTAGAGGTGGAGTTGAAGACTGTGATAGTTGAGAGACATAACCTTAAGACTGAGAGAGATGCATTTTAGGTGGAGAGAGATCTAGTAATTATTAGTTGGCAATAGACCGACCAGAGGATTATTGATTTCATAGCCACATGTAGTGGGTCATTTGTTGAGGTTTCATGATATTTTTCCAAGGCCAACAGGTCTAGTCAGTACTATAGGGACTTATATGAGAGGTTGGTACCACATGAGAGGATAGAGTCATCATTCTCAGAGATTGATAGTGGATCATGACTTAGGTCATGAAGTAGGACCCACAATAGATAGACACAGAGCAGGTCTAGTGAGGGTGAGACTTCAAATGCCAGACATGCCACTCCATATGATAGACCTCCTACCACAGAGAAGAGACCTAGAGATGCACCATGTAGGGAGGATGCCCCAGGGAAAAGAGAGAAGGCTAGTTTTGGATAACATGTATTGTTTATGTTTCACATATGTTAGACACTGATGTTTTATTATCGATCCTACAAGCTTCACTTTTATTGGACAAACCTTGACATTATTCCTATGAAAAATTATTATTTTGAGTGATTATAAATGATATGATTTTGGTGGTGGTTAATGACATGCGTTGTGATATGTTTATGTAGTTATGATGATATGCTATGTGATGGATACTAGTGCTATGATTATGGTGTTTGTTGATACATTTTGTATGATGATGATCTATGATTTTTGATGTCCATGTTTTTATAATTATGTTCATGCTTTTATGATATGCAATATGGATGACCTAATTTTTATCAAATGTAGATGACATAATGCATTGAAATTTTATAAATACTTTTATTATGTTGTGTGTGGAAAATGAATGTAATGAAAAATACATAATTTGACATGAAATGGAAATGTATTGATGTAATGCAGTGTTAATGTTATGAAATGATTATATGATAATGAAAAAATCTTTGATGAAAATGTGCGATGTGAATGCAAAATGTGATGCTTAATGTTACATGTTATAATATAATTAATGTGATGCAATATGTTTGAAATGAAATGAAATGTTATGAAAAACAGTTTATGTGATAATGCTAAATGTCATGATTGATAAAGTCTAATATGGATGTAAGGTGTGATAGTGGTTATGATACATTATTTTTCTGTTGATGTGATATTGTATGTATGGGATGAAATTTTATGGGAAATTCCATGCCAGATGATATAATGGTTTGTGATATGCAATACTAATATGATAAGGTTCTAATAGTGATACTATTAGGGTGATGAATGCTATATGAATGCATTTTGTGTTTTTTTTTTGTATTTTCATATGTAGATATATGTGATCTAATATGAAAATGATGCCTATGATGATGCTATTATCTATGATGCAATCTATTATGATTATGTGTGCAAGATTTTTTTGTGTGTCACAAGACTCGATCAAGATGCATATGGAAGAAATGTGAGCATGGAAGAGGATGGATGCTAGCATGAAAAAGGAAAGGAAGATGGAAATGGGAAGTTAGACAGGAGATGATAAGGAACCAACCTCCATACTTACATTTTTATATATTTATCATGATTGAGAACAAAAGGTTTTGCAAATGGAACACAAAAACCATGGTATGTCATAGACCAAGGTATGCAAGGTGACCATTTGTGAGAGAAAAGTAGTCAAAAGATAGAGCCAAAAGACAAGGAATTCCCCAGCTCATACTAAGGATCCAATTATCCTAGTATTTTTTCCAAGACAAACCACAAAAAACAAGTAAAGAAAAGAGTCCATGATCCATCATCATCCCTCTAAATCCATTAATAGGTCATCCTCAAGGATACTAGTAACAAGACCCAAAACCAACCAAAAAGTTGAGACAAATCTAGACCAACAAAGTGAACAATTCCATAGAGATAGTGTTTTCCAATAGTTCTGATAAGATGGTTTGATCTGATTGATTAGGTTGACCAAGATGATAGAGGTTTAATTTGATAAGTTTGACAAGGATTAATTGATAAGTTGAAAAATATTGATTGACAAAGTTGACAAGGTTGATTGATTGCACTTGATTTCAAGGACACATCCTGATTAAGGCAAAATTGGTTAACAAGGCTAGCAAGATTGATTGATATGACTAAGAGATGTGACAATACACAATTTCAAGAAAGACATATCCTATTTAAGACAAGGATCACATGTGATAAAGCTGACCAAGTGACAAGTGTTGACAAGACACCTAACTGCAAGAAATACACATTCTTCTTAAGGTGAATGACCAAATTGACAAAGTCTAATCTTAGGAAAGATGCATCTTGATAAAATACAAGTGATAAGGCCAAATGAGACAAATGAAATAATGCTCCATTTTGATATAAGACCAATGACCTGATTGATTGATTGATGATAAGAGGATTGATTGAATTGATTGACTGATTGATTGAAAGAATTGCCATATTTTTTGGTTAAGTTTTGCCTATTGATTCATGATTTGGTTCAAATGATGATTACTTGAAGACCAAGAATACAACCAGACTTGAAAAACCCTAAAATATTGACCTAGGTGGCCTCAGGGGCTCATCGATTGATTGACTTTCCTATGTCATACACGTAGAGACCTCGTAGTTTGACACAACTTGACTTTTCCTTATTTGACAAAAGACCAAGTCATGATTTTATTTGGACAAACCTAAAAGGATTGAATTAATGTCTCAGGGGCCCATTTAAGATGAACCTTGCCTACGTATCAAATGCTCAAAGACAATGTAGTTCGACCACTCTAACAAAATGGACTTAGACTTGGTCTTTGTTTTTGGAATTTAAAAAAAAATATTAATGTTTTTGGATTTTGAAAAGTTTTGATTTTTTGGATTTTGGAAATATTTGATTTTTTTGGATTTTGGAGATATTTGATTTTTTTGGATATTGGAATTTTTTTGAATTTTGAATTTTGAAGGTTTTAAAGGGTTGATACCATGTGTTGTTTCTCATGAAGATTTAAGTCAAGGAATTGCCCCTAGTCAGGTATAGGACCAATTCATTATGGGTGAAGGGAAGAGACTAATGCGATGAATGATTATGAAAGCAAAGGATACTAAATATTAGTTGTTCTTGGGCCATGGAAGGAGGATAAATCTTTATTATGGATGAGGAATGAGTGTGAATGGATGAAAGACTAGATGGAGTGACAGTAGATAGATGATCATAGATTGACTACACATGGTGCTTGTTTTTCAGGTTTTCACCTCGGTACTTATCCAATGCACCACCAAAGTGGTTTTCACTTTTGGAGGAATTATTTGTCTTTACTATTTTAAAAAAAAAAATCAATTTTTTGATTTTTTTTGTTGTCACCAAGACACTTTTTTGCTAGGTTTTCATCAAGGTGACTATTTTTTTGATTTTTTTGTATTTTTGACTTTTGAAGGGATACTTTGAGAATCAAGTGTAATACTGGTGAAGGTGCATGCTATTGATAGTTTTCGACAATGGTTCTCCTTCAAGAGTAGAAATATGATAAGCACTAGATCCATATGTTGTTGTGACAATGTAGGGGGCCAACCAATTAGGCTCAAACTTCCTAGGTTTTTCTTGTTCTACTTGATTCTTTAGATTTTCCTCTAGGACAAAATCACCAATGTCAAAACTTCTAGGACAAATATTCTTATTGTAACTACATCGAAGGAAATTTTTATATGCTTGCAAATGTGTCAAAGTGTTATGTCTCTTTTCATCCAATAACTCTAGCTCTTGTAGATGGGATACACAGTATTCCTCTTGATCAATCAAACCTTGCATAGAGACTCGTAGAGATGGTAACTCAACCTATATAGGAAGTATCGATTCAGATCCATAGACAAGGGAATATGGTGTGGCTCTTGTAGGGGTACAGATACTAGTGTGATAGGCCCATAAAGTAGGATTAAGTTATAATTTCCAGTCACAACCAATGTCATTGAGAGTATTCTTTAAGATTTTTAGAATTGTCATATTAGATGCCTCAGCTTGACCATTACCTTGGGGGTAATACAAAGTAGAAATATGATGTTGAATATGGAATTTTTCACAAAGCTCACAAAATTATTGATTCTTAAAATGGTGACCATCATCTATAATGATGGACTATGGGATACCATAATGGAAAATGATATAATTCAGAATGAATTTGGCTATTTTATTACTAGTGATATAAGTTAGTGGGATGGCTTCAATACATTTTGTAAAGTACTTAGTGGCAACAAGGATAAACTTATATCCATTGGAAGAGGTGGGATGGATTTTTCCTATGAGGTTCAGTCCCCATTGAGAAAATGGCCATGGTGAAGTAAGTGGCTACAATTCTTGAGCTGGTGCATGTATGATATCTCCATGAATCTAACATTGGTGGCATTTCTTCACAAAGTGATAAGCATCATGTTCCATCATAGGCCAATAATATCCCATTCTCATGGGATTTTTGGCTAAGGTAGGACCAGCAGAGTGAGCTCCACATATACCATGATGTACCTATTATAAGGTTGTTTATGCTTCATTTGAGTTGAGACATTGGAGTAGGGTACTATCTAGGCTAAAATGATAAAGGTTGTCTCAAATGATGGCATATTTAGATTCTTTTCAGATAAAGGTTTTACATTGGTTAAGGGACAACTCAGGGGGTATAATTTGGTCATGAAAATATGCATAAATGTCTATGTACCAAGGTGAATCAAGACCAACAATTTCACACACAAGTTCAATTTCGAGAACATTGAATGCAGGTATCAACATATCTTCTACCAAAAAGTCGTATTGTGATGCATTATTAGGAATGTCCAAGAGAGATTTGTTAGTAGCCATTGCATTAGCTGCTTTGTTCTAGATTCTTGGGATCTATTCAAAAGAAACATTATCAAAGAATAGTTTGAAACTATCCACCATGTGATTGTAGGGCATCAATTTATCATCTTTAGTATCATAATCATCATTGAATTTATTTATCACCAACTATGAATCATCGTAGACTTGAAGATCCTTGATTTTCTATTTGATTACTATTTAGAGTCCTATCAACAATGCCTCATATTATGCTATGTTATTAGTGCACAAGAATGCTAATCAGAATGACTTAGGAATGGAATCTCCTTGAGGTGTGATGAATAGAATTCTAGGCCTTGAACCATGACTTATGTAAGATCCATCAAAATATAACTTCCATGTAGTTGGTGTGTCTATGACAAAGATTGATTCGTCTGGGAAATTTGATATCAAAGGATGATATGCTTTTATAGGTGCATCTACAAGTTGGTTTTCTATCAATTGTCCTTTTATTGTTTTTCAATCTACATACTCAATGTCGTATTCACTCAGCATCATAAGCCACTTAGCTAGTCTTCCTGTTAGGGCTGCTTTATTGAGAAGATAATTTTGAGGATCAATTTTGACAATTAGTTTTGCCTTATGATTCAACATGTAATGTCTTGGTTTTTGTGCTAAAAATACCACTACTAGACATACTCGCTCCATAGGACTATAGTTAAACTCATATCCAACTAGGGTGCGATTGATGTAATTTATAGCCCATTCTTTGCCATCATTATCATTTTGTGGTAACAATGCCCCCAGTGTTGATGTTGTTGTTGTCACATATAATAT
This sequence comes from Sequoiadendron giganteum, assembly GCA_007115665.2. Taxonomy (NCBI): domain Eukaryota; kingdom Viridiplantae; phylum Streptophyta; class Pinopsida; order Cupressales; family Cupressaceae; genus Sequoiadendron; species Sequoiadendron giganteum. The sequence continues at coordinate 623,343,873 of CM021100.1, forward strand.
CAAATATTTTCCATTGATTGGAGGCATAAGAGCTCATGGAGTCAGTAGATAATTTTTTATCTGATCAAATGCTTCTTGAAAATTTTCTATCCAGTTGAAGGGAATGCCTTTGCTTAATAGATGTTGGAATGGGTGGATCTTGTTTGCTAATTGAGCAATGAATCTACGGATTGATTGTAGTATTCCTTGTAATTTCCTCAACTGACTGATATTGGTTGGTGGTGGTATTTCTAAGATATATTTTACTTTTTTGAGATCAACTTTTATTCCTCTATGTGAGACTATATATCCAAAATTTTTGCCTAATTGGACCCCAAAAACACATTTATTTGGATTTAATCTGAGTTGGTATTTTTCAATTCGTGTGAAAATATTATCCAATTGTGAACCCCTAAAGCTGCAAATGCACAATAGCAATAAAACACATTAGTTTTTAGATAAAATGCATGCAAACAAGTATGAGAGATTCCCCATAAAATCCATCTATTTAAACTAAAATTAGGAACAAATATGAATAACACAATACAAGAAAATGAAATTAAATCCTAATCAAGCTAATAGAATGATGATCACATGGGGGAATTGGTGCCAATGAAGTGTTGCAATTGGCCCTTTCCCAATTCCTAAGTTCCAATGTGGGTTGATTGAATAATGGTCAAATCTCCAAAGAGATTTGAGCATAACCTTGTTATGATTTATGAAAGTGGTGGTTGATTGAGTGCAATGGGAAAAATTAGCTCTCAATGTGAAAAGAGTAACTTTGCATGAAGATTGTGGATGAGAAATGAGGAGAGAAGTCTCCAATTTATAGACTTCAATTTGGAAGAGGTGAGCAAGATTGAGCAATGTGGGACAAAGGATAATCCAATGGCATTGTGCCACTTGTCCACATGTCGTTGGAGGAAGAATGAGGAAATTTTGGCCAATGTGCATGATAAATGCTTAAATTGGAATTTTGAAATATTGAAATGACAAGGTGGATGAGAATTCAAAAGGAGTTATGACCACTTAGCTCAATGTAAAGGACATGTAAGAGGTCTTAAATGCCTTGTTGGAAGGACTAAGTCCACTTGGCCTTTTCGAATTCAAATGAGGGAATATTCCATTTTGATGCCTTGTGAGGGAAAATAGATGAATTAAAAAATCAAAGTATTTGATTTATCGTGCAAGTTGCATTCTCTAGAGTAATTTAATGAAAGGGGTTAACTTAATCATGGTTTTGATTAAACTAAAGAAGAATTAGGTGATGTGACAATTTAGACTTAGATTTATGAATTGATTTAAGTCAAGAATTGAGAGGAAATGATTTATCAAATAAATGATTTGATTTATTTAATTAAGAAGGAACATGCTAGATTAAATAAAATAAGGTTTAATTTATTTAATTTAATAAGAGAACTTTAGAGAATTTTAATCAAATAAAATGATTTACTTAATTAAATAGATATGTAAGGTTAATTAAATTAAATTGATTAATTTAATCACCGAAAGTGGAAGATTTAATCCAATAAATAATGATTTATTAAATTAAGAGATAGAATGTGATGAAATGCTGAGAAAATGATTTAAGAGGAAATGTTGTCAGTAAATCAGGATCAAGTGTGCCAAAACGAACTTGTAAATTTTCCATGTCTACACCAATATTGCTTAGTGTCCACTTCATTCCATATATTTAGAGAGAAGGTCATCAACATAGTCTTCCATTAGCAAATGCATATAATCATAAATAATCGTAGTCATTGCTCTCTGATATGTAGCTTTAGCACTTTTTAGTCTGAATGGAATCATATTCCAACATAAAGTTCCCCAAGCACACAAGAAAGTTGTTTTTGGTTGATCTTAGTAGCAATCCTTATTTGATTATAACCCAAGAATCTATCCATGAGTGATAGCATTTCATATCCAGTTGTGAGGTCTACTATGATGTTGATTTTTCATAGAGGAAAATCATCCAAGTTGGGAAACGTTTTGTTGATATCTCTAAAATATGTGCAGAGTCTAATTTGACCATTTGGTTTAATGACATGAACAAGGTTTGATATCCAATTTGCATAATCAATAGAGCAAATGAATCCAACAACTATAAGTTTCTTCAATTCTTCCTTGACAAGGAGTGCAATTTGTGGATGCATTTTTCTTAGCTTTTATTTGTATGGCTTAGCATTAGGTATCAGTGGTAAGTGATGTAAAACCAACTTAGGATCCAATCTAGCATATCACCATATGACCAGGAAAAATTGACTTGTCTTTCTATAAAGAATGTTTTGAACTCAAGATTTTTCTTGTCGGTCAAAGATGTTGCTAGCTATATAATTTTGGAATTATCTTGTGTTCCAATATTCACCTCTTATGTTTCTTCTATTAGCAACGTGATCCCTCTTGGTCTATTAGGAGATGGTCCAATCCTCCATCCTTGGGTGCCTCAGGGAGGTTTTCACCTTCATATATGTCCTTTATTTTTACTTTTTCATGGTCAGCAAGTGCCTTTCAGTTTTCACCTAAAGACCTATTATTTTTATTTTTACTTTTGCCATTTTCACTTTTGTGACTAGAGGATAAGACAACCTAACCAAAGTAAGTTGCATAATTGATTTCTATGGAAAATACAACCTTATGATCCCCACTAGGTATTCCTTCATGAAGTCCCATAAAATCAATGATTGCTTCATCATGATCGAAAGTGTCCAAACTTGGTGGGTCTTGTTGACCCAAATCTATGAGTTGGGGGTAGACAAGGGGTAAGCCATCATCGGTGCTATCAAGAGTCATGGTGTAGGAAAATAGGGTAAATATGGACATAGAGCCATCAATTTCCCAAGAGGCAGCATCAATGGTTTCCCAAAATTCTTTAATCCATTCTTCTCTATTCAAGGGGGCTTTTGGACAAGGGCTTGGTAGGCTTAGCAGGGAGCTAATTGTAAGAATTTGATTGAATTATGTTTCAAGAGGAGGATCATCAAGTGTTCTGAATAGTTTATCTAAGTCCATAAAGTAATTGAAGGATAGGGAATCCCATTCATATTCATTGGAATCAGAATCAAAATCCCAAGGGTCTTCATATGTTTTGATCTCATCAAAAGCATTAGCAACGTTACTTGAAGGTAATCTAATACCTTAGATGGTCACTTTTATGGGTATGAAACCTAGCCCTTGATGTTTGAATAACTTAGGAGGTTTCAAGGGTTCTATCCTTCCTTTTTTATTTAGGCCAAGACCACTATGTCCATCATATCCTTGTCGTTTCATTATTGGGAACACTTTTGGATACTTTTCAACTAGAAACCTCTTAGATTTAATATCTTCTTCTTCTCTATATAAGCATGTGAGAATGTGATCATCTAGAGATTCCTTGGAAAGTTCCCTCCATTTGGTGAAGATGGTATGGGGATTATGAAAGATGACCTTAGGCTACATGGGATGTGTTTTCCCATAATACTTTGGTGATTTAGGCAATTTATTGATGAAAAAGAGACTCTTCATGTAATATTCTTTGCATCCTTTGTCTTGGATCTAGATCTTAGGTATGGAGGGTGTGGTGAATGGAGTGGATGCTTTGACAATAGTAGATGGGTCAATGTAGTGAGATAGAGTGGTGGATGAGGTGAAAGGTGAGGCCTCTCGATTGATGGGCACTTGATTCTCAACAGTTCCTCTTAGGTTTGAATAATATTGAAAAGGATCAAGGTCACCTAGAATAGTGATTCTAGTGCCATTGTGTGGGAATTTGAGGCATTGATGGTAGGTGGATGGAATGGTCCTCATAGAATGAATCCAAGGATGGCCAAGGAGAATATTGTAATACAAATCTAGATCCAAGACATGAAATACTATATCTTGCATTGTTGCGCCAACTCTTATAGGAAGTGAAATTACACCTTCAGATGAATGTTCAACATCATCATAAGCTTTGATAGTGATTTTATTTTTTTGGTCTATACAATTTTAGTGAGGAAATATTCAAACCTGCTCCACCGTCTACTAGGACTCATATGATCTTACATTTATTGAAACAAACTTTGAGATGTAAGGGGTCATTATGATTAGATTTTGGTGTGGAAAAGTCTTTCTTGGAGAAGGTGACATGATGTGGCATAGCTAGGTATCTTACCATGGCCTAAAATTGGTTTATATTTAGATTGGTGGGGTCAAACACTTATTGCAATGCTTTGTCAAATATAGCTCTATGCTATGGGGATTTGTAAAGAAGCTCCAGGATAGAAATTTGCGTAGGAGTTTTTCCTAATTGCTCCAATAGTTTATATTGGTTCTTTGGTTGAGGATTAGGTGGAGGTCCTAGAATAGTTATCTTTGTTCTATGAGTAGCAAAAAAATAATCTAATTTTGGCTTGTTTATTGTGATGGTAACAAAGCGATCACAAAAGGGTGTTATGCTAAGAATAATAGTGTTATAGTCGTGTTTGACTATGACATAGTTGGCACTATTTTTTGTCTTTGAATATGAGGCTTTCCCTTTATCATGTTCTTGAAAGGGAGCCTTGAATATTCTATGATTAGCAATTGATTTTCCTTGTGAATCTCCCACTAAAATGGTTCCATTTTCAATGAGATATTGAATAATTTTCTTGAGTGTCCAACATATTACTATTTTATGTCATTTTCCATGATGGTATTCACAGTATTCATCTTATTTTCACCAATTAGGTTTGATCAAGGTAGGTTCATAGTTATTGGTGTCTAGAAGTGAGATGATATTAGATTGAAAAAATTGTTTAAGGATCTATTTGATGGGTTCACCCAATTGAGTGTATGTTCTTTTAGCACAAGGAGGTCCTCTTCGTTGTTGGTTATTCTAGACAACATTCAACAATTGGTTTTGACTTTGGATCTATGAATTTGGCATAGTTGAGGTATTGAATGAGGGACCTTTAATTTGAATGGTTAGACCTTCGGTTATTAGTTTGACATCAAGAAAACCATCATTTGTGACATTTTTATTGCAAGACTAGTATTTGTTCTTGTCATTGTTGGATTTTGGATTTTATTTGTTTATCTTGACTAGTCCTTTAGTGATGAGACCTCTCTCAATAAGAACACATTTCTCAAGCATATCTTCAAAGGTTGTGCAACATTGGATTTGAATTTGTCTCATGAGCTCTCCATTAAGATTTTCCATAAACATGGTGACAAATTGTTTTTCAGGAATATGACAAGGGAATTTACTAACCAAGCCTCACCATCTTTGGTAGAATGAGATGAGGGGTTCCCCTCTTCTTGTTTAGTGGTTCTTAATGTTGCAAGGGTGACATAATTTTTAATGTTGAAGGAAAAATGACTGATGAATTTGTCGGGTAGTTCAGCCCAAGTTCTTATTCCTAGAGGAAGATGTGCAAACCAATCTAGAGCTTCCCCCATGAGGCTTATTGGAAATAATCTCATTAGATAGGTAGGGTCATATGAGACTTCCATACATGATGTGTTGAACTCTCGAATGTGCTCTATTGGATCCCCAGTCCCCTTGTACTTAGGTAAAGGTGGTGTTGTAAATGAGGGGGAAAGGGGTCCATGTATAAATTTTGGTCAAATGGAAAGGGGCACAATTCCTCCATGGAATAGGTCTTTTTTGTTGGTCCCCAATTGCAATTTTTTTATTTGTTGTTGAATTTTATGCACTTTTTGTATCAAGAAATCTGCAAGGGATGGTGTTGCATTATTTTGATTTGGTGTCATGATGTTGGTATTAAGGTCATATGTTGGATTTGGATTAGGATTTATGCCTTGTGTCATGAGACCTTGGTTTCCATATTGATGTTTTTTGGTTTGATTTGGGATGAAATTGGAATTTAGGTTTGTTCCAAAGTTCATCTTTTCATGTGGTATGGTGTTTTGGTTTTGATAATTAGACCCTTGCTTTGCAAATGAAGGTGTTGGTCCTTGATTGTTTTTTTTATGATAAAGGGATGGTCCCTTGGTTGGTATTAGGCCCTTGATTGAAATTTTGTGATGAAGGAATAATTTCTTGGTTAGCACTTTGGAATGATGGAAGGGACCCTTGATTAGAATTTTGGAGTGATGAGATAGATTGTTGATTATTGTTTTTCTTTGGGATTTTTCATGAGACAATGTGAACCTTTCTAGGTTGACTTGATGAAGGTGTACATAGAAATTGAAATAAGGATCCTTGATTTGTGTTTTGAAGTGTAGGAATAAGAACTTTATTTTTATTTTGAGTCAAAGGTATAGGACATTTTGAAGTAGAACCTTGATGTCTTTTTTGAAAAAGGGGATTTGTAAAGGTCCTACCCATGGAGTTGGAAGATCTTCCAAGTGTAATTTTTTTTCCTTGTGTAGTGGCATGGGTTACCTTGTTTCCAAGTGTTGAGATGCTTGGGATATTTGTGGTAGTGTTTCTCATGTGTGAATTTGTACCAAGGGGTATGTTTGATGTTTGTTGAGATGAAGGCATGCCAAGGGAAAATAGATTTTCAGTTTCCTCTTCTACAAGGGTTGATATATAAAAAACTTGAGGTAGATTGGCACCCTTTTTAGCTAGGGAATAGAAGAATTTTTTGGGGTTGGCACTAACAATTTGGTAAACCATGCTTAAGATTATTGGATCTTGATAAGACCTTTCAATTTCTTGAGGATTCAATTGCTAATTGAATTATTCTAGGCTCATTTCTTCCCATGTATTGGTTTGGTTTCCTTGTGATATGTCCCTTGTAGGTGTAGAATGATTTGAATTTTTTCCAAGGGTAGTGTGATGAAAAGGGTCATTTGAATACTCCATGTCCTTTCTTTTGGTTTTTTACCTTGTTTCAGCCATGTGAGACTTTTACAAGTTTATGGATAGTGCAAGATGTAAATGATACTAAACTATGCTTTTGGATTTTTAGATTTTAGGATATGAAAATACAAAGATGCTAAAGTAGGGATGATAATGTAAGGGAAAAAATGACCAAGGGATGGGGATAATGAATGCTAAGGGATGCTAAAATCTGATTGGTGATAAAATTGAGTGACAAGGTCACTAGATGATGTTAATTGAAAATCAAGGCAATGATGCAATTGAAACTATGCTATGTTTTTTGTATTTTTGGGGTATAAGAATGCAAAGTGAAATCTAGGAAACATGGGTCTAAATGAGAGTAATGTGAAGGAATTTTAAACTAAGGATGGAAATCAAGATAATATGAACCCAAGGCACAAAATTCCAAATGTCATTAACCATAAGAGAACAACCAAGACTAGGACACAAGACTAATATCAAAATTGACAAAGTGACAATGATAAGACAATGACAAATAGAATGTGTAACCCAAAATTTCTAAAAGCTCAAAGGTCTCCCTATGTTCAAAATTCAAAGTTCCAAATGCAACCTAAGGGTGAAAGTCTAATTTCAGTAATGCAAAGGATGGATGAATGCAACCTATAATGTAAAGACAATTCTAAAAGGAATGCTAGAATGAGTAGGTGAAGCTTGCAAGTCTCTGGTTTATCAGTCAAAGGCCAATGTGAGATTCTTTTGGTTAGGTTCTAGACACAAATTTTAGAATTTTTTATGTAGAAGATAATTGTGGTCCTATTTTCAGTAGATGTGTTGCACAGTTGTGGCTTAGTTTATCAAATGCGGCTTTCTTTTCAACGATTGCATTTCAAAAAGTCAATTGTGGTTTTCTAGGTCTTAGTTGTGGTTCATAATGATAGTTGTGACTTTGTTTTTGGCAGATGTGGTTTTTACAGTTTTGATGTTTTCAAATGGTTTTTGATCTAGATTTTGAGTGTTTCTAAAGAAATATGATTGGAAAACACAATAAATAGTATCAAGCACTTTTTTTGGGTTTGGTTTGATGTGAGATTGTAACAAGAAAACAAGCATGAATCCTAATTGGAAAGGGTTTGTATACTTGGTATAGGTTGACTGAAATAACTCAGATTGCTATTGAACACCTCTCCTTCTCGAGAGAAGATAGCTTAGAATTTTGGTGGCATTGGCTCCCCCTTACTCGACACTCACTTCTTAGGCACACCAACTTCGAATTCTCAGGTAGTCACTTCCCATAAATTTTCTATCTCTATTGAAGGGAGTCAGTAGTGAGTAAATTCGGGCATGTTACTATACGCTACACCATACCAAGCAATGATTGAAATGATATGCTTCTAAAAAAAAGAGGTTTCTAGTAAGGGCATCTGATTTAGGGGATACAATGATAAAATCCCTTGAAAGGTTTCCCAACCCTTATAATAAGGGTTTTACATATCATAAACATACTAGAGGAGAGCTATCACATACCATCCTATTGATTGAAAACTTTCCTCAAAATCACAAATTTATATAGTGGTTCAAAAGGACTTGGCTTTAGTTCACTACCACTTGGCTTATCCCCACCTTTCAAAGTGGGGTGGTAGGCCCTCTAATGGGTAAACACAAAAATAGATGGGTCTAGCTTTGTGTCATGATTGTCTTTTTATTAAAACTTTAGACATATTATAATTTTGTGTGATAATATTATGTAAGTGGTTTTATACAATTAATTTATGTGTGAAGAAGTTAGATATTAAATAAAGAACAAAAAAAATATTAAGTTCTTAAATACACACTCCTAAAAAGGAACAAATAAAAGTTAACAATATTAATAATCAAGTGTTTTATAAATAATTTCAGCAACATGGTGTTGGAGAAATGTAAAAAATAATGAACAAAATAATTTTGAATACAAATTAAGTCATTATGTGACAGGTGTCCCCATCCTATCCTAAAAATTATTAATTAGCATAATCTATCATTATACTTAATTACTAAAATTAGCTACTTTCCTAAATCACATTAATTAATATAATACATTATTTAATCTAATTAATCAGGATTAGAGAGATGTCACTATCCTCCATAATCCATTAATCAATTAATCCTAGATTAATTGATTAATTAATCTTCATTATCATTTTCTTAAATTTAAAATTCAATTTAATCTCCCTCATATCTGACTTGCATGTATAAGTCACTATCACCTTACAACTCATCCCCACTCACCCTTGTGTGGGAGTTTACACTATGCATGTGACCTTCCTTTTTGAGTCATTTGGCTTCCCCATGGGTGAGCACACATGCTCAAACCCCCCTCTCTTACATGTCATAGATATGTCATTATCAAGCCATCATCTCTCTTACATTCCATAGACATGTCAACATCTCCTCTACCCAAGGTAAGCTCACAAATCAGAATTTGTATTTTAAAATTGGAAGTCTCTTGCATAGGGTTATTTGGGCTTGTTTTATCGAATTTAGGATAAAAATTAACCCCTAGGGTGAGTACCTATGGGGTGGGATCTTATTGAGAACATAATATGACCTTTTTGAGAAAAGTATGAACCCCCAAAAAGTCATTTAAAAAGGAGTGGCGAGTTTTATGGTCTTGGGGAAGGTGTGGGGACTTGTCATATCCACCTCTCTCAAGGTGTGCTCACACATGTGTGACCACCCTTGTCTCCTCTCCCCATGTCATGTAGGCCTATTTTTAAATCCTTATCCTTGTGACACTTGTCACAAGGTGAGACTATCAATCCAAACCCCATCTTCTTAAACAATCCTAGCCATTGAATCAATCTTCAATATTGACCCTTCATTTGCATCCCCTCCAGTCTATATATTGAGGCCATTTTTTCTCTCATCAACAACAGATGAATTGTATCTTTATTCTATCACTTTGAAGAAGGATTTTAGATAAGATTGAAGGAAGGAGAATCAAGTTGAAGAAGGCACAAGGAGAAGATTTATTGCAACTCCATCAACATCCAAGTTCCCCGTCTTTTTATTTTCTTTTAGAAAACTAATTAAATCTAGAAATTAGTTAGAATCAAGATATTACTCTCTTTCCTATCCTTGTCTTGTGAAAATGAAATTTTAAAATAAAGTTAGAATCAATCTGTTATTATTGTCCTTACCATTCTTTGTTTTTCCAATCTAAATCTAGAATGAAATTAATTTTCCTATTTTTTATTAATCTTTAAATCAATATTTAAAAAAAAAATGATTCTCATCTATGTTTATTTACAAAGAAATAACTTTTTTCTTTTAAACTTTTTAATGTCATTACAAACATAAATTAAATTTTAATATAATTAAATTTATAAATAAATAAATTATTATTTTATTATTGTTAAAATAAAATAAAATATATCTAAATACATATGTTTTATAATATGAATTTTTATATTAAATTTCTTCACAACATTTACTTCTTTTAAGTTAAATTTTGAATATATATATATATACAAGAATTAATATTATTTTAATTTAATTAAGTGATAAATAAAATAGTTTTTGAAATTAGATTGTCCTTTGAAAATAAATAAATTTATAGAATTTTCAAAAGGGGTATCAATTGGATGGATTAAATAATAAATTATTTGGTCTAATTAACAATCAAATGATGGGATTATTCAATAAATGAATTCAAATTATTAAAGAAATTTCATGAACTTCTTAATTTTAATAATATTACCCTAATTTAGTAAGACAACAAATTAACTAACATCTATGATTGATGAAGATTTGTTCCAAACCATGGTTCTATGAGATAGTATTTAATTTCTTTTGAATAAAAGATGGAAATGATTACTAGCTATTGTTGAATATAAGTAATGAACTTAGAATATACCTCTCTTCTTCATAAAATGATGATAAACTATGAATATGGACCTAGTTATAGAAGATTTTAAAATAGAGGAATGAAAAATTTTATATCGTATGACAACATTATAACTTTATGACAATAATTATAATTCAATGATAACAATTATGATTATTAGACATTTAATTTTAAGCTTAAATTTACATTTCATTAAATGAGAAGTTCCTTATTTTATCAAATGATAAATAGTAAAATTGAATTCATGCAAACAAAATACCATCTAACTTAAGACATTAATAATATCTATTTAATAAAATTTATTTCTTGTTATCCCACAAACTTAACTCTTAGATTTAGTGTTATTCTTCAAATAAACTTTTTCAACATGAAATAAATTTATTTCCTTGAAATTCAAGGTTTATAACACAACATCATAGTTATCATTTAATAAATTTATACTAAACTTAATCCTTCAACAACGTGGTTATTCTTTAAATTAATTTTCTCCCTTAATATGCAAATAGATTCAACTCTTTTTAAAACAAGGGCGTACTATATAAATCATTGTGTAATCATTAGCATATTATCAAGAATAAACTTATGAAAATTAATGCAAACCTAATTTAGATGGATCATCAATCTTGAGGCATTAGTAGTATAAGTTATATAATTAAAATCAAGATTAAGACATTGTATTGGTTTATCTATCTTAAGATATTAGTGAAATAACTTATGCAATTAAAATCAAGTCTTCTTTAGTTTTATTATTTATTCATGCAATTTGAATTCAATCAAAGCTAATAAACCTTTTCTTTTGAAACAATATATTATGTCATGAAGTCTCCTTGAGTTAGAATTATTTATGCTTTCTTAGATGGATATTTATCTTAAAAATATTAGCATTATTCAATTTAAATCAAAACTACTTTAATTAGATTACTCTATGACATAGATTACGCAAATAGATTCAAGTTTCTTCTCTAGGAAATACTAGAATTGCAATACAATTAGATTCATACCATATTTGAATTAGACCACCCATCTTGAAGAATTTAGCATTATGTATAAGTTTTTTTATTTCAAAAATAGATTTGAATATTTTCATGATTCAATTCATTGTTACAAAAAGTTTTACTTTCATAGGATGTAAGTAGATGCAATACTTCTTTCTAGCAAATGTACTTTGAATAAATAGTTTTTTCTTTTTAGTAAGTTCACTTAATTTTTCTTCCTTAGCAAGAAGGTATAAAATTTTTATATTACCATTTAGTTTGTATGCACAAGCTACTTTTCTTATTTTTGATAATGCATTTAATTTCCTTCTTAGATATTAAACTTAAATAAGAGGATGAAAACAAAAAATTAGCAGCGTTTGGTATTAACGGTGCCTTTGATTCATGTTTATAGGTAATTTCATCACGCTTGAGTTTTTGCACTTATAGCCTAATAAAGATGCAACAACGGTGTTTGTGGCATCATTCCTATAAATTGTTGGGGAGTAATAATGAGCATTTTTGGAGTTAAAATCCAAGGGGCAGGAAATCCCTCTTGGATCAATAATCTAAGAAGATAATACTATAATGGACTTACATCCGCTAGTGAAAATCATAAAAAACCCCAATAGGGTTTGGGCATGTGAATTAACTTTTTAATTCTTTTATCTTTGATGATTTGTTATTTAACAAGCAAGGGTGATGTGACTTATAGGAATTTAGGACATAGATGAATTAGGAAACAAGAAAAAGATCACCATGAATATTTATGCTTTATATGCTCCCTTATGTGGGTAGCAACTGAAGAGTAACTATTCAGGGCAATGGCTTTAGAAAGGGTTGTGTACCCACAAACTGTTTACATCAAACAATAGATTAAAAAATAGAAATACATATTATACGCCTTGATCTCATTCTGAAATGGTGTATGTAGTAAGTCTAGGGATGAATTTTTCCCTAGTATGTAGGCACTCAGGATGGGGATTTAGGATTGGTTAAGGGTGTTTGCCTTGTTTGGTCTTTCTAGGATACCTTGAATTAAAGAAAGATAAATAAATATTAAAATTGAAGTTGGAAATTACTTATTATACTCGAAAGGAATCCCTAATGGATTCACTTGATTCCCTGAGGCTTTAGGCCAAATTTCAAGATGGTAGTCAAGCTTTTATTATTATATCACATACTCCTAAGGACATCAACCTCAGTGCACTTCTAGTAGGGGAGTGTAGTCTTTAGAGAGTGACTCAAGACCCAGATGGTCCTGATGGGTCTAAGTCTCTGGCTAGAGATTTTTTTAACCCATGTGGTTAGATGTCTACCTTATTTTGGATAGATAAATCTTCATCCCATATGGATATTAACCTAGCTTGAATGGTTAGATGCCTATCTCAAATGGATAGATGAGTCTTGGTCTTGTATGGACATTAACCTAACCCATATGGTTAGATGCCTATCTCATATGGATAGAAGTTTCTAAGTATACAAATAAATGAGCAAGACATTAAGATATTTACTTTATTAAAAAAAAAATTAGTGAATTTTTGGATTAAGGAAGTGTGGGTCTCCTATATGTGGTATTAGAGCCAAGGTTCAAAGACTAGTCCTTGAGCTCACTACAACTTGATTAACATAAAAATATTTTATGTAAGTTTGAGTTTTGAGATATAAAATCTACAATAAATTTTTGAATCCAATTTTGATTTTAGGAATTCAAACTTTCCAAGAAATTCTAGATGGCAAGAAGAAGGGTAACCTGAGCTAGTGTTTCCCAAGAGCAAGAGCAAAGAAATAATGAAACAAGGGTGGAGGACATAATAAATTTTCTAAATGAACAAAGGGATAAGATCAACAACTTGGAACAACCCATATAGGACCTTAGGACAAGGAAAAAACAATATTGAAAATAGGGGTGAACAAGAAAGGGAGAATCTTGGGAGAAATCAAGGAAATGAAATAGAAGTAAGAAATGGGAATAACATAATGGAATTATCAGAGGATCTAAATAAAACCACTCCACAAAATTTTGATGGGAAACAAATAGGTGAAGGGGTAGAAAATTGCTTGAATGAAATGGAAAAATACTTTGAGTTAAGAGATTTTAGTGAAACCACTAAGGCTTTATGGGGATTTTATCAACTCATTAGGAGGTAGCCAGTTGGTGGACCAATGCTAAGGAAAAAAATGGATACAATAAGGACACAATAACATGGGAACAATTTGTTCATCTTTTTCATAAAAGGTGGTTACCATAGTTATTCTTTGATGAGAAAATGGTAGAATTCCACAACCTTTGACAAGGGACCCTAATAGTTCAACAATATTAGGATAGGTTTGCCAAATTATTGAAATATGTGCCAATGTATTAGAAAGATGAAGAGCTAAGAAAGGAAATACATATTGGGACTAAATACCAACATAGGGGCAAAGGTTGATATGCATGGACCTCAAAACATGAATGATGTATTTTTGATGAATAAGTAGCTATCTATATTAATTTAAAGATACGAATACATATTCACAAAAAAAGGATGGGTGGTAAAAAGGAACACCTCGAAAGTCACATGGGTAGCACCAAAAAATCACCAAATATTAGCACCTCCAAGTCTTGTTGGACCACTAGGGCAATGCCCCGTGCACTATGGCTCGGTTCCTCAACTCACCTTCCTCCTCCCACAACCAATCACCTTCTCGAGGCAGACAACGGAGTGGCTCCATGTGTCCCCACTCTTAGCCTCCTTCTCGGCAGGATTCTCGCCCTCCTCAGCATGCTCGCTCTCCTCCGCCATGGGCTGGCTAGGTATGGCCTTTTCGTGGTGCTTCGGGGAGTGGCGGTGGTGGTTCTAGGTGGCCTGATGAATGAGCTATTAGAAAAGTCTCTTAAATAAAAGGGGAAGTTGCAAGCCCTAGCAGTAGCAAGACAAAACTTTAACAATAAGAGGAAACATGAGTTCAAGGGAAACCCCAATGTAAAAAAAAACTAAAGGAATAAAGCATCAGAAAGGAGGCCACCACTAAATCAAAATCAAAGGAATGGATACAATAATAACAAGGACAACTATAACAAGAATAATCAACCAAATTTTAACAAGGCAACTTATCCACCAAGGAATAATGAAGCAATGAATAATCCTTCTAGGAATCAAGTTAGACAAGGACCACCGAGTGGGTGCTTTATGTGTGGAGGAAATAATTATGCTAGAGATTTCCCAAGGATTCAAGGTCAAATTAGAAACAACCAACCCCAACAAGGACCACAAAAAAGGATTCATACAGTAGTTAGAAATCGAAAGACAAGATTCTAGAATTTTCCCATAGGAATCACATGTACCCTCTTCAATCAGCCAATTTCAATTCTTGTCGACACTAGGTCATCTGAATGTTTCATTTCACTAGAATTAGTAAGGAAGTTAACACTAAGAATTAACCATACGGAATCATCATTGATGATTTAGTATGGGGATAAGGCAACTAGGCAAGTAACCAAATATTTATCAAAGGCAAAGGTGCAATTTCCTAAATTTGAAGCAAGGGTAGATCTTTATGTGGCTCCCCTAGGATTATATGATGTAATTATTGGGATGAGTTGGATAAAAAATCACCAAGATAATTTATATTGTTACAATAAATTGGTTGAGTGTTAAAATGATGAGGGAAGAAGGGTCAAAATACAAGGAAAATTTAAACATATAGATGCAAAAACCATATTAGCAATGCAATTAAAGAAGGAGAGAAGAAGAAGAGCTCAAATATACTTAGGAAGTTTTGATGAGAATGAAAAATAAAATACTCCAACCTTCGAAAACTCCCCCATTTCGCAAGAATATAAGGATGTATTTCTAAAAGAATTACCACGATTACCCCCAAAAAGGAAATTTGATTTCTCCATTGACATTTTACTTGGGGTTGAACTAGTGTCAAGGGAACCCTACAAAATGAACACTATAGAATTATAGGAACTTAAAATACAATTGGAAGAAATTTTGGCGAAAGGCTTAATTAGGCCAAGTGTGTTCCCTTGGGGAGCACCAGTCTTGTTTGTTAAGAAGAAGGATGGAACTCTAAGGTTGTGTATTGGTTATATAATGCTAAAAAAGGTCACAATAAATAATAGGTATCCATTACCCCAAATTGAAGACCATTTTGACCAAATGAAGGGAGAAACAATATTATCCAAGATAGATTTACAATCAGGCTATCATCAATTAAGAATTAAGGAGGAGGATATCCCAAAAACAACCTTAAGAGCAAGATATGGGCATTATCAATTCATGGTTGTACCTTTTGGTGTGACTAATGTCCCAATTGCTTTCATGAACCTAATGAATAATGTGTTCTATGATTTCTTGGATAATTTTTTCTTGGTGTTTTTGGAAGACATATTAATTTATTCTACAAATAAATATGAAAATTTGGCTCACCTACAACTAGTCTTGCAAAGATTGAAGGAACTTAAATTATATAGGAAATTTTCAAAATGTGACTTCTTTGAAAGGAAAATATATTACCTTGGTCACATCATATCTAAAGAAGGAATAGTAGTTGATCTAGGAAAGATTAAGGCAATAGTTGAATGGTCGATTCCTAAAAATGTGTCAGAAGTGAGAAGTTTTATGGGTTTAGCAAGGTACTACAAAAGGTTTGTAGAGGTATTCTCTAAGATTGAAAATCCTATCACATCATTATAAAGGAAGAATAAAATGTTTACGTGGATAGAACAAAGTGATAAGACATTTCAAATTTTAAAGGAAAAGTTAACTACAACACCTATCTTAAGGGTTCCAGATCCAAATGGACATTTCATAGTGGTAACAGATGCATCTATCAAAGGATTATGGGAATTTCTTATTCAAGATGAAGGAGTAATGGCTTATGAATCTAGAAATTTGAAAACCCATGAAGTAAACTATGCCCCCCATGATTTAGAGTTAGCATTTGTTGTTCATTCCTTACAAAAATGAAGGCACTTTTTGCTTGGGAAGACCTTTGAGTTAAAAATAGGTAATTGAGGACTTAAACATATTTTTACTCAACCTCACTTGAATGCAAGGAAGGGATATGGCTAGAATTTCTAAGTGAATATGAATTTGAAATAGAATATATTAAGGGAAATGAAAATAGGGTAGCATATGCTTTAAGTAGAAGGAGACACTTGCTTACCATCACTACTTTCAAGATTTCATTCAAGGAGAAAGTAAAGGAAGAGAAAAAAAATGACCCATGGTATGAACAAGTCAAGCTAATCTTGGAAAATGATCCAACAAATCCTAAGGTTGAAGGGTACACTCTTGATCAAGAAGGGATACTCTGGTATAATAAAATAATCTATGTTCCCAACCTAATTGATTTAAGAAATATAGTTCTAGTTGAGGCTCACAAAACTCTTTATTCAAGACACCCTAGAGTTAATAAACTTTATTTAGATCTAAAGAAGTTATATTTTTGGCAAGGGATAAAAAATTACATTGTTCATTTCATGGCTAAATGTTTAGAATGCCAAAGGGTAAAAGAATAACATAACCATCTAGTAGGTCTATTGTACTCACATGATATCCGCACCATAAATGGCAAGTTATTAGCATGGATTGTATACAAGGGCTACCAATGGAACCTTATAGACATGATGCAATAATGGTGGTAATTGAAAAACTCACCAAGCTGGCCCACTTTATACCATGGAATTTAACTGATGATGCTCCTACCTTAGCAAGACATTTTGTGAAGGAAGTATAAAGGTTACATGGAATACCTGAGAAGATCATATCAGATAGATATGCAAGATTCACTTCAAGGTTTTAGATAACTCTCTAGTCATCTTTGGGAACTCAATTAAAATTTAGTTTAACATATCATCCTAAAACTGATGGGTAAACAAAAAGGAAAAATAAAATCGTAGAGGACTTATTTAGGATGTATTATATGGACCAACAGAGGAAATGGGATGAATACCTACCACTTGTAGAGTTTTCTTACAACAATACCTTCCAAAATTATTTGGGAAAGACTCCTTTTGAAGAAATTTATGGTAGACCTTGTCGTACACCTTTGAGTTGGGACAATCTTGAAGACAAAATAATAATAGGTCCAGACATGTAAAATGAAATGGAAAGAAAAACTAAGGAAATAAGGAAAAGATTAAAGGAGGCCTCTGATAGAAAAAAGAGCTATGCAGATAAAAATAGATACCTAAGATAATTTGAAGTGGGGGAAAGAGTTTTCCTAAGGGTTAAACCTCACAAAAGTTCCATAAGATTTGGAAAGAAGACAAAACTAGCACCTCACTATGTTGGGCCTTTTGAAATCTTGGAAAAGATAAATCTAGTTGCTTTCCAATTGGCCTTACCTGCCTAACTAAGTCGAATCCATGATGTATTCCACATCTCTCTTCTTAAAAAATACATACCTGATGAAAAACATATTTTGGATTGGAATGTTGTACATGCCCAAGAAATAGAGGGAATAAAGATAGAGCCATACATAATCTTGGAGAGGTGCATGTACCAATTGTGCAACAAAGAAATTAATCGATACAAAGTACAATGGGATCGGTATGATGAGGGGAATGCTACATGGGAAGATATAAATGAAATGCAATAGTTATTTCCTTTCTTGTTTTGAAACTATTAACATGAAATTTCTTATCTTGTAGTGTGTGCAACGGGACGATGCACAAATTAAGGCAGGGGGGGATTTCATGAACCTCTTTTTGTTAAAACTAAATACATATTATAATTTATGTGGTAATATTATGTAAGTAATTTTATATAATTAATTTATGTGTGAAGAAGGTATCTAGATTAAATAAAGAACAAAAAATTATTAAATTATTAAATTATTAAATACAGACTCCTCAAAAGGAACAAATAAAAGTTAACAATATTAATAAATAAGTGTTCCATTAATAATTTCAGCAACATGGTGTTGGAGAAATGGAAAAATAAGGAATAATTTTTTTTTGAATAAAAAAATTAAGTCATTATGTGACAGGTGTCCCAATCCTATCCTAAGCATTATTAGTTAGCACAATCTATCATTATACTTAATTAATAAAATTAGCCACTTTCCTAAATAAATTTAATTAATATAATATATAATTTAATCTAATTAATCAGAATTAGGGAGATGTCACTATCCTTCATAATCCATTAATCAATTAATCCTAGATTCATTGATTAATTAATCTTCATTATCATTTTCTCAAATTTAAAATTCATTATAATCTCCATTGCATGTGACTTGCATGCACAAGTCACTATCACCTTACAACTCATCCGCACTCACCCTTGTGTGGGAGTTCACACCATGCATGTGACCTTTCCTCTTTGAGTCATTTGACTTCCCCATGTGTGCTCACACATGTGTGAGCACGCATGGTCAAATCCACCCTCTCTTACATATCATAGACATGTCATTATCAAGCCACCCTCTCTCTTACATGTCATAGACATGCCAATATCTCCTCTACCCAAGGTGTATTCACAAATACAAAATTATATTTTAAAACTATAACTCTCTTGCATAGGGTTATTTGGGCTTGTTTTATTGACTTTAGGGTAAAAATGAACCCCTAGGGTGAGTACCTATGGGGTGGCAGCTTATTGAGAACATAATATGAACTTTCAGGAAATGTATGAACCCCTAAAAAGTCACTTAAAAAGGATTGGTAAGTTTTATGGTCTTGGGGAAGGTGTGTGGACTTGCTATATCCACCTATCATAAGGTGTGCTCACACATGTGTTAGCAGCCTTGGCTTCTCTCCCCATGCCATGTGGTCCTATTTTTAAGGTGATGCTCCTTGTGACACTTGTCACAAGGTGATGCTATCAATCTAAACCCCATTTTCTCAAACAATCTTAGCCATTGAATCAATCTTCAATCTTGGCCCTCAATTTACATCCCCTCAACTCTATAAATTGAGGCTATTTCTTCTCTCATCAACAACACATGAATGCTATCTTTGTGCTATCACTTTGAAGAAGGATTTTAGATAGGATTGAAGGAAGGAGAATCAAGTTGAAGAAGGCACACAGAGAATATTTGAAAGAATATTTGTCGCAACTCCATCAACATCGAGGTTCCCCTTCTTTTGATTTTCCTTTAGAAAACTAATTAAATCTAGAAAATAATTAGAATCAAGTTATTACTCTCCTTCTTATCCCTGATTTGTGAAAATAAAATTTTAAAATAAAGTTAGAATCAATCTATTATTAATGTCCTTACCATAGTTTGTTTTTCCAAACTAAATCTAGAATGAAATTAATTTTCCTACTTTTTTTCATCTTTAAATCAATATATTTAAAAATAAATAAATATATTCTCATCTATGTTTATTTACAAAGAAATAATTTTTCTTTTAATTTTTTTAATTTCATTACAAACATAAATTATTTTTTAATAAAATAATTTTTACAAATAAATAAATTATTATTTTATTATTGTTAAAATAAAATAAAATATATCTAAATACATATGTTCTATAATATGGATTTTTATATTAAATTTATTTATAACATTTAATTATTTTTAGTTAAATTTTGAATACATATATAATATATATACATGTGTATACAAGAATTAATATTCTCTTAATTTAGTTAAGTCAAATAAACTAGTTTTTTAAATTTTGAAATTAGATTGTCCTTTGAAAATAAATAAATTGATAGAATTTTCAAAAGGGGTATCAATTGGTTCAGATATTTTGGGAGATTGTTGGTGGGGACCTTATCTTAACTGCTCACGATTTCTTCAAATGTGGTAAGATTCTCAAACAATTGAACCACACATTCTTAGCCTTAATTCCCAAGATTGTTGATCCCCAATCTATGACTGATTTTTGACCCATTAGTCTTTGCAATACCTTTTATAAAATCCTCTCTAAAATTTTGGTGAACCACATCAAACCTCTCCTTGAAAAACTCATTACCCCCACTCAAAAAGGGTTTGTGCCTGGTTGTCATATCCTAGATGCTACCATAACCACCCATGAGTTACTCCATTCCATAGACAAATGCAACTATGTCGGTATGGCCCTTAAATTAGATATTTCAAAATCCTATGATAAAGGTGATTTGGGGCTTTATACCTAAATTCCTAACTAAGATTTGGTTTGATCAATCTATGGTTAAACTCATTATGGAGTGTGTTACGATGGTGAAGTACTTTGTTCTTGTTAATGGGACTCCTTTTGGGTTCTTCTCTACTGGGAGAGGTATCAGATAGGCTGACCCCCTTTCACCCTATTTGTTTATCATGATTGCAGGTGGCTTGAGTAGTAAATTTTCTAATTTTTTGTTAGAAGGGTCTATTAATGGAATCAAGGCTGCCTCTTCCTTAGATCCAATTGTGATCCAATAATATGTGGATGATACTTTCCTATTTGAGAAAGCCTCTGTCATTGAAGCTAGGAAATGGAAAATTTGTCTTAACAACCACATTGCTTGTTCTAGTCAGTGCATTAACTATAAAAAATGTATTATTTACTTCTTCAATAGCACTCTTAACCTAAAAGCTCAAGTGACTTTTTTTCTAGGTTGTATGAGTTCTCTTCCTTCGGTTTATCTTGGTCTACCTCTCACTGCCAAGGAAGTCACTTCTGAATTTTGGAATTTGGTCCTTGAAAGGATCCAAAGAAAATAGGCTGGGTGGAAAGGCTCCATCCTTAGCCATGCTAGTAAATTCAGCTCCCATCTACTACTCTTTAGGGTATTCCTATCTACTTCCTATCCATATTCAATATACTCAAATTTTTTGCTAAGAAATTTGAGAAAATTCAAAGGAATTTCCTCTAGTCTAGGACCGAGGATAACAAGAAATTTTCTTTGGTTAAATGGGACAAATTATGTGAATCTAAACATTGTGGTGGGCTTGGGATTAGGATTGTCTCTAATACCAATAAGGCTTTGATGGCCAAAGTGGGCTAGGAGCAACTGTGGAATAAAAAGGATTGGTGCAAGATTATGAATGCTAAATATCACCAAAATAGACCTTTGGTTGACTGTGTCTTGAAGGTTCATCCATCGGGTTCCTTGGTTTGGAGGGGAATTTTTAGCCAATAGGGTCTACTCATGAATGGGATGAAATGGAATATTGGTTATGGTAACAAAATCAGATTCTGGGAGGACCCCTAGTTACTTGATACACCTTTGGATATCTCTAAATTTAAAAATCTTAAGAGGCTAGCTCAACGATTCTTTGGTGTTCATATTAGTGATTACCTCCTTGACCCACATGGTGCTAGGAAGTGGAATATATTGTCTCTTTTCTTCCCTTTATCCCCTAATTTGAGCCTCCCTGCCAAGTCCCTACATGAGCTTCTCTCCCTTACTATACTTCCCTTAACCATCTTGGGGAATGAATTATTTTGGACTCATGATAAGAAGGGAGATCTTTCTGTTAAATTAGCTTAAAATCTATTGATGAACTAGGGTTTGGAATCAACACATGATCCTGAAAGTTAACTTCTTTTGGTGGACTGCTTGCCATAACAATATTCTTACACAAGAAAATTTGAGAAAAAGGGGATTTTAGATCCCTAATAGATGTTTTTTTATGCAAGTGCAATGAAGAATCGGTGGACCACTTGTTTTTTCACTACTCATTTGATGTTGATGTGTGGGAGTTGGCTATAAAATATTGGGAATTCAATGGACTATGTGTAAGAATATTCAATCCTTTATATTGAGTTGGACTAGACCCTTCTTTCACCCCTTACCTTGTGAAATTTGGAACCAAGTTCCCCCCATTATTTGCTGGTGCTTATGGAAAGAGAGAAACAATAGGATTTTTAGGAACATTGAGATGATTTTGAAAGAGGTCTTTGGGATTGGTTCTCAGCTCATTGAGGAAATTTTTTTTCTCTTCAAACGGAAAACCCCAGATAAGGGTCTGATAGAGATGGAAATTATCATGGTCAAATCTTGGCATCAAAACCTGAATGCAGGCTCCTATGACAACTCCAGATCCCTGGCAACAAGAAACACTATCGAGAAGCCTTCAGATACTAGTTGGTATAATATTAATTTTGATGGGGCGGCTAAAGGAAACCTGGGAAGAGCTAACATAGGAGGTGTTATCAGAGATTGCAAAATAAATTTTATGGTTGGTTACTCTGGGGGGATTGTTATCCAATTTTATATGATTGTGGAAGCTCGTACCCTGCTAAAGTGCTTATAGGTTGTTGTTTCTATGGGGATTGAGAATATTCACATCAAAGGTGATTCTAAGTCTATTATTGATGTTGTTAACTTTGGCAGGTTATTAGGGTGGAACACTAAATATATCCTATTAGACATAAGGCTCTTCATGTTTAAATTGACTTTGAAGATTACTACCCACATTTATTGAGAAGGCAATAAAGTGGTTAATGCATTAGCCAACCTTGGAACACATTATAAATTCTCTACGTGTTGGTGTAATTTGTGGAACCTACCACCAAGTATTCAAGGTCTAATCTTGGAAGAAAAAATCCCTTATTTAATCAATGATAATAACTAATCATGTGTTTTTATGGGCTTTATGGGGGGTCCACATGCTTGTCTTATGGGATATGAGGAAAGGTGTAAATGTTGAGATGTCTTACAAGTGGGAAAATTTGAATTTTGGGGTGGAGTCCATTTTTAAAATAAGGAGCATCATGAGGAATTACGGTGGGTACTTTTTGATTAAGGCCAAGCAAGGTTGTACCATACATAATATCCTTTTGGGGATTGCACTAAGCTATCGTATTTTCATGAAGTTTTTTATTTTAATATTGATGTGACTAATTATTATGAGGAAAATCTCCTCTTTGGCTCTATCCTTTTCTCTAATTTGACTCCTCTTCTAAAGGCTGGATTCTTTGTTGTTTCTAAATTTGGCCCCATGACCATCTTGCCTTGGTTTCTCTATAATAACAACGTGGATGAAAAAAAATCATTTCCCATCATGTCCTACTTACCCAACCACAAGTATTTGAATATCCTCATTAATGAGTCTGCCAAGATTTCTTTTAAATATTTACCTCCTCAAGCATGTCTCATGTACATTGCTTTGATTACCCAAGGCTGCTCTATTTGGCTTAAAATCCTAAGTGTGTAGGTGACCTTTCACTTAACCATTTTCTCTAATATTTTACTCTCACAATTTTTTGGGTTATTCCATGTGTGGAGAGGCATTATGGGTGGTGACAAAGTGCGAATAGAACCTGACAACTATGGAAAATTTTGTAAATATCCGCTGGTGTGGAATATATGTGTTGAAGGTGGTTTGGCTCCCCTAATGAAGAGTATGGTGGGTCACGACCCTAATTTATCTGCACAATTTTCTAGCTCTTGGAAAGATCGAAGAGTGACTCTAGGAAAAATTTCCTTTGAAGTGAATAAGGAATTGATAGTGCAGGTGACAGGGCTACTGAGTATTGGTAAGAAGTACCCGAAGCATACAAAGACCCAAGATAATGAAATTCTGAATTCATTCTTTGTGGGAAACAAGAATTTGATTCATAACCAGTCAAGGTTTAAGAGAGGCTCTTCCATAGATGTGGGACCAACTCTACCTTTCCCTAATGAAGTATGTGATGCTTGAAGGTAGATACAAATCTTACTACTTCTACCATTTCCCTCTTTCAAATCATCTCTGGCATAAAATTTTGTTAAGCTTTTCTTTCTTCCTTATTAAGGATTTAGAGAGATTTGTTTGAAACATCATTGAGGTTGCTGGCCTAAAAATTGATGATACCCCTCCTTTGTCACTTCACCAAGGTCTCATTATGAGACTCTACCACTTCCATCTTGCATTATGCCCACCCAAACCCATATATGTCATCCGTGTTGATAAAATTGAACCTCTTCTTGTGGCCAATATTTCCTCGGACGAGTCCAAAGGTCTCATCAGGAAAACCCATCGAATTGTTGTTGATACTCACAAGTATAAACCTACTACTAAGAATCTTAAGGGGAATACAGGAAATTCCTAGACTTGTGTTGTGGCTAGTCTCTATGAACTCAAGTCAACCCCTACCAAGACTATTAGAAAACTCACACCGAAGAAGAAAGGTAAGGATGATGCAAAGGGTTTGATGGAGCCTCCAACTAGGGATAACAAAGGTAAAAATTTTGTGGGTAGGGATTTCAAGGGGGACATGGTGGTCATAGCTATGGTGGTGACTAGTGGTGAGACCATCATCAGGAAGTCTGGTAGACTAGCTAAGAATAATAAGAAAGTGCGAGTTAATGACTTGGATTCAAAAGAGGAGCAGTCTGAAAACAAAGATTGAAAGGATGAGGTGTCTGGGGATGAGGAGGAGGAGTATGTTGGAGGGCCCCACACCATTCCTAATATAAGCAAAGTATAGAAGGAAAACATAGCTTCCCAGTCCTTGGACCTGCTAGATGTGGAACATGTTGATACTATGAAGGTTGCAGATTATGGGGGGAGCTTTGTGTGCTACAAGAAAGAATGGATAAGATGGACAAGAAATTAGGTGGCTTCACTCACTTCACTGTCAAGCTAGTCCACTATGTTACCTACACCCTTTCTGCGGTTATGACGGGTGAAATGGATGAGAATAATTCTGGAGATGGCCAGGAATGGGTTGGGGAGGATGTTGTTAATCTCTTGTCTAAGAACTAGGAAAATGGTAGTTAGTCTCTGTATGGTCTACTTTTTGTCTATCTGTTGTTGGTTTGTGGTGTATTTTTTTTGCTTGGTCTCTAATTTTTTTGTACTTGATCTTTTTGGCCCTAGTGGCTCTCTCTGTTAAGGGTACAACACCCTATAAAGTTGCTTACCGTATCAAAAATAATCAAAGGATTGGATTATTCAATAAATGAATTCAAATTATTAAAGAAATTACATGAAATTTTTAATTTTAATAATGATACCCTAATTTAGTAAGTCAACAAATTAACTAACATCTATGATTGATGAATATTTGGTCCAAACCATGGTTCTCTGAGATAGTATTTAATTTATTTTGAATAAAAGATGGAAATGATTACTAGCTATTGTTGAATATAATTAATGAACTTAGAATATATCTCTCTTCTTTATAAAATGATGATAAACTATGAGTATGGACCTAGTTATATAATATTTTAAAATAGAGGAATGACAACACTATAAATTTATGACAATAACTACAATTCTATGATAACAATTATGATTATTAGACATTAAATTTTAAGCTTAAATTTATGTTTCATGAAATGAAAAGTTCCTTGTTTTACCAAATGGTAAGTAGTAAAATTAAATTCATGAAAACAAAATACCATCTAACTTAGGCATTAATAATATCTCTTTGATAAAATTTATTTCTTTTTATGCCACAAACTTAACTCTTAGATTTATTGTTATTCTTCAAATAAACTTTCTCTCCATTCAATAAATTTATTTCCTTGAGATTCAATGTTTATAACACAACATCATAGTTATCATTTAATAAATTTGCAATAAGCTTAATCCTTCAATATCATGGTTATTCTTTAAATTAATTTTCTCCCTTAATATGCAAGTAGATTCAATTCTTTTTAAAACAAGGCTGATTCATTTAATTACAACAAGGGCATAGTTTACAAATCATTATGTAATCATTAGCATATTATCAAGAATAAACTTATGTAAATGAATGCAAACCTACTTTAGATAGATCATCAATCTTGAGGCATTAGTAGTATAACTTATACAATTAAAATCAAGGATCTTATTAGATTAAGACATTGTATTGGTTTATCTATGTTAAGGCATTAGTGAAATTACTTATGCAATTAAAATCAAGTCTTCTCTAGTTGGATTATTTATTCATGCAATTTGAATTCAATCAAACTTAATAAAACTTTTATCTTGAAACAATAGATTATGCCATTAGGTCTCCTTGAGTTGGAATTATTTATGCTTTCTTAGATGGATATTTATCTTGAAAATATTAGCATTATGAAATTTAAATCAAAACAACTTTAATTAGATTACTCTATGGCATAGATTATGCAAACAGATTCATGTTTCTTTTCTAGGAAATACTAACATTGCAGTACAATTAGATTCATACCATCTCTGAATTACATCACCCATCTTGAAGAATTTAACATTATGTGCCAGTTTTTTTATTCCACAAATGTATTTAACTATTTTCATGATTAAATTCATTGTTACAAAAAATTTTACTTTCATAGGATGTAAGTAGATGCAATACTTCTTTCTAGCAATGTACTTTGAATAAATAATTTTTATTTTTAGTAAGTTAATTTAATTTTACTTCCTTAGCAAGAAGGTATAAATTTTTTATATTACTATTTAGTTTATGTGCACAAGCTACTTTTCTTATTGTTGATAGCACATTTAATTTCCTTCTTAGATAGAACACTTAAATAAGAGGAGGAAAACAAAAAAAAATAGCAGCGTTCGGTATTAGCACTGCCTCTAACTCATGTTTATGGGTAATTTTGTCATGTTTGAGTTACTGCACTTATAGCCTAATAAAGCCGCAACAACAACGTCTGTGGCATCATCCCTATAAATCAACGAGGAGTAATAAGGAGCATTTTTGGAGTTAAAATCCAAGGGATGGGAAATCCCTCTTGGATTGATAATCTGGAAAAGATAATACTATAATGAACTTACATCCTCTAGTGACAATTATAGAAAACCCCAATATAGTTTGGGCATGTGAATTGAATTTTTGATTATTTTATCTTTTATTATTTGTTATTTAATAGGCAAGGGTGACATGACTTATAGGAATTTAGGACATAGATGAATTAGGAAACAAGGAAAAGATCACCATGAATCTTTATGCTTTATATGCTCCCTTATGTGGGTAGCAACTGAAGAGAAATTGTCTAGGGAAATGGCCCTAGAAAGGGTCATGTACCCACAAAACAATTTATATCAAACAATAGATTAGAAAACAAAAATACATATTATACGACTTGATCCCATGTTGAAATAGTGTATGTAGGTAGTCTAAGGATGAAGTTGTCCCTAGTATGTAGGCACTCGGGATGGGGATTTAAGATTGGTTAAGGGTGTTTTCCTTGCTGGTCTTGCTAAGATACTTTGAGTTAAAGAAAAATAAATATTAAATTTGAAGTTGGAAATAAATTTTTATACTTACAAGGAATCTCGAATGGATTTGCTTGATTCCCCAAGGCTTTAGGCCAAATTATAAGGCAAATCTCAAGCTTTTATTATTATCTCAAATACTCCTAAGGATTTCAACCTCGGTGCACTCCTAGTAGGGGAGTGTAGTCATTAAAGAATAACTCAGGACCTGAATTGTCCCGATGAGTCTAAGTCTCTGGCTGGAGCATCTTCTAACCCATGTGGTTAGATGTCTACCTTATTTGGGAAGATAAATCTTGGTCCTATATGGACATTAGCCTAACTCAAATGGTTAGATGCCTATCCTAGATGGATAGATGAGTCTTGGTCCCGTATGGAAATTAACCTAACTAATTTGGTTAGATGCCTATCCTGGATGGATATATGCCTATCTTGTATGGATAGAAGTTCTTGAGTATAAAAATAATTGAGAAAGACATTAAGAGATTTACTTTGTTAAAAAAAATAGTGATTTTTTTTATTAAGTGTGGGTCTCTTACACTTTTTGACCACCGAGTTTGCACAAGGTGAGAGCATAATACCTACCATCCTTCAAAAACTAAAACATGTGGTTCATTACCTCCTATTTAAATCTAGGTGAGAGAAAACAATCATTCTTTTTAAAGCACCAAATAAAGTGCTATCTAATCTAAAGAAAATAAGATGTTTTTTTGAAAATGTAGCCTTGGACAAACAAAACCGAAAAAAGAAAACATTAGTAGTTTCTCAAAAATATCTTTGACCAAGAAAAGGCTACAAAAACTAATTCAACCACAAGAGATTAAAAATCAAACTAAAGACTCAATGGTTAGCAACAAACTAATCTATAAAAATGAAGATGGTAAATTGAACTAAGAAAAATCTTAGAGAAAACTAAAACTAAGAGCTCAATTTTTTTTGTTGCTCCTAAAGAAGCAGTTTTGGGAGCTCCACTTTAAAGCCACAAGTTGTAAATAGAAGATCAGTAACTTCAAAAACACTAGTCTAATGAAAAAATGAAAAACAAAGATATAAAAGGCACAAAACCAGAACTCTGTATGGAGTAGTTAAATGCATCACTCCTAAATGATTGTGTTGCTGCATTGCGTTGCACGAGGGCGGTTGCATCACAATTTAAAATTCATAATTTTCCACCCAACATGTCTCTAGTAGATGCATCGATTCTCATCAAATGTGTCGCTGCTTTCTTCAAATGCATTGTGTACTGGAAAATGTGTCACTGCACTTAACAATTGCATTGTTCCATACCTAAAATCTATAAAAAAATAAGAAAAAAATTGTACAAAAAAATTGCAAAAACAATGTTCACGTCGGGTTCACCAATGTAAGATTGGGTTAGATGAATCCTAGCCTAGAATGAGTGACAACCAATACTTCTAAGCTATGAAACCACACCTAAAAAAGTGAATACAATGAAAATAATAAAGAAACAATAATATCAAATAACAACACTCCCCATGCTTGATCTTGAGTCACTTCTCTTGTTCTCTTGTTTCTCCTTATGCAACTTTTCCCTCAAGCTGCAAATGGTAAGTAGAAGGTTGGAGAATATTAGTTTTTAAGTTGAAATTGGAGAGAAGAGTTGATTTTATAGACAACCATTCATACAGACAGTTGAGATCGGTCCTCTAGAAGGATTCTAAGATCGACGGATGAGAATTCATGAGAGGAGGTTACAAAATTAAGGGTTGACATCGATCTTCTACAAAGATGCCAAGATCAATGGTCAAGAATTGATGCACCAAAAAGAGGTGGGCAATGAAGGCTATGATGCCAGCAGATATGACATACCATGAAGGCTTATGACATAGACAACTATGATAGAAATAAAGGCCATGAATACAAAATCTTTGACCAAAAGGGAGGGATAAATAAATTATTTATTCAAAAATGGAGAAAGTGGGCAAGTGGAAAATAAAAAATTCATTCGAATTATTTATTTGGAGGAGAATGAAAATGGGTATTAAATAATTGACTTAATTATTTAATACAAGAGACACATGGACAATTGAATAATTTTGATAATTTTTTAATAATGGAGGAATTAAAAGGAGTGAATAGTTAAATAATTAATAACAATTATTTAACCATAGACGAAATATGACAAGAAAATAATGAAATAAATATTAATTCATTTAATTATTGAAGAAAGGAGGATATTAGCAATGCAATTAATTAATTTAATTGATCAAGATAGAATAGAGATTAGAAAATGAATTAATCAAATATTTAAAATTATTTAATTAATAGAAGAATATGATTGAGAATAATTAAATAATTAAAATTATTTGATTATTAGAGGATGATGACCAAGGAAAAATATTGTTCACAGACTTAGGACATTTTTCAGTGTCTACAGGTGAGTTTCCATAAAGATGACAACTTTTGCAACTTTGTCATGAAAGGATCTTCAAGCTCCAATTCACCTAGATCTGCAAACATACATAAAGAGGGGAAAATGTTGTTTTGTTAGGGATTTGCCTTTTTCAACCCCCATTTTGGTAATTAAACCTTGAAATGAAATAGAAAATCATGAAGGAATGATGAATGAATAAATGCAATGTTGCACCTCACCAAACCCTTGAAATAAAGGCTGCAAACTTGTGTGAAATGGCTAGCATGAATGTGGATCTTGACTCTTGATTTAATACTTGAATGCTTTCTTGAATCATGAAACCTACAACACAAATGTTATCTCACAAATACACATGATGTATGAAGACTTTGACATGAATACTTGAATGCTTTCTTGAATCATGAAACCTACATCACAAATGTTATCTAACAAACACAAATGAATCTTGAATGTAGCTCCAAATTCTTGAAAATTTTCTCTTAAATTCTCTTGATCTCATAAACTTTCTAAGATACTTGGATACTTGAAAATTTCTATCTTGGTAGGAGAATCTTAATGAAATGACCTTGTATTTATACTTGTTTATGCCCGATTTCTCGAAATTACAACACTACAAGATGAAATTTAGAAATTTAATATAAGGATAATAAAATCCTATCAATAATTTGAATTAAAATAGGTCCTAGGTGAAAGGGGGAATCATATGTCAGGTTGGGTGTATGAGTCCCAGAGGCTTAAACCCAGGAAATAGATTTTGAGAAGTGCTTTATTCAATGTGACATTTAAAATCAAGGCTTGAGACCTAGGGAAGACACATACAAGTTTGAAAATGTAAAGGGACACATTTTTCTACACTACACCATCCACCATATGGTGGCATCATTACAAGATAAGACTATGAGACGAATGCTGATGAAAGTTTAGTCATGTGTCATTTCGAGTGCTATAATGTGTTCCATTACCAAAAAAATGTGGCATGTTGACATGTTTTAAAATTAATCTCCCTACAAAAACATGTGTTATACATGATAACATAATGTGACATATGTGTGGATTGCAAGCTTCATAAACCATCTACTCACAACCCATTGTGTTTTCCAACCTACAAATATATTGTGCATTATATTTTCCAATGATATGAAGTGAAACATATAAAAGAGGAGAATTGGGATGAAAAGGTGAGAAAAGGATGATGTAGGGGTGCCCACCTAGGTTCACACACACTTTCATAGTTTCATTAGAAAGAGAGAAGATCACAAAGGGATAGGTGTTAATTTCAACCTTGAGGTGATTCAACCCTATTTTTTAACTTGGATATCCGCTTTGTTATGACATAAATGATTGGTTACAATATTTTAGAATTATTTAGAGTGAATTAACTAAATGAATTGTATGACCTAACAGTTGAAATGCAAAGTTATCTGATAACAAAAATAGAAATGATAGCATGCAAGAAGATCTAATAAGGTCTTGATAGTGTGCACTTGTGATAAAAAGTGGGTTGTAGGGCCTGTAGCAAGAATCATTCACCCAAGGGAAAATGGGTGTTAGTGTAGGGAACCAAAATATTTTTTTGTAGTCCTTTGATCTCATATCTAAGCTTCTGATTTCTCTAGGTTTGACTGTCAAAAATTCATAAATAAAATCTGTAAGTGAGTTTTTGTACCTTGACAACAATGATGACAACTTATGCAGCTTTGAAAAATTTATCCTTTCATAAAATTTCAATCCCTCTTCATGTGTAAATCTACACATACAAAGAGAGAATAAACAATGTTTATTTTTGTGTGAATGGGGTTTTACTTAGACAAACCCGAGTTTCATAATTAAACCTTGATAATGAAATAATGACAAAATGAAGGAATTGATAAATGAACAAAGCTTGTTATAACTCACCAAACCCTTAATGGTTCTACTTAGAGGATAGAGTCAAAATCAACACTCCAAAGCTTGGATCTTGTATCAATTGGCTTGATTTATTGATGCTTGAATGCTTGAAACCTACATCACAATTTTAGCTCCAAAACATGACATGGACAGACATGAACTTTGACATGATGATATGATCCTGATTGCTACTATACATGACTGATAAATATCCTCTTCAATGTTCTTGAAAATAATATTTTCTCTTAGGAAATATAATCATTCCACTTAGATTTGAATTGATAAAAATACCTTTTATTTATAGGTGCTTAACTAATTTCGAAAAAAATAGAGTTCAAAAACCAACATTTGAAACTTGAATTTGAATCATTAAAATGTGTAGTGTAGAAAAATACATACCCTTTCATTTTTACACTTAACTTGGACTTATTTTAGTACCCCTTTCATTAAATTCCCTTTAGGTCACTTATTATGGGCCCCTATGACCCATTTTTATGCATTCTAAGGCATATTTCAACTGTAAACCCGACCAAAATCCATAAACAATCTATAATCTCGGTAACCCACCTTTCAAAATTGAAAAATAAGTCTTGTGGGACCATGATGCCCTTCGTGGCATCTTATTCCCCTTAGTGGAACCAAGATGCCACCTAGGGTGTCTTAGTCATGAGGGCTTTATTTTTGGGAATTAAGAGTGGGAAATGAAAATATTTGATTCAAATTAGCATTTTGTTGGCCTTTGGGATCAAATAACTGAGTTATTAGGTAGGAGTGCCTATGAAATTAAGATTCACACCCCATTTTTCACCTAAGAAAGTAAGTTGGAGAAAGTTGAGAGAAGTTTGAAGCAAGTTTGAAGGAGATTTTCAAGAAGCAAGGACTTGAAGTCTTGGAGCAACCTTCTATTGTGTTTTTGTAGGTTTTTCAAGTCCATTTTCATGTCAAGATCTAGAATTTCCAAATACTAATGATGGATTCCTATGGAGTATCATGAGAGATTCTAGGTTGGAGATACAACTAGCCATACTTCCAAGCCTAAGTGCTTGTTTCTTGATTGATTGAATCTTCCATTGTTCTTCTATTTTCTGCCTAAGGAAGGTAAATTTCATGTTTATGACTTATTAGGGTGATTTGAGATCTCCTTTGTAGGTCACTTTCATTTGGATTTTAGGAATTCTATTCTAACACATTTGAATAGGGTTTCTCCATGTTCTAGCTTGCATAATCTTAGACACACTTAAGATTAGGGCTCACACACACATTTTCATTTTTAGATCTATTCATTTTCATCAATGTTTAACTACCAAACAAGGGATTTGACCAAGGCAAACCCCCATAAACAATCAATCAATTTTCCTTTGTTTTCTAGGTTATTTGTAGGTTTAGATCTGGAGACTTGGTGAAGGAATTACAAAACTTGGACCTCAAGACCAAATTTGGAGATGTCATAAATTTAGATCAGGACTAAGATGGTAGCAAGGGTGTCTTAGTCCTCAAAGTGGAATTTTTAAGAAATTCATTTAGATCAAGTTTCAGCATCCAAAGATTCTACATTTTCCCCGAAAAACAACAGTGAGACCAATAACATAGTAAGGGCATCTTAGTCCTCCTTAGCATATTTTGACATCTTCTTTGCATTTTTGGAATCCTCATTACATTTCTAGAACTCCCATGTACATACATCATAAATTTGTATTACTTAATTTCATCATTTAGATTGCATTACTATGTTTTGTGAGTTGAATGTTAAGTTGTCTTTTCCAAGCTTTTTCTTAGTAGTGAACCCTTCAAAGCCTAAAATAACCCCTCCTAGGTCATACTTGTTGAGAATTGACTGACTCTTTGGGTTGATAGTCAATCCAATTTGGGATCCTAGGAAATTCTAGAATGATCATAGGAAAATAGTGGTGTTCTATGACCTAGGCCATAAAACATCACCATTTTAATATTATTCATTTTGGTGAACCTAAAATTTTAGATCATTCATTTTTTGATTTGGAGTTCATTAAATCTCTAGATCTAGGTTGCATTCTTTCTTGCATTGCATCGTGCATTAGTGAAAGTGAATCTAGGGTATCTCATATTTGCATTAATGAAAGTGCATATAGGTTGCATTTTTTTTTACTTTCTTGCATCATTTTATCTGATTGAAAAACTAAAAAGTGCATTGCTACTCATCCTAATTTCATTTAGGAACGCTTTTATTACATTTAAAATTGAAAAAAAATTCATTCAAATTTGCATCCAATTGCTTGTCATTAGTTACTTTTTCTTGCATTCATTTACATAGTTTCCTATTTCTAAACATCAGGTCATTGAGTAGGCAACCTGGGAACACTTTTAACAACTTAGATTTTTTGGTTTTTAGGAAAAAACCTTTACTGGGACTAAAACACCCTCCCTGGCATCTTAGTCCCTCTTAGGATTTTTGACTCAGAATCTTGTATGAGTTTTGTGTTATCTATTCCAATTTCTGGAACCTTCAAATTTCATCAGGAGGACCAAGATGCCCTTCTTGGTGTCTTAGTTCCTATGGAGTTTGAGGTTATAGTTTTAAGGGTTAAATAGTGAATTTTTGTGCTTCTATTTTCTATAGTTATTTTTTATGTCCCAGTCTATCAATTTATTTTTTCATGCATTTTCATAGTTCATGTTTACAATTGATTGAAAAAGATAGATTATTTCACTTTCATTTTGTTAGACATATATTTCATTTTACACTCATTAGAAAACCAAAACACAAAAACCAAAAAAACTAAATCTAAGGTTCATGGTTATTTAAGGTATGTCAAAACCCTTTGTCCATGTTAGTGTAACCCTCAAGCCTTTTAGTAGTGATGACTTTGATATGTTAGATGAATCCCTTGAGGAATTTATCTCACAAGGTTCATCCACTAAGGCTTGTTCAAAAAGACCTAAACAAAGAGAAGTGAATGTCATCCAACCTCAACTTATCCTTTATCCAACTTCAAACAAACCTCAACCTACAAACAAGCCTATCCTTATCCTTGAAGCTCCTAAGAACAATGTGTCACAAAAATAAAATTATCATACTATTTCTCATACATATAACACAAGGAATAATAAAAATCCTGAACCTAATCTCATTTCATTACCATTTCCTGATCCTATATTGCCTAGTGCTCCTTGTTTACCATCGCATAGTGGAAAAGAGTATGATATTGTTGAAAAACTTAAGAATACTCTTGCTAAGACTTCCTTATGGGATCTTATTCAAAATTCACCTAGTTACCAGACCATGCTTCAAAAAACCTTACAACAAGTTGTGGTTTCTCCTAGTACAAATGCAAACAATGTGGCGGATCTAATACAAGGAATGAATATAGTTAATGTAGACATTACCTTTCACCAACATGAGATCCCTCCCTTGGAAATGAGAAATAAATATGATGCATTGATGATAATATCCAAATACAACACCATGGGAATAAAAATGACCCTTATTGATAATGGATTGACTCTGAATGTGTGTAGTTTGAACTTTATAGATAAATAAAAAATGAAACCTGATTCCTTATCAATTTGAGGATTTGACAATGTAGGAAATTTTGTATTTTGTGGTCTTTTTGCTAGTATGTGGTTTTCATTGATGTCAACACTATTATCATTAATGTCTTTAAGACTATATATGTTGAGGATATTGAGAAAATTGTAATAAAATATGTTGTAGGTTGTCTATGAAGCAGTGAAGATCAGTATGATGGAAAGTTTAGCATGTTTATGGTGAGAAGTTGTGGATTAAAATTTTTATTTTCAGGTGTATCTAGTTTATCCATCGAAAGTTTCAGAGGTTCGCATGAAGATTTGAGCAAGTTATGAGTTTATGTGTTTTGACAGTTATTTTGTTACTATAGTTGGTGTTCTTGAAATAAGATAATGTGATTCTAGTAATCTGAGTTGTTGTGAATTCTCCTATGGTTTTTTTGGATTTTTCTAGATCATTCTCTATTTGTGTTGCATGTACGCATTGATCATTGTGCTCGTGATCGGTGATTTTCTCTCGCATGTTCATTTTTTTTCATGTTCATGGCCGACAGGGTGATTGTAGCTTGTTGCAGATCTTCGAGGAATATTTTTTTAAGGTCTTTTGTGTTCGAGGATATTGTTTTAGGTCCCTACTATGTTGTGGTTGGCCTTGGTTTATTTTCATTCATAATCTTTATTGTTTTGGGCTGAAATTTTGTATTCATTTTATTATTTTGTTGAAGCCGACATGAAGTGATGTAATTCCTTGTTGTAGTTTTATATGAGCAATTGTTTCTTCATTTTAATGTGAGTGAGCAAGTATGTGTGCATGAATAATATTCTAAATCTTTCGAAGGTAGATCAGAGTGTGAAGAATATTGAAGAAGAGTGAAGAAGTGTTCATGTGCTTAATCAAAACTATAATAAGGCATTAATAGATGCTATTTTCTCAGTTCAAGATCTTTCAGATGGATTTAATCTAAATATTATTGTAAGACAGTGAGTCTTCCCTTGGGAAGTAAGCCTTTTTTAATTGAGTAGTGAGCTCTAGGTTGTGTGCTGGAATGCATGTGCATTCCCCATTTTTCCATACTTTTAATAGAATATAAACTTTTGGATTAACCTCCACCATGGTTTTCCCCTAACAGAGTCTCCATGCAAAAATCTTGGTGTTATGTGTGTTTATGATGTGTTGTTGATTTATGATTTCATGGTTATTAATTAGATCTAAGAATAGGGGTTAATAAATTTAATAAGTTTGAAATTACATGACAATTGATTCAACCCACTCTCAGTTGTTTTCTCTTGTGTTTCCAATAGGAAAGCAACTGCGAGCAGTGTGATTACTTTACCTATTATAGTCAAAGAGGCTACCTTACAAACTCCTATTCATGTTATGTTGCATGACCTTTCATACAATCTTCTTTTAGGAAGACCGTGGATTCATGAGATGCATGCAATACCTTCGACTCTTCATCGTACCATGAATTATTTCTATAAAAACAAGATATACCAAATTGAAATGGACCTCGAGCCTGAAATTTGTTTGCAAATTGAAAAGGAAACAACAATCCTCTAAAAACACTAATTCCAACACAAAAATGGAATTAGTGGCAAAATTATAAAATGATGATTAGGGTTCCTTGTAATTCACATCTTCATTTATGGGAAAATATATAATCATAAGAAAAGAGGATGAAAAAAAAAGCAACCAATGGCTATGTCAACACAAAACTTGGGAGAAAACTCACAAGCATCTATGTCATCTACTCTTGAAGAAGACACAAGCTACACAAAAAACTTCGATGAGATATACTATCAAAAACCACCAAACCTAAAATAAATGGAAAAAATTTATGGGAGAATTTATGAACTTATGAAGCAATTGGGTTATAGTGGAAAATGATGTGGAAAGAAAGTGTAGATACCGAAAATTGGTCTAGGGCTGTGAGTACACATTTCAACATAATTTTCTATAGTCCGTCGTCTTGATTAAATAATGTTACTTATTTAATTTCCTTCTAACACATATTTCCTCTATTAATTAAATACCCTTTTTAATTAATTCATTAATTCATAATCATCCTTTATTCAACTTAATTAATTAAATAAATCATATTTATTTAATTATGTTGTGAACTAATTAATTCTTCCCCCTTTATCTATCAATTAAATAATTTATTATTTAATTCCCCTTTATCATACTTTTCCAACTATAATTAAATATCTTTATTTAATTATTCATTTAACCCCTTTTCATCTATAATTAAATATTTATTATTTAATTATTCATTTATCCTTTTCAACAATCAAATTAAATTAATTACTTTATTTATTTAATTAAAAGTCTCATATTTTGAATGTTGAATTAAATTAACATTTAATTCATTATTTAATTAATTATGTCGACATTCCTCTAACATTCAATTATCTCTTACATGCACTTATCGTCTGACTCGAGTTATCTCTATGAGAGAACTCTCCGTCAAAACTAGTCGATTAACTAGTTCCAACTCATATGCATGATCTATATCTATTAATTAAATATCTTTATTTAATTAACTAACTCAAGTTTGCATTCACATGCATTTATCATGCATTTATTCTCCAACTTCTAACTTTGGCTTTTGCATACAAAGTCTATTTCTTCTATTTTTTGAAGATGAAGATTGGAACTCATGTTCTAAAATTAGTCTTTACTTGCAGTTGAACTCACGTTCTAACTCGCGTTCTATCTATCACATAACTCATTGCATGGCTTTGATCAATCTCATCCGTCGATCTCTCTTTCAATCTGAGCCAATCGTTCGAAAACACAAAATCTATAAAATGGTCTGTCATGATCATTATTCCTCCTCCTCGAAATTATACACTTTTGAGAAGAGACTATTCTTCAATATTTTGCTTAGACATTCAACACAACTATACTTGAATTCAAACACAGAAATCTGAGGGCAAGAATACTTAAAAGGCAAAATGGAGAAGAGCAATGGAGTTAATTTGAAAGGGTGAATACATTATTCGGTGAGATCAATTCAATTTGTTAGTTTTCATTTATGTTTTCAATTTCGTTCTTTATTATTTGATTTTAGATTAGGATTAATATTGTTATTTCTAGTTGCAGATCGAACCACAGATTTAATCTTGAGTTACATTTGGTGAACCCGACGTGAACGCACTTCAAAATCTGCACATCTTTTCGTTTTTCATTTTTGTTTTTTGTTTCTTTTTCACAGGTTTTTCATCCAATGAATTGCATCTACCAAAAATAGTGACCCATCTATACTTACGAACCGCATCTACCATGCCATAAACCGCATCAGGCTATCAATCACCGCATCCTCCTGTCAATCGCCGCATCCACCTGTCGTTCGCTGCATCCGCCTGTCGACAAATTTTGAACCACATCAGACACTCCATTGACCGCATCCACGTACCATTTGAACTGCATCTGTGGCTCCAAAAGCCACATCTGGCTGGTAAAGATTTTTATTTGTTTTATCGATTTTCGTGCATCCATTTTTCGATCTTTGCTTCTTCTTTTTTGTGATTTGGATTTTTGCTAATATTTGGTTCAGTTGTGTCAAGGTCGAATAACAAGTGTTTGCAGGATGAAGTGTAGAAGACAATACAAAAACCAAAGACAAACAATGAACTACTAATAAATTTGCATGCAGGACCTAATACTTTTATGTTTTTAAGCATGCTTTTGTTTTGGTAGATAGATAATCGTCTTGTGGGTTAAAATGAACTTCTGTTTGGTAGCATAAATAATCTCGTTTGGGCTTAATAATTTACCAGTGTTTTTCGTGTCTGCATTGTTAGTTTATAACCCCATGATTTATTAATCGAAGTATCCTCTCCCCTTGCGCATTCATGTGATCCTAGGTGTAAGAGAAACAGTTACTAACTCTAGAACTTGGGCCTCTCTTGGTGGGAAAAAGTACTCACCCCAAGACGACTCAGACCGGTAGTACGCTAAAGCCAAGCGACTTCCAGCCAGTATACAAAAGTGGATTCTTGGGGAAACCCCAGGAATCACGTGCACTAATCCGACGAGATGGACAAAAATGGACTCTCGCCGATGTTGGTTAGTGTCCCATGAACGGAATGCCCAAATTAAATGCCTTGTTGTAGAGTTACCAAAATCCTATCTACTTGTTGGTGCAGCAGGTCGGACCTGTGAAGCCATCTTATGGTTTACGTGTAGAGATGAAAAGTATGCCATGGGAGATTCATGGATACTATAGCTTGGCTGCCCCATATAAGTGAGTGCCGTGGAGGGGAGCCAGTGGGGTCAAGCTACTAATCATCCACCGTAAATATGCGTAGCTGGAGAAATCCAAGTAAGAATTCAACAAGTACTATCCTAAAAGCCTAGGGTGTAAATGTTTTTCAAGTCTCAACAGTCCATTCATCACAAAACTGAAAATACTTTGAATGCTGTGTTTGCTGTTTGTTGTATTTGCCAAAATCTTGATCAAACAAACAAAGTCAGTCAAACAACTTTCGAAAAAAAAATTCAACTGTTAGGAATAGAGTCGCATTTGTCAGTTTAGTCGCCGCATCTGTATTAGAGAGTCGCATCTGTTAATGGAATAACCACATATGTCTATCATAATTTTCACATCTCAAAGTTTCGAAGCGCATCTGTCACATCCTGATTCGCATGTGTCCATGCAAAACCGCATATGTCAAAGTCTAAACTGCAAGTGTCTATTAGGAAAACTAGTTTTTTTAGAGTCCAGAATAGGAAAAACCCATGTGAATTGGCAAACCACAACTGTCAGAAACACTGCAACTATCAAATCCTGAACCACAACTGTTAGGTGAACTGCATCTGCCTGTTAACAAAGAACAATCAAAACTGCAAACTGAGTCCGAACAGAAACTGTCAAAATTTTGCTCAAAAATCTTGCATCCATTAGGTGGTCATATACGTCTTAGTTACAATCCACATCTTTGTCATAGTCATCCAAAGTCACATGCATATAGATACTTCCTTAGAAATCTTAGTTACAATCCATGTCTTCATCATTATCATCCTAAGTTGCATGCATCTAGATACTCCCTAGGAAATTGCATATCACAACATAGATAAGTTTCCTCATCTTTGGATAAATTCATGTCCCGATTTGTCACACTCATCGAACCTAGTCACCTTAGTCTTATCTAGTGAATCTTTTTAGTTCAACAAGTCTAGTTTGGAAAGTTCACTATGTCAACTATCATTTGTCCTACAATCAGTTTCCTTGGTCAAAACAAATCCTTGCATGCATTTGCTCCATAGGAGGTAGGTTATACCCATTTTAGAATCATAGTCTACACGAGGTCTTACATATTGTCCATCTTACCATATGTCATCTCAGTATACGTCTTCCTAGAAATCATTTTAGCAACATCCTTATCATCCAAAAAATCCAAAAACATAGAAATAGGTCATATCAGTTCTTAGGCATAGTCTGCATTACCCCATTTTGAGCAACTTTTTTATGGTTGAAACAAGGTTTCAAAAGAGGCACAAAGAAATGGCAGACCCCAATGAGTTTATCAATCCTTTCAGCACTCAACCACCTAGGAAGAACAAACCACATAAACCAATGCTTGATAAATTTTTCACTAGAGACGCCAATGGACGAGTCTTTGTTGAAGACATAGAGTCTGCAGTCCAAGATCCTGAATTTGCATCCTTCATGGATGAGTGCTTGGCAAATGATCCCCAACGCTATCTAGAAAAATTGCTAGTAGAAGGTGCCACACTACCACCAGGATTTGAAGTTCATACATTGAAAATGACATCTACCCAACCAATGCAAACAGTGACATCAAGTGGTTCTATGCCCCAAATGACCGCAGCAATACCAACTGGCATACCAACTCAGACATCATCGATTGTAAACACAACCCCTTTCAACATAACACAAGGTTTACAATTTATGATGGGAGCATCTTCATCCAACCCCTTTGGCACCAACACGATTGGTAAGAGATCCAAAGCAGGTACGAATATTCCTATCCCAAATCAGACCATTCAAATAGGGAATATTCCTCCACCAAGTCAACCCATTCAAACGGGATATATTCCTCCACCAAGTCAAACCATTCAAATAGCATATATTCCTATCCCACAATGAACTATTCAAACGGGATATATTCCTTCACCAAATCACAACCCATTGCAAAACATGGCATATCAGAATGTCTACATTGATCCGAACAATGCCAACACCATGTCCTTGACACAAGTCGATGTCCTTTAGAATCAAATGCAAACTCTCCAACAACAAATGGATATTATGTCTATGTCAGGCAAACGAACTATCTCAGCAAAAGACTTATGTCCATGTCCATTTGACAAAGTGCTTTACATGACATCTTTTCCCCATGGATACATTATACTGATTTTGCCTAAGTATAATGGGAAAAAGAATCCTCTAGAACATATTAGTGAGTTCTCAACAGC
The DNA here is from genome assembly GCA_007115665.2 of Sequoiadendron giganteum. Lineage (NCBI taxonomy): Eukaryota > Viridiplantae > Streptophyta > Pinopsida > Cupressales > Cupressaceae > Sequoiadendron > Sequoiadendron giganteum. The sequence continues at coordinate 623,385,720 of CM021100.1, forward strand.
ATGCATGGACATATCGTATGATCCCACATATCTGATGAGACTATTTCCATGAACCCTTGTTGGGATAGGACTGGAATGGTTTTCTAAACTACCATATGGTATACGCTCTTGGAGAGAATTAGCTGAAAAGTTTGTCGAACATTTCGCCTTCAACATAGACAATGAGATAACAATAGCAACCTTGTGCCACACGACACAAGAAGATGGTGAAACTTTCACCACTTTCTTTCAGAGGTGGAGAAGTCTAGCTAGCAGATGTCCAGTTGAGATACCAGAGAAACAAAAGGTCACGATATTCCTAGAGAACATCAATCCAAAACTGCAGAGTGATTTAAGAGTACATTGTTGTACCTCATTCCTAGACTTGGTATAGAAATGCATCATCCTTGAGAAATCCCTTATTGACAAAGGCGAAATAAAGGTACCAGGTAGGAATCCTATTGTCCAAAATCAAAATGCGCCAACTGATAGAAGACAATTCTGGTCCAGAAACAAGAATGTTACAAATGATGGCATTATCGATGCTAAAAACATACATACAAGGCCAGTTATCACACTGAGAGGATACAACCAAAATCAAGACACAATGGATAATCCAAATCAAACGGCTAACTATCTCCAAAATTCATAGCAACAACGACCTCAAAGAAGATTTCCAACACGTGAATTTACTCCTCTAGGACAACCGATCAAGGTTATTTACAAAGAATTGATTAAACACAATCTCATCAAACTATTGGAACCAAGAGAATATGATCCTGGACAATTTAAACCTTCCTGGTGGGATGACAAAGCCCATTGTGAATATCATCAAATAAAAGGACACAGCCTACAAAATTGTTGCCAACTCAAGGGCATTATCCAAGACTTTGTTGAGAATCGAACCATAGAGGTTGGTGGACAGAAAAACACCAAGAACAGTGATCATAAGGTCTTCAAGGACCCATTACATGACCACACAAAAGGAAAAGCCTCCAGTTTGGGACCTAAGACTGATCCATCAACCAATTACGCAAACACCAATTTCGACTATGGAAAAGGAAAGATTATAAATAGCCTCCGCACTGCAGATGAGCATGCCGATACCTTCACCATTAAGAAGCCTCCAGAATGTGGTGTCAACACACGTAGAACCAAGATCACTGTTCCAGGTCCTTCTTCTGAGCCATCTACACAAGCTTCCAAGTTCAAGTACAACCTTCTTGATCAATTGAGTAAAACCCCTGCACAAATATCTATCTTGGAACTATTGACCTTATCACCTGAGCATCGAGCCATTCTCGATAAAGCTTTACAGAACACAACTATCCCTACTGATTTAGATGTCAATCGTTTCGAAGAGATGGTGGGATATTTAACCAATTCGCACCATGCTACATTTTCCCAACAAGATTACTCGACAGAAAAATCTGATCATAATGACCCATTACATCTTGAAGTCTTAGTCCATGAAACCAAAGTCAAATGAGTCTTGGTAGACGGAGGAGCAGGTTTGAACCTGTGTACCCTAAAATTGGTTAAGGCATTAGGATTCTCAGAATATTGTGTAGATACCTCTAAGAGTATAGTCATCAAGGCTTATGATGATGAGGAAAGATCATCCAAAGGAGAGGTCACACTCCCTATCAGAATTGGTCCAGCAATCATGAACACTAGCTTCCAAGTCTTGGATCTCACTCTTCTGTACAATTTATTGTTAGGTAGACCTTGGATACACACAATGAAAGTTGTACCTTCAACGTATCACCAATGTCTCAAACTTCCACATAATGGCACCGAGATCACTATTGATGGTGATCCAGATCCGTTTCAGTATTGTACAAGAATAAAGGAAATTCCACAACAACAAGTACCAGTTAATCAAGAAGTTTCATCATCCAATTCATCCCAATACATTGACTCATCACATCTCACTAGGCCCAAATCATTCACACCTCCATCAACTACTCCTAAACTTGAAATCCAAGACAAGGGCTTTGGCGAGTATCCTATAAAGGAATCATACTATGTTAGTCAACTGATTCCACCTAAGGCATATGGCCTACCTATGGCAGATAGAATACAGTCAATAGTCATATTCAATGTTCCCCCTACAACGACATTGATCAAATGGGGAGAGCTAAGCGAGGAAATTGTGGACCAAGGTGATTCTTGGTTGTATCAAGAAGAACATGAATACCCCTCCCCATCTATTCAAATAGCTAAGAACCAATATGGATAAGGCTTTAAGATAATGCAAAAGGAAGGCTATGATGGGCACAGTGGGTTAGGGCTACATCAAAATGGAAGGACAGAACCGATTACTGTCCACCCACGACTGAAATACTTAGGGCTAGGGTGTCAACTACTTAGAATTGGGTTTCCTAGTACTTTGTCACTGTTTCAAGAGGAAGTGAGTGCTTACGCAGACACCAAGACATATCATGATCCACCTCCCTCATTTTATGACAACCCTCCAATCTTTGATGAATCCCCTTACTCAAGCGATGGTGAATGGGATTCCCTTTCATCTACCAGCACCATGAACATAGACGCACTATTTGGAGAATTGGACCTAAATGTGAAACCTATACCCAAACCATCTAGTCCTTGTCCTAAGAAAAATTTGTCCAAAGAAGAATGGCATAAGATCTATTATTGGGAAAAACTCGATCGTGCATCTTGGGCACCTGAACCACCATCTTCTAACGACCTATCCCAGGCAATGGTCCCACATCAACATTTACCTACCCGTAAGGAAAAGACCCAACAAGAGTTAGTCCAGAACTTATGTGACCATGTAAACCATTCACTATTGACCCTGTCAGTGGCTACCTTTAAAAACTCTAATGATGACATGCCCCTCATATATCCCGAACTTATAGACTGGGATCAACAAGGTACACCTATCTTAGACACATTTGAGAATGACGAAGCAATTGCTGAGTTCATGGGACTTCGAGAAGGCATACCAAGAGGGGATCATAAAGTTGGTTTTACCATAGACTTGGACGATAAAGCATATTTTGGGGAGTCTATTTACACCTCTAGTCGCAAAAATGAGGATAAAAAGAAAAAAAACAATGAAAAGAACAATAATGAGTCCCTAGGTGAAAACCGAAAGGCACCTTTGGACGAAGAAAAATTCAAAATAAAGGATTTATCTAAGGGCGAAAACCTCCCTGTGGCACCCAAGGATAGAGGTTTAAATATTCTCCCCGTTGAACAGGAAAAGTCACCGATGCTAGTAGAAGAATCAGTTGCAGTCAACATAGGTATAGAAGAGAATCCAAAGATGGTATATTTTGCAGCTTCTTTAACAGAGACAAAAAAACCTAAGTTTAAGGACTTCTTCCAAAAGAGACAGATAAACTTTGCATGGTCATATGCTGACATGCCTGGGTTGGATCCAGATCTAATATTGCACCATTTACCATTGTAGCTAGGCATCAAACCAGTCAAACAAAAGTTAAGAAAAATGCACCCGCAGATTGCTCTATTGGTCAAGGCAGAACTAAAGAAACTCTTGGATGTAGGATTCATATGGACAATAGACTATGCAGATTGGATATCAAATCTTGTACCTATGACTAAACCAATTGGGGGCATTCGAATTTGCACAGACTTTAGAGACATCAACAAGGCGTGTCCTAAGGATGACTTCCCTTTGCCAAATGTAGATATGATAGTGAATCTTACAGCGGGGTATGAGATGCTATCCCTCATGGATGGTTTCTCAGGATACAACAAGATTAAAATAGAAACTGAAGACCAACATAAGATAGCTTTCACATGTCCATGGGGCACATACTATTGGAACGTTATGCCTTTTGGGCTTAAGAACGCAGGAGCTACTTACCAACGCGCAATGACTACAATTTTCCATGACTTTGTACACATTCTCATGGAATATTACATCGATGACATTATAGCAAAATCAGAAACAAGAGAAGCTCACTTAAAGGTTTTAAATAAGATATTCCAATGGCTAGAGAACTACAATGTCAAGCTAAATCCGAAGAAGTGTGTCTTTGGAGTCAAATCAGGGAAACTGTTAGGGTATATCATCTCTCGAAGAGGCATTGAAGTAGATCCAGAGAAGGTAAGAGCTATCATAGAAATGCCTCCTCCAGTCAGCATAGGACAACTCAGAACTCTACAGGGTAGACTACAGTCAATTAGGTGATTCATAGTACAACTAGCAGATAAGATTCATCCATTTCAACATCTACTCAAGAAAGGAGTACCATTTGTGTGGACGCTTAAATGCCAGGAATCATTCCAACAAATCAAGGACTATTTGCTAACTGCACCAGTCTTAATGCCACCTATAGAAGGAAAGCCTTTGATCTTATATATTTTAGCAACTCAGTCGGCATTAGGGGCTCTTCTCGTACAAAAAGATGATCAAGGTCATGAGAGAGCGGTCTATTACATCAATCGTACCTTAGTGGGATATGAATTGAATTATAGAAACATAGAATGTGCCTATCTTGCAGTAGTTTTTGCTACCCAAAAACTTTGGCACTACATGCTCAATCGACAAACAGTATTAATTGCAAAAATTGATCCACTCAAATACCTTCTAAGTAAGGCAGCTTTAACAGGCCGATTGGCTAAATGGGTCATGATACTTAGAGAGTATGACATTGAGTATGTCGAGAGGAAGGCTATAAAAGGATAGGTGATTGCAGATCAGTTAGCTGATGCACCTATAAAAGCAGATCATCCCTTAGTGGCAGATTTTCTAGATGAATTTCTATTCAACATTGACATTAAAACCGACTGGAAACTGTACTTTGATGGGTCACATACAAATTGTGGTTTAGGAGCTGGTGTCTTATTTGTCACACCTCAAGGTGATACCATTCCCAAATCATTCAGGATTGCTTTCCCTTGTACAAACAATATAGCAGAATACGAAGCCTTAGTGACAGGCTTGAAAATGGCAGCACAATGGAACATTAAGAGCCTACATGTCTTTGGTGACTCTCAACTAGTAATCAGATAGGTAAATGATGAGTACGAAACTAAGGATGAGAAGCGTGCCCCTTACAAGAAAATGGTTGATAGTTTCAAATAATATTTTAAGGACATAACTTTTCAACAAACACCACGCATTCAGAATAGAGCTACAGATGCTATGGCAACCGTGGGTTCCTTGTTGGATATTCTGAGTAACATGCCTAAGTTTGAGTTTCTGGTTGAACAGTTGTTGGTCCCTGCTTACGATATCCCCGATACTATGATGGTGTGTACCATTGTTGGTCCTACGTCTCCTTGGTATAAAGAAATATTTGACTATGTAACAAATCAAACCTTACATCAAGACTTGTCGAATAACCAACATCGAACCTTCATCCATAAGTCCACCAAGTACACCATCATCAGAGAAACCCTATATAGATGCACCTTAGACAATGCCCTAATGAGATGTCTCAATGCTGAAGAAGCACAAAAAACTTTACGAGCAGTGCACAAGGGTATATGTGGATCCCATTTGAGTGGTCCAACCTTAGCCCATAAGATTATGAGACTAGGTTACTATTGGCCTACTATGGAGAAAGACTCATACGTCTTTGTGAAGACATGTAGACAATTTCAAATACATGGAGACTTGATAAGAGCACTAGCATAGGAGCTTCGATCAATTACTTCACCATGGCCTTTCGTCCAATGGGGACTTGACCTCATAGATAAGATACACCCACCATCATCCAACGGCCACAAATTCATCATTACCGCTACCAAATACTTCACCAAGTGGATTGAAGCCATTCCCATGACCTACATCACTGGCACCCAAATATCTAAGTTTATTCTGAACTATATCATTTGTCAGTATGGTGTACCACAATCCATAATCACAGATAATGGCCGCCCATTCAAGAACCAAGAAGTATGCCATTTATGTGAAGAATTCCACATCATGCATCATTTTTCCACCCCGTATTACCCACAAGGTAATGGCCAAGCTGAGGCATCTAATAAAACCATTGTTAGAATCCTTAAAAAGACTATCAATGATGCTGGTCGTGACTGGCACCTACAGCTTAATCCTGCCTTATGGGCTTACCACACAAGCATCCGCACTCCCACTGGTGCCACTCCATTTTCCCTCGTATTCGGGTCCGAAGCTATCTTACCTATAGAGGTCAAAATACCTTCTCTAAGGGTATCTTTGAAGGGTCATGTTGATGATGAAGAATACCGTGTCTCTAGGCTACAAGAGCTTGAATTACTGGATGAACGAAGACATAAAGCATTAGATTATTTGCAAGCATATCAGAATCGTCTTCGTCAGAGCTACAATAGGAAGGTTCTCAATAGACATTTTGACATTGGTGACCTGGTATTAATGGAGAATCCGAAGAACCAAGCTGAATGAGAGAAACCAGGAAAGTTTGAGCCTAACTAGTTAGGGCCGTACATTGTCATAGAAGCCTTTGGGTCAGGAGCGTACCAACTATCTACTCCTGAAGGAGATCCGCTTTTGTCACCTGTCAACAGTCTGCATCTAAAGAGGTTCTATGCTTAGCTTCTGAGAATCCGTGTCTTAATCTAGAAAATACAAAAAAAATTGAAAAATAAAAATAAAAAATAAAAAATAAAATTGGAAAATCAAAAAAGTAAAGGGAAATAATCCGTCCTATAGTGAAAACCACTTCGGTGGCGCTAGGGATAAGTACCATGGTAAAAACCTAGCAAATAGGCACCATGTGTAGTCAAGCTCGCTCTTTCGTCTACCATCATTCCAATCAGACTTTCCCCCATCACTCATAATAAATGGTTGTCCTATCCATCGCTTGGAACGATTGACATCTAACATCCCACTCTGTAACACTATCCACTCCATCTCGCAAGTCTTATTCCCGACTAGGGGCAAATCCTTGTTCTATTCCATGAACGCCTTGTACATAGCATTGCACCATCAGAAAATGTCCTGAAAAAACAAAAACATTAGAAAACTTCAAAAATCCAAAAAAATCAAAACATTTCAGAAAATACCAAAAATAAAATAGTGTCAAGTCAGTCATGTTAAGTCAATTATAGTCATAGTCAAACTACGTTGCCTCTGCAACTGGGACATAGGCAAGGCCATCAATCGATGTGCCCCCGAGGCATTAGGTCTGTCAGTCTAGGTTTGTCATGTATCACACACATTTAAATCATGACTCTTTGTATATTGAAAGTCATTGGTCGTGTCGAACTACGAGGTCTCTGCATGTACAACGTAGGTAAGGCTAATCAATTGATGAGCTCCCGAGACCACACTAGGTCAGTCCAATAGGGTTCATTCACTATCATTATCACACACATTGCCTGTCATAGTTTAAGGTATCATCTCATGTCATACACTGTCTACACACACACACTCAACTTGTCATCAAGTCAATATCATACACATTGTCAAAGCAATCAACTTATATCCATAGACGTCATCAAATTGTCATAGTCTCATGTGGCTTGTCGCATCAAAGTCATCAGAATCCAACGTCTTATACTACACATGTTTTTTTGAAACTAGGTTTTGTCATGCCTTATACAGAAGTCACCAAGTCGAAACTAGACTCAACGTCTTATGTGGTATGTGTCATTCTCTCACATTACGCTATGTCAAACATCAACAATCAAACAATCCCTTTCCAACTATAATTAAATATCTTTATTTAATTATTCATTTAACCCCTTTTCATCTATAATTAAATATTTACTATTTAATTATTCATTTATCCTTTTCAATAGTCAAATTAAATAAATTACTTTATTTATTTAATTAAAAGTCTCATATTTTGAATGTTGAATTAAATTAACATTTAATTCATTATTTAATTAATTATGTCGCCATTCCTCTAACATTTAGTTATCTCTTACATGCACTTATCGTCTGACTCGAGTTATCTCTATGAGAGAACTCTTCGTCACAACTAGTCGATTAACTAGTTCCAACTCATATGCATGATCTATATCTATTAATTAAATATCTTTATTTAATTAACTAACTCAAGTTTGCATTCACATGCATTTATCATGCATTTATTCTCCAACTTCTAACTTTGGCTTTTGCATACAAAGTCTATTTCTTCTATTTTTTGAAGATGAAGATTGGAACTCATGTTCTTACTCATGTTCTAAAATTAGTCTTTACCTGCAGTTGAACTCACGTTCTAACTCGCGTTCTATCTATCACATAACTCATTGTATGGCATTGATCAATCTCATCCATCGATCTCTCTTTCAATCTAAGCCGATCGTTCGAAAACACAAAATCTATAAAATGGCCTGTCATGATCATTATTCCTCCTCCATGAAATTATACACTTTTGAGAAGAGACTATTCTTCGATATTTTGCTTAGACATTCAACACAGCTATACTTGCATTCAAACATAGAAATCTAAGGGCAAGAATACTTAAAAGGAAAAATGGAGAAGAGCAATGGAGTTAATTCGAAAGGGTGAATACATTATTCGGTGAGATCAATTGAATTTGTTAGTTTTCATTTATGTTTTCAATTTCGTTCTTTATTGTTTGATTTTAGATTAGGATTAATATTGTTATTTCTAGTTGCAGATCGAACCACAGATTTAATCTTGAGTTACAGAAAGAACAAGGAATTCTTGTTCCTATGGAGCCTAATATGCAAGAAATGAAAAATGTTTTGGGATATTGTCCTTCTAAGATAATGCAAGCAAAAAAGAGACCTTCATTAAACATCAACACCATTATATGTAAATCAAAAATCAATCTTACCTTGAAGCATCTAGAATTGCTTGACATAGATTCTAAACCATCATGGGAATACATTGAAAATGATGAAGTCTTGAAATAAATGCTAGAAGTTTATGATAAAAAATCTACTCCTCAAAAAAAAAAGGTTGCATGTGCTATGATTAGAACCAAACAAAAACAAGAACACAAGAACAATGAGATAGCCATGAATAATGAAGAGTACAACCCTGAATTTCTAAGATCAAATTCTCTCCCTTTAGGGGATACCGTGGATATAGCAATGGACATTAATGATAAAGAGAAAGAAATTAAGATAGGAAAATGCCTCGATAATGGAGAACAAGAGGATACTGCAACTCTACTTCATGACTTTCTCAAAAAAATTACTTGGACTTATTCAGATATGTTGGAAATTGATCCTAATATTGTAACACAAAATATAGTCCTTATTGAAAATGCTAAGACCGTTAGACAGAAGATTCAAAAATGAACCCTAAAATAGCCTTGTTAGTTAAGGAAGAAATTGAAAAACTTCTTGAGGCTGATTTCATAAGACCTATAGATTATTCTTCTTGGATCTCAAATATTGTCACAGTCACAAAACCTAACAATCATATTAGGATGTGTATGAATTTTCATGATTTCAATAAATAATCTTTAAAAGATTACTTTCCCCTTCATAATATTGACATGATAGTAAGCTCGACTACGGGACATGCTTTGTTGTCTTTCATGGATGGATTTTATAGATACAATCAAATATTTATTAACCCTCAAGATCAGTATAAAACAACATTCACAACTATTTGGGGAATATTTTGTTGGGTTATGATGCCTTTTGAATTGAAGAACGTAGGTGCAACATATCAACAATCTATGAAACTAATATTTCATGATTACATACATAAGATTTTGGAAGATTATGTTAATGATATTCTAGATAAATCCTTAACAAGAAAAGATAATGTGAATTTTCTTTAAAATATTTTTCAGTGAATTCAAAAATACAAAATGAGATTGAATCCTAAAAAGTATATCTTTGGTGTAGATAGTAGAAAACTTTTAGGTTCTATTGTATCTCATAGAAGCATCGAGGTGGACACAAATAAAATTGATGTTATAGTTAACATGCCACCTCCTAGAAATATCTCTCAGTTATGTACCTTACAAGGAATAATTCAAGCCATTCTACGTTTCGTAGCATCCTTAGCAAATTGAACATTACCATTTACACATCTCCTTAAGAAAGACATACATTTTGATTGGAATGAATATTGTAAATAGGCCTTTGAGAGTTTGAAAAATTATCTTGTAACTCCACCTATTTTATAACCTATCATGCAAAAAAAACCATTCATCCTTTATACATTAGCATCAACCCATTCTCTTGTAGCATTGTTGGCTCAAAAAGATGAAAAGGGTAAAGAACATCCTCTTTATTACATTAGTCAAACATTGATTGACTATGAGTAATGATACTCAACAATGGAAAAATAGTATTTAGATCTTGTATTCACTACTAGTAAGTTGTGACATTACTTATTAAATGCTCAAATACAAGTGATAATGAAGTTTGACCCTTTAAAATGCCTTTTCACTAAAACAAACTTATTCGGATGCTTAGCTAAGTGGGTAATTTTGTTGACTTAGTTTGACCTTAAATTTATTTCACAAAAAGAAATTAAGGGTCAAGCCTTGACCGACTAGTTAGCTAATGCTCCTTCTCCTTTAGCGTTACCTGGTAATGATTCTTTTCATGATGATAATGTGTTGATAATCAAAGAAAATACATGGGAATTGTATTTTGATGGATCTAAGTACAAAATTGGCTCTGGTGTAGGGGTTATAATAAAACTACCCAAAAAAGATCCTATTCCCTTATCATATCACTTAAATCTCCTATGTACAAATAAAATTGCTAAGTATGAAGCATTAATCGCTGGATTGTGTGCTAGTCTAGTTTTTGGTGCTAGACACATTAAGATATTTGGTGACTCAAAATTAGTCATCATACAAATAAATAGAACATATAAAACAAAGCATGATAAATTATCAAAATACAAGGATCTCACAATGAATTTTTTAGAGAAGTTTGAATCATTCACCATTGACAATATCCCTCAGAAAGATAAACGTCATGCAGATGCAATGGCAATTGCAACTTCTCTTATCTCCCCTCAATATCCTTCCAAAGACTACACCTTTATTGTGAATATAATTATGAAACCATCAATTGACGATAAAACAAACAAAGTGCTAGCAACAACCATAGAAGACTTAAGTGAATGGTATGATATGATATTCAATTATTTGAAAGACAATACCTTTCCTGAGCCAACAAATAAAAAAATTTACTCTCGTCTTCAAAAATTTGTATCTAGATATATCATCCTGGTGGACATCTTATATAAGAGGTCCTTTGATGGCATTTTTCTTAGGTACCTTAAACAATCTAAAATCCCTATAGCACTTGAACAAGCTCATGTAGGTGCTTGTAGGGGAATTTTGGAGGAATATCATTAGTTCAAAAGCTAATTTGCATAGGATATTACTAGAATAATATGGAATGAGATTGCTTTGAATACGTTAAGAAATGCCATAAATGTCAAGAGAATCAAAACCTAATTCACACTCCTACCTCCAAGCTGCATGCACAAGTTCATATTTGGCCATTATCGGTATGGGGTTTGGATATTATTTGAAAAATATCTCCACCTTCATCTATTGGACATATGTTTATAATCACAACAATGGATTATTTCACAAAATGGGTAGAAGATATTCCCTTGCATTCAACAACTGTCAATGTGATATGTCGTTTAATATTGGAACACATTATCACTTATTTTGGACTTCCTTCATGTTAGTTTTAGACAATCGAACACCATTTAAGAAAAATGATGTGAAGAAGTTCTTGGAAACATTTAATATACAACATTGATTCTCCATGCATTACTACCCATAATCTAATGGACAAACTAAATCAACTAACAAAACTCTTGAACAAATTCTAAGAAAAATAGTGAACAAACATAATAAAGACTGGGATACACAATTAACATACATGTTATTGTCTTATCGTACTAGTATCATAACTTCAATGAGAAACACACCTTACAACCTTGTTTATGGTGCCAAGGCAATTATACCCCTATAGTTAGAGATTCCCTCCTTAAGAATCACTCTTCAAGGGCTAATTGATGACAACACTTATAGGGGAACAATGATTATACCAACTTGAAGTGCTCAATGAAAGGTGCATCAACGCCCTTGAACATCTTAAATATTACCATAAGAAAATTCAATGAATTTATAATGACCATGTCATCCCTCGATCATTTAACAAGCATGATTTTTTTCTATACGAGAATTAGAAAAATGTTAATGCCAACCCGATAGAAAAAGGAAATTTTATCCCTAATTGGTTAGAACATTATATAGTTGAAGAAAGCTATGAGTGTGGAGCATACTTGCTATCCGAAATGGATGGTACACTTCTTTGAGAACCTATCAATGTCATGCATTTGTGTTGGTATTATACCTAGCCTTTCTAAATAGTGTGAGATTTTTAAAGCAACGTTGTTAGAGTTAATGGATAGTATTCCATTCTCTCTCACATTTTCTTCATTCCTAACACCTAGTTTGTTGTGCCTTGAATGGTGGAGTAGTCGTTCCTAGGTTTTTTTGGATTCTTACTTTAGGTATCATGCTATTCAGACCTTCTAGTGTATGTTATGTTAGGTTAAATCCTTATTTTCATTTAATATTCTACAATTAAATCATAAGTGCATTTAATTTAGCATAACATACTGCATCATAAATTCAAGAAAGCTTAAGAAAAGACATGTTAGATCATGGATATATTTATTGAATAGTCTAACAAAGTTTATTTAATAAATCACATTGCCATTTAACACACATAAAAACAAAATCCAAACATGCTCATATGTATACATCAAAAGTTTTAATACATCTCATCAAATAGTACAATACCACTATGGCATATGATTGTTGCATCCCTCAAGATCTGGTGTCCACACCCATTGAGAGACGATGGTGTGTGATCAGGATCTACTAATGTTAAAAATATCCCATATTTCAAAGTGCCCCACATAATTCACCCTTGTGTATCAGTGCCTCCACACATTCTTGTTCTACGTGGTCTCTATCAGCTTGGATTCTAGCATTCTCTTTGTAGCCACTCGACCTCTGATTATAAGATAGCCTCTCTCTCAAATCTCTAAGATGCTCAAGCTTCCTCTAACTCCACCTCTAGTTCCGATACCCAACCTTTAGCTAGATCAATGTGCCTGGATACGCTATTGAATGCTCCCCTGAGCCTCACATAAGGCTCAAACAAGTCCATGCACTGTACCATGAACTATGTGGTTATGTACTCTATGGCACTAACCTCATCTATGGGAAGGGGTGGCACTATCTTGGAAGTCACATGTCGAAAGAGGTCCTTAGGATCTACCATTGGCCCTATGAGATAGAAATCATAAGAATAATTATTATACATCATCATATACATGTACATGAGCATGATATACATAAAAACATAAAGCATAACAATAAATATCATCACCTGGGTCTGTAGCATGATCCGTAGGAATCTCGAATGCCCTACTACTCTCTATGTGCTCTCAGACATTGGAACATGTAGATTGCAAATTCCTAACCTATGTGGGAACTCCATCTATCCACTTGGGTCTAGGAGGACTAGCCTTGCCTTTGTCACTATCCTTTCTTGTAGGCTGGCTCTACTCATCCTCTATCGCCTCATCATCCTCATCTCCTTCATAGTTTTTGTCCTCCTCCAAATCCTCATCTCCCTCTAGAAATAGATTTGTTGGATCTACCCTCCTTCTTGACTCTCTGTCCTCCTCCCTTGGATCTAGTAAAGGTCCTAGATACCACATCAGATATCCCATAGGAAAGATAGCTCTTGGCCAAACCACCTACCACCACTCATCATAATCCTATGTGGTGTCAACATAGTCAATATGGGAGACTAGGGGCATGTCTGTATCCTCCTCCTCTGCATCACTCTGGACAAAATCATTTTTTGTCAGCCATTTAAGGTCCCTAGGTTTGTGGGTCCTCCGTACTAATTGTCTATATGAAGACTATAGTATGGGTTATCTCTGTACCTTCCTGAACTATCTAATGAAATCATCATAGTCGAAGGGTATCACTACATGATTACATCATCCCAAAAAAAAATTATCCCTTTTCATCCACCTCATCAATCTTGTAGTTTCTTCCTAGAATAACTCCATCTGATAAGGTCTCCATAGAATGTCCTCCTCACTCAACCTATCAAATTTGACCCTCCAAAATAGTACATCATCATGCTACCATGCATGTCCAAGAGGATTACTGAAGGCCTATGGGTATCCCACCATTGTGGCAATCAAAAATCCTCTGAGCCTGGTATAGGTAATTTTCTCTAGGATCCAAGTATGTAATAAAGTGCAGTGCAACATTTTGTGCATCTCTCCATAAGTAAACTGACCCAAGTCATAATAAAAGTGTGCCAATATGCTCTGAACCCATGAAAATATTACATATTAGTGCTCCATGTCTTGAATCATGTGCACTATCCCTCCTCTAGATGTGCTCCATGACTATTAGGGACTAGTACTAGTGTTATTGTGAAAATCATGATGCACCAGACAAGTGGTGACTATGCATGTAGAAGTAATGCAAGATTAATTCATAGTCCTATGAACTGATCTCCCTAGGAAATACTTGGTGTCAAAACACATCTCATCAAAGCTCCTTCCTTATGCTAGGAAAACCATCTCTCCTTAGATGGGCACTCATAGTATGTGGTGCACATCCTCCAATGTGATAGTCATCTCTCCTGTAGGTAGATCAAAGGTGCAGGTGTTTGCATCCCATCTCTTTGTGAGTGCCATCAACATGACATCATGATACCACAATGTTGGGGAGAGATATATCCAGTAGAGTCCCATCTCCTAGAGGATCTATGCATCCTCCTCAAGTAGTTGATCAACAAACTCTCGTAGATGGCTGAATTTTCAGCCACCTATATGCTGGCATGACTGAGGTGCACTTTGGCATAGAAAAGAAGAAACATGTCATTTAAAACATCTTAAAAGCCTAAATTTGTGGTTTAATGGTCAAAAAGTGTGCTAAAGTTTCTCTAGAATATGTTAATTAAGGGTTCTAGACACTTTATTCCTTAAGTGGGACACTTTGCAACAATCTAAAAAAATGAAATAAAAACCCTCCCTAGACTCTAAATTCATCTAAAAATTTTAGAAAAACATAAAAATTTGACTAAATCAAAGTATAGAGAAGGAAAGATCTACTCACAGTAGGATTTAGCCCATCTCGTGCGACCACCTCTCATAGAAGCTCAATTCGTGGATGGGTGGATGGACATCTACTTGGCATGATGGCTCACTCTACAAAAAGGTAAAAAATAAAATAATATGAATTACCTTCCCTTTCACCTTTATATATATGCATTATTTAAGTCACTTTTAAAAAAGAAAAGAAAAAGAAGCACTTTTTATTTAAACTAACATATTAGAAGCTAGCAAAATCCATTTTTTATGTCGTTTGTTGTGTTGGAAACGTGGTTTCGCTCCCATTCTCATCAATAATTTATCATGAGGTGGCATGGTACTTGGAAATTCCCTATGATAGACTATTGCATTTCTATGTGGTTGGATTTCTACCTTGATTCCACCTCCGTAAAGGAAGCAGAATCAAGGGGGGCCATACATCCACCCTCGAATTTAATTCTCTAGGAAAGTTAGATAAGAGGATTGTTTTTGAGCTCCTAACAAATATATGTAGGATGCGATTCCTAACATTGTGGTTTTGTAGGTAACTACAGTGGGGGCTTCATTCTCCCTAATGAATCCATATGAGTATCCTTTTATAAATTTACTTTTTGAAGTGCTTTATCTTGCATATGCACATAGTGTCATATGGGCGCTAAAGTGGGGGCTAAATGTAGTGTAGAAAAATGCACACCCTTGCATTTTCACACTTAATTTTGACTGTTTTTAGCACCCCTTGCATCAAATTCCCTTTAGGTAACTTATTATAGGCCCCTATAACCCACTTTTATGCATCCTGAGGCATATTTCAACTATAAACCCAACCAAAATCCATAAAAAACCTTTAATCTTGGTAACCCACCTTTCAAACAATAAGTCTTGTGGGACCAAGATGCCCTTGGTGACGTCTTAGTCCCCCTTAGTGCGAAAAAGATGCCACCTAGGTCATCTTAGTCCTGAGGGCTTTATTTTCAAGAATTAAGAGGGAAATAAAAATATTTGATTCAAATTAGCATTTTGTTAGCCTTTGGGATCTATTAACCGGGTTATTAGGTAGTAGTACCTATAAATTTAAGATTCACACCCCATCTTTCACCTAAGCAAGTAAGTTGGATAAATTTGAGACAAGATTGAAGCAATTTCAAAGGAGATTTTTAGGAATCGAGGAATTGAAGTCTTGGAGCAACCTTTTATTGTGTGTTTGTAGGTTTTTCAAGTCCATTTTCAAGTCAAGATCTAGCATTGTGAAAGACTAATGATGGATGCCTATGAAGGATCATGAGAGATTCTATTTTGGAGATGCAACTAACCATAATTCCAAGCCTAAGGACTTGTTTATTGATTGATTCCATCTTCCATTGTTGTTCTATTTTCTGCCTAAGGAAGGTAAATTTCATGTTTATGACTTATTAGGGTGATTTGAGATCTCCTTTGTAGGTTACTTTCTTTTGAATTTTAGGAATTATATTCTAACACATTTGAATAGGGTTTGTCCATGTTATAGCTTGCATAATCTTTGTTAGACTTAAGATTAGGGCTCACACACACATTTCCATTTTTAGATCTATGCATTTTCATCAAGGTTTAACTACCAAACAAGGGGTTTGACCAAGGCAAACCCCCATAAACAATCAATCAAATTTTCTTTGTTTTGCAAGATATTTGCGAGTTCAAATATGGAGACTTGGTAAAGAATGAAGTATAGACCTTGGACCTTGAGACCAAATTCAAAGATTTCAAAAATTCAGATAGGGACTAAGATTGTAGCAAGGGAATCTTAGTTTTCCAAGTGGAATTTTGTAGAGATTCTTTCAGATCTAGTTTTGGCATCCAAATATTTTGCATCTCCCCTGGAAAATAGCAGTGAGATCAATAAGACAATAAGGGCATCTTAGTCCTCCTTATCATATTTTGACAACTTCTTTACATTTCCAGAATCCTCATTACATTTCCAAAACTCCCAAGTACATACATCATAAATTTTTGTTGTTTAATTTCATCATTTCCACTCATCATTTAGCTTGCATTACTATGTTTTGTGAGTTGAAAGTTAAGTTGTCTTTTCCAAGCTTTTTCTTGGTGGTGAATCCCTCAAAGCCTAAAAGAACCCCTCCTAGGTCTTCCTTGATGAGAATTGACTCACTCTTTGGGTTGATAGTCAATCCAATTTGGGATCCTAGGATATTTTGGAATGATCATAGGAAAATAGTTGTGTTCTATGACCTAGATTATAAATCACCCATTTTCCTATGGTTCAAAATGCCACCAAAAAAATGGGTCTTGGTGCTTAAAGGTGACCCATTAACCCTTGGTAAAATGGATCATGGGCCCTAATTCCAAGACACGTATGATCCAATATATTTTAATAAATGATGGAAATTATTTAATATAGGTTCCCCTTTCAGAAAATAGGAATAATAAGGCTTTGGAATGCATAAGTTGGTCAATTAGAGGCTTAATTAAGGGGATGAAAATATAGCATGAAAATTGTAAAGGTATATAACTTCCTACACTACATTTAGACCCCACTTTAGTGAGAGTGTGAACTTACACTTAGACTCACCCTAAAGTAGATAATTTATGTCAAGAGGGATCCAAGTCCACAAATTTTAGAGAGATAGGCTGACAAAAGATCAAGGGGGTTGGTTGCACAAGCCCCCAAGACCTAAGATCCCATGGAAAACACAAATGAGCTTATTTTGTATAATTGTCTCATTTTTTTTGGAGAGAGAGATATTAAGTGGGCTTGGAGAAGCCTTGACAAGGTACTCTATCAATCAATAGTAGAATATATTCCTTTCTTTTGTGAAAGAGATGTTCCTTGATTACTACAAGGTGTCACATACACAAGACTCTCTAGGTTTAGATTGTGAGATTTTGTACTCTCCCAAAAAGGAGGGTGTAAATTCTAATGAACCCCAATCACTAAAACATGTGTTTGAAGATGATACAATATCATTACCATGATGTGTATTTATCCTAGGAGTATTTTGTGTGTTGACATTGATATTGAGTGAAGGTTTATTTGATGCTTTTATTTCTTTCGAAGGACAATAACCAAAACCTCTTGTTTATTCTTGTGGGGTAGGATCTATAGGGACATAAATACCTTGTTCTTTAACACCACATACTTTTCCATTATAGACAAGCTGTTTCAATATTTTGTAACCCCTTCCATAACGTTATTTCATTTATTTTGAAGAGGGTGGTTTCTCATGATCACACTCATCATATATAGATGTATAATTCATTTTTTCCTCTTATTTGATAAAATTTGTGGACACATGATTTTTATGGCTCATATCATGTTGATATTATGGGAGATTCTTTCTCTTTCCCTGATTTATGTATAATATTGTATTCACCCATTAATGTAGGTGTAAAATCCATTCAACCCCAATCATCATCCAATAGTTTCATGATTTACGACAAACACTTTTCTTGTTATTATTCTTGTATTGGTTCCACTTTTGTAGTTGGTGTTAATGTTGTAAGAGGATTTTTCATTCCTAATTCAATTTTTAAACAACTCTCAGGTTCAAGATCAAATTTTACCATGTAGACCTTGTTGTTGTAAGTGTATTTTAGTAAATAATGTAATGTTGAAGGCACAACATTCATTGCATGAATCCATGGACTACCCAAGATAAGATTAAATGAGAGCTCTTGGATCATGACATGGATAGTAGTTTTAAATGTAACCTTACCCACTTTAATAGACAATTCTATCACACCAAGTGGTTGTTTTCCCACATTGTCAAATCCACGGATAGATAAAGAATCTGGTTGAAATTTACTCTTTTCCACTCCAATCTTATCTAAAAGGTTTACACTACAAAAATTGAGCATCAATACATTATCAACAAGGGTAAATTTAATTCCAAACCTATTAATTTTAGCCACTATCATCAAAGCATCACATTATTTTTTATATTTTGAAAGGGGGTAATTCACTTTCACAAAAGACAATGTCCAAATTAGGTGAATTCATATTCTCGATAATAATTGCCACATGATTTGGTTACACACTAGGAGGGATGATAACTTGTTGCGAAGAATTTTGAATTATGCCATGGTAAAGAGGTGATTCTTGAATAAAATCCCAAAGGGATATCTTAGTAGGAGTGTTATAAAGTTGTTCCACAAGATCATATTCTTTACCACTATGCTACTAGATATCAGGTGCAGGTGTGATGTAGAGAAGGGTGGATGATCTCAAAAATAACTTAATAAAAAAGAAATTGCAATTATAGAACCCTTATTTGGAGGGTTTCTCTAAAAATTCCTCAAATTACCTATTAGTACTCCATAATCTATTTTTCCAACATAATTTTCTAACCAGACCTCAAACCCAAAATCTAATTGCAGATTTAGATACAACCTAGATCTTTCATTGGATTATGTATGTGTAGGGAAAAGAGAAGAGAAGGAGATGAGGAGAAAACCTAGAGTGAAAAGGTGGAAGACACAAAGACAAAGTCATGAAGACGTCAAGGCAATTGTACAAAAGAATTGGAAGGCTAGGAAGAAAGAATACACATGCACTCAAGTGGACTTGATTTTTCTTTTCCCTTAGGAGTATGGTGTAGTGCACCTAGGTATTCATGTCAAAAGGGTTCAAAGAGTTGGTATTTTTCATTAATTGAGTCATTTTATTATAATAAGGTCTTTTAAGACCATGTCTTATGTTTTTGAGTCATTTGGGGCCAGTTTGTAAAAAGATGTCAATGTTGCAAAAAGTTACAAAAATTTATCAATGCAACTTTTGCATTTTTTTGTCAAGTGGAATGCGAATAGTTGGAAGTTGAAAATTATTTTGTAATTATTGATAATTGGTTGGAGATTCCTTAAAATAGACTTTGGAAGGTCGAAAAAAAGGTTGGTGGTTATATTCTTGAAGTGAAATCAATAAAAGACATCATTGCTTTTGCATTTCTAAACGTTAAGTTATTGTTTCAGAGCTTGGTACATATATGTATAGCCTTTTTATGACCTAAAAAAGATATGGCTGGAAATATAATTGAGTTATCTTTCATTTGGTTGTGGTTTGGTGTAACAATAGGTCTGAATCTGCCCTAGGGTAAAAGTGACCAAACAAATCAATTTTTGAAGGTTTTCATATAAAGTAACCTACCTTGATTTTGAGATATGTTAAATAAGGGTCAAATGGGTATTTGAATTAAGTTTTATTTCTTGGAGATAAATTTTTTTCTGAAGGTTATGACCCAAAAAAATGAATTTTCTACTCCATTTCAAGCCTTATTCAAAGCATAGCAACATAAATTTGACCTTGGTGTTCCAAAACACCCCCACTTGTAATTGAGGTATGTTGTAAAAGAGGATAGAGGGTATCTAAAACTGCAATTATATTTTGGGTTTGAGGTCTGGTTAGAAATAAAATTATGTTGGAAAAAAATTATGGAGTACTACTAGGAAATTTGAGGAATTGTGAGAGAAACCCTCCAAATAAGGGTTCTAGAATTGAAAAGTTTGTTGGATTAAGTTAGTTTTGAGATCATCCACCCTCCTCTACATAAAATTGGTAGTAGAGCATGGTTGAGGCAATAGGAGGGATGTTGGAGTTTGTCTTGGTTGTGCATTATTACCAATGTTATATGTATGAGAAATGATATTATAACTTGGTTGCTATTAAATATTGTAACTAGTGAGTTGTCTTGAAAAATTTAAGATTTGACTAGAAGGTTTTGGTTGGTGTTGTGGTGATCCTACATGATAAGAAGCAATTTATGAGATGAATTGGGAGGTCCAATAACTAGAGGACTCTTAGGAGGTCCAATAATCAAGGGAGATATAATGGTCAATTACGCATTCATAACCTCAATAGATTGGACTTCATGTTGATGTTCTTCTAACGAGGGGGATCTAATGTCACCTTATCATATTCATCTAAGGAAGCCACATTAACATTGTTTGAAGGAAATGTATTAATGTTATCATTCTCTTGCACCATAATATCTTTCTTAGTAGGAGAGGTTTTAGGAGAGAAGCAAACAAGATTTATATGATGCTAAAATGGTTGGATCTTCTAACACCAAGATACCTTCATCAAAAGTAGGAGAGGTTTCAAGGGAAGAATAAATAGGACTATCATGATTATCCAAGATTGTATTTTCTTTCACTAAGATAACCTCACTCATAGGAGGGGTAATGGGAGAGGGGTCAATGAAAAACAAGAAAAGAGGGGAAATAACTTCATATCTGTATGCTTGTAACAAATATTTCTTAGAATAATCAACAAGATATGAAAATAGAACATGAAGTAAGATAGAAAGAGACTTTGTAATGAGAAAATGATGTAACAACTATCCTACAAATCTGAAATGAAACAATTTTTCCCAATTTTCAACAAATCAAGCAAAATGACACTTTTCTTGCACATAATAATAGTTTTTTTATAATTTCAAAGTATAGATTTACCAACAGTGATGGAAGTGTAGTGACTCCCATTTTACTATTACTCCTATGATACTTTTATTTGTATAGTCGATACTTTTTGGACACTGTTTATGTTTGTTGCATGCTTGAGACTAAAATGGTGATTGTTTCACCTATTTGACTGGTGTGTTTTATTTGGATGCTCATAATACTATTTTTATGATGTTGATGATATAATGGTGCATGGTGTTCATCCTTATTTGGTTATATGGTATTGTGTGGTTACATAAATTGATTAATGTTCACTTCATGATATTTATGATGATGTGTTATAATTTGAGAGTTGGGTGAGAGGGACGGTGTTGCATCACTCATCCATGAGCACCCTACTACACTACAATTATCTCTCATGACATGTTTAGCATTAAATTTATGTGTTGTTTGAACCCCTGGTTTTATGCAGGACTGAAGGTATCGAGCACCAACTCCACCCACACCGTCGGGCCTGAGCATGCCAACCATACCCAATGGATATGCCGTGGTTTAGGGATTTGACAAGAAATTATCCCCATTCATGTCCATCGTCATGTTGTTGTTTGACAATGTCGTCTATCAGTACCCCATTCTGTTTGGTATCATTTTATCTTATTTTGTTCATTTTAAATGTTAATTTTAATATGTTAATTGTTTGATTATGATGCATTATTATTATTTAGTGACGGTTATTATTAATGTTGCAATTAATTTAGTTAATCATTAAATTTAATTAGTAAAGTGATTTGTGAAATTACCAAGAATTTAATTAAATATTAAATTATTTAAAAAAAATTAAATTATGTTCGTAGAATTAAAATAATATTATTTTAATTGTCGATATTTAATTTTTTTAATTATAAATAGAAAAAAAAAAATTATTGCAGCTTTGTTAAATTTTCAATAAGCAATTAAATAATATTGTTTATTTAATTAAATAATATTATTTATTAATTGTTATTAAGGATTAGTTCAAAAATAAATATCTTGTTAATTACTTCATTCAGTAAATTTTAATATATATATATAAATATATTTATATTTAAAAGAATTCTCGGTATCCAAATGGTTGATTTAATTGAATAATGTGGTTTTATATTTACTCGGTAAAGTATTAAAAAATAAAAATAAAACGAAGGTGAAATTAACTACAACAATTTAAAAAATTATTAAATTTAAAAGCTTGGTGGTGGTAGGTTTATGTTTTTTCTAAATGCAAAAAATACCCAATAGGTGGTTAAACAGGAGAACGGGGAATCGACAGGTGGAAAATGAGTTTTGGTGTATTGCCCGTCTATCCCTTAGTTTCTCGAAAATCAATAAAGACTCTTCCTTGATTTATTTTTGGGGGATTTGAGTAAAAAGGCATCATTCGGAGAAGAAAAACAAAGATTTGGTGCTAAAATTTTTTACATTGGTAAAAGGTGAAAGGAATATTATAGTTGAAAGAAATTTTGAAATGGTGCTTGCCAATTTCCATTGCCACAAGAAGACCTTCAAGTTGGTGGTTCTTTTTAAAAATAAATAAATCATTATTCTGTTGATTTGCATGATAATATCTTGTGTAAATAGTTTGGTTTTATATGCATTTGAGGATTTCATTTGTGGTGTTGCCGCCGCTTAATTTCCTTATGGGCTAAGTTTTCAATTTCATTTCAATCATGATTGCATGTATTTATATTTCACATTTTTTTATTATTTAATAATATATATGTGTGTGTGTGTATATGATCGTTGCTTACACAACTATTCATTGCATAATAAATACATTCATTTATTTATATGTATATTTGGATACTTCTATGTAAATTTAAATAGAGTTATATTTAAATGAAAATAAAAATATGTATATATTTACCTCACCTCATTTAATTATATAGAATCGTATTTCAATTTACATGGTTTAATTGGGTTTATACTATAAATAGATAAAGATATAAAATAGTTGTATTTATTTTTGTGTAAGGTAACATCTCTATTTTGTCTTTTAAAAGTAGAGTATTAAGTAAGGGAAAATCAGAATTTATACATATATATATGAGTTGGGATTTTTGTCAATTATCATCAAATAATGAAATCTAACTTAATTTAGTATATTTATAGAGTTAGTTGCTTTCGAGAGTTAATGTATCTATGTATGTTTTAACCAAATAGATTAATTATCTTATTGGAAATGGGGGCATAAATTAGTATTGTGAATATTGGTCTGCAGTATTTAAGATTTTATTTATTAGATATGGGTAATTTCATTATCTTGTAAGAGAAGTCTAATGGTTTACATGTGGTAGGTTTTCATAGTTCTCTATTTAATTAAATAATTTCAATATAAAGGTGTAAAATATATGTAAGATTATGAACTTACAATTAGGAGCTTTAAATTGGGGAAAGGACTTAAATCATATATTGTAGATTGTAATTACATATAAATGCATTTAATTATAGTCGATGATTTAATTTCTCTTTATATTATCACTAGTAAGATTGGATTATGTTTACGTTTAAGTGAATGGAAACTTATAGTTGACCTTAAACATGTTAGATAGTTATTTATTTATTCTAAATAATCCTTGGAATTGATCCCTTATGCATGCTAGTGGTTCCATGATATATCATGTTCTTCTATTATTTATTTCACCATTGAGGTAATTTTTATGAATAGACATGTTTTCGGATATTTTGAGCTCTCGTGGGTGTACCTTGTTCTATGATTTTTTCCTTTGATTATGACTACGAGTGAGAAGGTTCATGACTCGCATATGTTCTAGGTTCATCATGGTTTTAGTACGTTTGTGATTTGGTACACCCCTTGAGGTTGAGAAGTTTTGTTTTTGGTGCTACTAGGGAGGGTGGCTCTTCATGGGGGCCAGCGCACAAAGGGGCAGTAAGGATAACCCATGGAAGAGTTGGTTAAACAAGTGAAAACCTAATAAAATAAACTAGTGGGTTTGTGGTAGGAACACATTAATTAAGATAGTAAGATACCTCATCCATGTCGTTAGTGATTTCAAAGACTAAGGGTGGGTTGAGAGGTTCATGGTTGGCAAGATCGCTATCTCATCCTCATGAGAGGCTAGTGATCCTCCATGTGTCACCCTATGGGGCTGACGCCTAGTGAGAGGTAGTCTGGATAACCATAGATGGGGGTTGGTACCTAGTGAGAGGAATTCAAGATAACCCATGATATGACCATTCGATGACACTCTCCCATAGTATCCCTTGATTTTCCTTAGTATGCCTCTAGAAGCAAACACTTTGTAAGTAGCTATTGAGATTGTTGTATGCTATGTTTTGGTTGATATTGTAGTTTTGTCTTGGGATCGTTTGGCTTGTCTGTCTTGGTCGTGGGTCTTTCTTGTCAACTCCTAGCACGGGGGGTGGGCCTTCAGGTCCACATGGTCAGGTGGAACATGCTATGCACCCCATTGGGTTCCCAAGTTGTGTTCATGATGCAGAAGTGGATGCAAAGTTTCTAGAACTTCACTTGGTTGAAGGTTGTTCCTCATTTTGTACCTTATTCTTGATTGATGTATCATTCTTGTAAAATATGCTCCACAATTGTATTATGGAACTATGGATTGAATTGTAATAAAATGTTGTATCGTTTCCTTCTCTTTTGATCATTAATGGTTGTGTGTCATCATTATGTAATTTTGGATTTCATTTTCTTTTGTTTTGGTAAAATTTTAGGTTTTGTAATGTAATTTTGTGTACCCCAAAGGACATAGATGACTTTGTACATGCATAATTGCTTTTCATATGGTGTGTGAACATAATCATTTTATGTAATTTTTCATTTTAAAAAAAATAGTGTGATGTTTTGTTGTCCTTTGGGGTTCACATGGTGGAGCATTACAAGAAGGTAAATATAAAGGAAAAAATACATGTAGAAATTTTTCAAGACACCTATATACGGACAAGTTTGACCATGGGGAAATGAGTCCTTGCATAGAGGTTTGAAAAAATAAAATCTGATATTCTGAGTTGTTGTTTATGTTCACCACTTCACGCTATTAAATCTTTTCATTGTGAATTTTTTTCTAGAATTTTCCAATTAATGTGAATGTAATTTGATGAAAAAAGTGAACTAAATGAGTACTTTTTTAATGCAATTTTGATTGAATTTTTTGATGTAAATGACTAAAAGACACTTTTAAATGCAACTAATATGAAAAATGTATGCAAGATGTATGCAACTTTTTTGAATTTTTGTGAATTGAAATGATGCAAAATGAAGTTTTGAAACCCTAAATAAGATGCAAGCAATATCATGCAATACCTCAATCTAGGGTTCTAAGGATCTCCAAATCACAAAATATGATGTACAACATCAGGTTCACAAAAAAGGAAACATAGAAAAGAGAAGCGGGATGAAAATGTGGGAAAAGGATGATGTAGGGGTGTCCACCTAGGTTCAAAACACTTTCCTAGTTTTATTAGAAAGAGAGAAGATCACAAAGGGATAGGATTGAATTTTAGCCTTGAGGTGAGTCAACCTTATTTTGGACCTTGGATCTCTTCTTTCTTATGATAGAAAAGATTGATTTGTGATCTTTTGGAATTATTTATAATGCATTAACTAGATGAATTGTATGACATAACACTTGAAATGAAAAATTATATGATAATCGAAATAGAAACAATAGTTTCAAGAAGATTTGAGGAGGGCTTGATAGTGTGCACATTTGATAAAAAGTGGTCTACAAGGCCTATAGCAGGATTCATTCGCCCAGGGGTGAATGGGTCTTAGTGTAGGGGTCTAAAATCGGTTTGTCCAGTCCTTTGATCCTAGATCTAAGCTTTTGATTTCTCTAGGTTTGACTATCAGATATTCATAAATAAATATATAAGTGAGTTTTTATATCTTGAAAACAATGATGAAAACTTATGCAAAATTGTAAAATTTCTCCTTTGATCAACTTTTAGTCCTTCTTCACCTATAAATCTGCACATACAAAGAGAAGTAAAAATGTTTGTTTGTTTGAATGGGGATTTTACTTGGTCAAACCTTAGTTTGGTAATTAAACCTTGATAATAAAATAATGACAAAATGAAGGAATTGATGAATGAACAAAGCTTGTTACAACTCACCAAACCCTTAATGTATGACCTTGGAGGATTGGAGTCAAACACATCACTCTAAGGCTTGGATCTTGCATGAATTGGCTTGATTGATTTATGGTTGAATGTTTGAAACCTACATCACAATGTTAGCTCCAAAACATGACATGAACACACATGCACTTTGACACGATTACTATTATAGATGACTAATAAATTTGTTCTTCAATTTTCTTGACAATAATATTTTCTCTTAAGGAAATTTTATCATGCCACTTAGATTTGAATTGATAAAAGACCTTATATTTATAGGCATTTATCTAATTTCCCAAAAATTAGATTCGAATAGCTGATATTGAAACTTGAATTTAAATCATTAACATACTACCAAATCATGATTCTTAGCACTTAAAGGGGACCCATTCACACGAATGGTCTTAGGCCCTCAATCCAAGACACACACAATCCAATATTTGTTAATTAGTGATGGAAATTGTTTAATATAGGTTCCCCTTTTAGGAAACAAGAATAGTAAGGCTTTGGAATGTATAATTTGGTCAATTAGAGGCTTAATTAAGTCCAATTAATTAAGGGGATGAAAACATAGTGCGAAATTGTAAAGGTGTACAATTTCCTACACTATATGAAGAAATTGAAACACATTTTTACTAGAACTAGCAGTTGTGGTAAATTTTCAAGGTGCCTTTCATTACATTTGTACCTTCTAAATATTTTATTTTCAAGA
The DNA here is from genome assembly GCA_007115665.2 of Sequoiadendron giganteum. Taxonomy (NCBI): domain Eukaryota; kingdom Viridiplantae; phylum Streptophyta; class Pinopsida; order Cupressales; family Cupressaceae; genus Sequoiadendron; species Sequoiadendron giganteum. Next base: position 623,412,983 of record CM021100.1, read on the forward strand.
CATTCATATTGTGAATAAAATTGCAGTTTGGAAAACTCTGGGTGTTATAAAACTTGCAACCCACATATTGTTTTTAAAACCTAAATACATAACAACCTAATTGGTTAGTCACCCTTCACCTCAATTGATCTATTTAATGATTGTGTTGAAAACCCTTTGTTTTGTAGATAGTTTGAATGTAATAAAATTGGAAAACAATGGGTGTTACAAAAAATTACAACACACATATTGTTGTAAAAGTCTCTACGTGTAACAACCAAATTGGTTGGTCACCCCTCACCTAAATTTTGTTAGATTTATGTATCCCCTACCTGCAACTCCTCCCTGTGCTCTCCACACTTTAACTTTGTGCAAGAAGAATGAAATAACTAACATCCCACAATATGTTTTCTAAATTGTAATTATTTAGTGCATTTATTTTACCATCATATGAGGAAATTGAAACACAATTTTAAGTTGTATTACTATCTACAAAAGAAAATATTTTTATTACATTTGTACTATTTTTAAATATTGCAGTCTAGAAAATACTAGGTGACTAACCAAATTGATGTGAGGGGTGACAAAGAAATTGGGTTGTTACTGTGTTTTAATAATAGATAGTTTTGATTACATTATTAGTGTTTCATAAAATTGTAGGTTGGAAAACACTCATTGCTATCAAACTTGCAACCGACATGCTGTTGTAAAATTTTCTACACATAATAACCCAATTGGTTATTCATCCCTCACCTCAATTTGGTTAGATTTATGTATCTTCCACCTAAAAATCCCCCCCATTCTCTCTAACCTTTATCTTTGAACATACACAATGAAATAATTAAAAACACAAATTGTATTTTTCAACCCGCAATTACATTTATAAACAGTATGCCATCAAGAAAAGATGTTGAAAGAGATGATTTTTTCATTTATCCAAATGAGAATTCACTTCTTCATAGTTCCAGTAGAATGAAAAAATCACAGATATAATTGTTGATATATATTACTAGTGTTAGTGATAAGTTAAATTGGAATTAAATTCCCATTGTGCAGTTCATTATGTTTGTTTATTGTCCATACAAGCTAGAATGATGCAGTCAACATAACATATAATCCAATATTGGTGAAATTTGGAACAAAATGAAATCTTTGTAGTACAAAATGTCTTTAATTTTCCAATTTAACCTATCGTTAACAATTTTATTCCTTCCAAGTGGTTAATATATGTGATGAAACAAAATTGAATAAAACAAGGCTAGGTGGATTTTGAAGGATGCTTGAGGAGACATGAAGTATCTACACTAAATATAGGTGACTCTACATCTCATAGCTTTAATTTCAAGTGTACTAGATAGTTAAATTCCCCAAAAATGTTTTTCATTTAGAAGTTTCGATTTATTTATAGATGAGATGCTTTCTATGGGGAATGCATACAATCTGTAGTTTAATTTTAATAAACTAAATATTACATTATTGTGGACCTATTATATCTAACAACTATCTCATGAAAGGGAGAATAGCAACTCTTCTTCTCACCTGGAACTCACTTCTAGGCTCCCCAAAAACCTTTGAAAGCTCAAATGGGGGATTTTTTGTTTTCAAATATATTTTAAAATTAAAACATGCTATTTTAAAAACCTACCAGCATGCCGCATTTTTTGGTGATAGGACAAGTGATGACACATGCTAATGGAATGTGCCTAAACATCTATCATTATTCATTTTTCAATCTTATCTCATAAGGATATCATCGTATGGCGGATGGGGTATTATCTAATCATATCTAAGACCATGCAGTTTTGTTGAGAGATTAGTTTCTCCCCAATTTTAGGTGGAGGATTTTTCCTCCTTCAAGTGTGAGTGCTACATGTGAAATGGTTAAAACACCATTGAATAATGATACTGCATCATTTAAATTATTTTTTCATAATTGATTTTATTCTTATAATACATTTTATATAATATCTTGTGTTATTGTTCCTATGGATATAAAATCCCTCAATCTCCCTTCAGTTTGATAATACTTTTGCTTGGCTTCTGCCTGCACTCCACATACTTGAATATCTCTAGCCCCATTTTTTGAAGAGCATCACCCGATGTGCCATGTGTCAACTACATGCTCCTCACATGTATTTATTCCTTCGCCTTTCTACCAAGTCTTTCCATGATTCCACATGTCAACAACACACACCTTTAAGGCCTACTTCCCTTTGCTTCTCTATTGAGCTGCGCTCATGGGCCACATAGCATTTTTTGCATACACCATTTTGGCAGACGCCACAGTCAACACAGGTAACAAAGAATTTTCCACATGTCTCCTCCATGGGCATTTCATTGAAGGGAAGGGAGGAATGAATTACAAGTTGTGCCATATTTCCATGTTTCCTAACTAACTTCATGGGCGAGCGACACATGTTCACATGGGTGTTTGTTGCCTCAACATTGGGACTACTATCATCATTTGTAGGGGATGCATCTGGCTTGAAGGCGACTACATTCTATGGCTCAAAATATTTTTTGTTGCGTCGGCCTAGGGAAATCATTTTATGGACATCATTGCTCTCAAATGGGGGATTTTTTGTTTCCAAATATATTTTAAAATTAAAACATGCTATTTTAAAAACCTACCAGTGTGCCACATTTTTTGGTGATAGGACAAGTGATGACACTCTCTAATGGCATGTGCCTAAACATCTATCATTTTTCATTTGTTAGTCTTATCTCATAAGGATACTATCATATGGTGGATGGGGTATTATGTAATCATATCTAAGACCATGCAGTTTTATTGAGAGATTAGTTTCTCCCCAATTTTATGTGGAGGATTTTTCCTCCTTCAAGTGTGAGTGCTACATGTGAAATGGTTAAAACATCATTGAATAATGATACTGCATCATTTAAATTATGTTTTTCATAATGGATTTTATTCTTAGTATACATTTCATATAATATCTTGCGTTATTGTTCCTATGGATATAAAATCCCTCGATCTCCCTTCAGTTTGATAATAATTTTTCTTGGCTTCTACCCGCACCCCACATACTTGAATATATTTGGCCCCTTTTTTTTTAAGAGCATCGCCCGATGTGCCATGTTTCCACCGCATGCTCCTCACAAGTATTTCTTCCTTCACTTTTCTACCAAGTCTCACCATGATTCCATGTGTTAGAAACATGCACCTCTGAGGCCTAATTCACTTTTCTTCTCTATCGAGCTGCGCTCATGCGCCACGTAGCATTGTTTGCATACACCATTTTGGTGGACCCCACAATCAACATAGGTAACGAATAATTATCCATGTGTCTCTTCCATGGGGATTTCATCAAAAGGAACGTTGGAATGAATTACAAGCTATGCCTTATTGTCACGTGTCCTAACCAACTTCATGGGTGAGTGACACATGTCCACATGGGAGTTTGTTTCCTCAATACTGGGACTACCATCATCATTTACAGGGGATGCATCTAGCTTGAAGGCGACTACATTCTATGGCTCAAAATATTTTTTGTTGCAACGACCTAGGGAAATCATTGTGATGGAAATCATTGCTCTCACCATGGAATTTTTCTTGTTATTGGCTAAGCAGTGGTGAGATCATTTTCTATAAATACTGCTTCTACTTTCAAAGAATGAGTTTAGAACATATAGAAGAATAGTGAAAAAAAACCAAACCTTTCGTATTGTTTTCAAATTATTATATAAGACTCCCAGACTATTCCATTGCTCGACCTTTCTATTTCATAGATATTTGATAAAACATTATACTATTCCATTATTTACTGGATAGGTTATTTGCTGAACTTCTATAATTTTAATATACTTTGCTACTTTAGACCATGTCTTGGAATCTTCTTTTTAGTGAATGTGTATGGAAGTTATTTTATGTTATTTGATAAACTATTTTGGTTTTCATCTATGATTTATGTTATTCTAGGACATAGCAAATTGTTAAATGACCCTCAAAAAACATCCAAAAGGAAGGTTTCTCGTGCTTGAGCACACCTACATCTTGGTGCATTGCCTTAGTTAGATCTTTATTTTATATATCTACTTCCTTTTCCCATTCCAAAACCCAAATTACAGAAGAAGCTAACTTTTTTAAAACCTAAAGGTTACTTAGTTTAGCACAATAGGTACCCCCTTTAACTAAGTTTCCCATAAGGTTGTTGCTTGTCAAATTTTGACATCAATAGTTTCTTTTTCTGGCACATCCGATGGGACTCCTTAAATTTAATTAAACCTAAAGTAGGTGTATGAGCCATCGAACTATTACTATATCCCAAACAACTAATAACCTGGGCTTTCTAGTGCCATCACTAGTAATAGTATGAACTAGAACTAATCTAATAAATGTTCTAATCCCTCCACCAACCATGTTGTCAATTTCTAACAAAAATTATGTAGCATGGGATGCTAAAATTCCCCTTGTACCACTAATAGCACCCACCATTTGGGCCCCTATCCCAGCCTCTTCTTTAAAGCTATACCAAAATTTACTAAGGATGGATCGAAAACACCATCCAAACATCTACAAGATGTGGTGGACATGTTTTTGGTGTATGGTGTTACCGACCAAAATATAGCACTAAGGTTTCTCGCAACCTCTTTCATGGGTAATGTGCTAGATGGGTACTGCACTCTGCAAGCTAATAGTATTGGTACCTAGGACTAGGTCGAAGATCCTTTCTATGAGATATTTTCAAATGATGGAGATCGGTTGTTGCTATATCATTAGTTGGTGACCATAAAGTGGGCCCCATATGAAGCCATGACTAACTTTAACGCTCAGTTCCACACAAATTGGTAGAGGATTCAAGATACTATTCACCTATTGGTCAAGTTGGTATTCATGTTCTACCTAAACTATGTCAATGTTGGCATCTCGATGATGATCCAATCCCTTGGTGGAACCATTCTACCAAATGCATACAACATCATGGTTAAGCAGAGAATAACCTAATTGACAATTAAAAGCTGTCACCTCAACCCATTATTCCTATATTTCCATACATATTAGTTCCCACCTAGGAAATAGAATCTGCCATTGTACCCGCTCCTCCCCAATCTATGTACACATATTTGGGCACACCCTAGAATGTCACTTCTACATCTAATCCTTCAAGTGATGACATGAATGCCATCAAAGTGTTGTGAAGTATCTCAAATGAAGTAACTACCATCAAGTGGATTGAGTTTGTCCCTCCAAGGATAACCTACCAAAATTATAAGGGTGGAAGATCTCCCTACCAAAAAAATCAGTTCCAAGGAGGTTCATGCACAAATCTTGAGGCTTAAACAACTAATCAAATAGTGCTACTGCCTACTCCGCTACAAAATTCTCACCTGAGCTCAAGCAGAGAAATGATCACGGGGCAAAAAAATCTCGTCGATGACATCAATCCTTGATGCTTCCCTTGCGTCTACATGCATATGTGCCGAAATTGTCCATAGGGAAATTTACAGAAGAAAGTGGTGGAACAACACAGCTAAGGTGTGCCATCAAGTTCAAGAGGTTATGCATATTCCTCTCCACAAATGGAAAATGTGGTGCTTACTACTCAAATGCAAGGGATGTCCCTGGAACATGAAAATTGCATAGCTTTCGATCACACACTCTTCTCTTGGATGGAAGGAGAAGAGGCAGTATTTGCAAATGAGGCATCTACATTAGAGACCCCACAAATGTAGTTCAATTAAGAAAATCACTCAAAGATAAGATTCATGGGTGAACTAGTCATCTTGCAGCCCAAAGGTGCCTCTGACTAGACTCCTGGTACCTCCATATTTGTGCAAACATTTCAGCCATGAAGGGAAATTTTTATAACTAGGGCTAAGGAACAAAATCATTTAACTCTACCACCATTCAATGTGGTCAAACAATTGAATAAATCCTCTACTAATGTATCCCTTTGGGATATCTTAGCTATTCCAAAGTAGAATTCATTGTTGCAGAAGGCCCTCTAAGAAGATGTAGTTATTGAACCAACACAACAATCACTCAAGGGAAAGGTCATTGATCCATCACCTCTTACCAAAGTTAGAGATAAGCCGAAACCGAAGCCTTTTTTCCTCTCTTATTATGGGGAAGAAATTATTGCACAATTCTAGGATTGACTCTAGTTCTAGCACCACAGTCATGCCCAAGAAGATAGTTGAAGCCTTAGGACTTAGCTATGAACCTTTAAAAATGGGGTTATGTAGCTTGATGGGAACAAGGTTGAAACTATGGGTGTCATTAAGAACCTCCCCTTGAATCTATTCTCCTACCCTAGTATCATGGTTTTGTAAGATAATTTGATCATAGACATTCCCCCCATGTTTGGTCTTTGCTTATCCTAAAAATTCACTTCAAAGATAGGTGGATATATTTATTTTAATTGGTCGCACTTGATCCTCAAGACCAAGCATGGAGCTAAAATGAAAATAATATTCAAACCTTTACATTCAGAACATGTGGCCGATGAAACCATGATCAAATTTGAGGCTACTCATACCCCTTTCACATGGTACCGAGCTACTAGAATATGGGAAAGTGACTAGAGATTGGACCAATCAAGAAGAGGTCCTCTTAAGTGAATACATAGACACCGATCCTTTTGATAACTATCATGCCATTGGATTGGGGACTTATGTCATCTATGATGAGGATCAGGTGATCCTAAAGGTTGTGAAGGAATCTGAGAATTGTCTAGCTTCAGAGATATGGATGCTACATTTTGATGGACTGAGATGCAAAGTTCGTGCAAGAGCTAAGATATGTTTGACATCCCTATCCAATGAAAAGACACTCTGGTCCTTCAACTTTCTAGTTCTCTTGTTCGAACATTGAAGTCAAATATGAAGGCCTAGTGCAAGGTCTAAGCCTTGTAAAGTGGATGGGCATTAAGCAAGTAATTGTGTTCAGAGATTCTGAGCTAGTGGTAAACCAAGTCCGAGGGAGTTCTTGCCACGAATGTCCACATGAGATCCTATAGATATAGATTTTGGGACTTGATTGAAAGATTCAAAGCCTTAATAGACAGATAATTCCTAGAGAGAAAAATATAGATGTGAACCACATGGTGGCAATGGAATCTCAATTTGATCCTACTTCCAACTTAATTCATAAAATACACTCTATCTGAGTGATTTTATGGATAGCAATCCTAGATAATGATCAAAGTTGGCAACTATTTGAAAGTGAACACATTGCCTCATCATCCAATAGTCAGGAGAGTTTGCTAAGCAATTCCAATCAAGAATTTTCAAGGCATATGAAGTGCAAATTATTCAGTTAATGTCCAACAAACTTCCAAAAGGATTCATCACTCTAGAAAACCTATTCAATTGTGATGATGCAAGAAATGACAAGAGGAAGCTTGTAGCAGATAAAAGTGACTATGCAGATCTTTAGGTCAAAGACAGAAGGAGGCTCAAATTTGGGAAAGGTTTCCCATAGCACGATAAGGAAAGACTCATCCATTTCTTTGACAAATATGAAGGATTAGTGGCATGTTCATATGATGACCTCAAGGGATATGATCTTGAATTCATCCAACATACTATAGAACTAACGGAAGGAGGAAAACTTGTCCACCAGAAGTAGAGGCCAGTAAATCCAAAGATTGAAGCCTTGATAGCACAAGAGCTGACAAAGCTAATTTAGTCTCAGATCATCTTCTCGATAAAGAAAAATAAATGGGTATCTAACTTGGTTCCTGTCTGAAAGAAGAACGGACACATCCGCATATGTGTTGATTTTCAAGACTTGAACAGAGCATCCCTGAAGGACCACTACCCCTTGCCTTTGATGGAGTCTATCTTGAAAATAGTGGTAGGGTCAAAGATATTTTCTCTACTGGATGACTTCTCTGGTTACAACTAGATTAGGGTAAAAGGGGAGGACTGACACAAAACAATGTTCACTACTAAGTGGGAAACATTTGCATATGTGAAAATGCCCTTCAGCCTCTCAAATGTGGGGGCCACCTTCCAGCAGGCAATGGATATCACTTTCAAGGATATAATCAATAAAATAATACTGATCTACTTGGATGATCTTATGGTATTCTCCAAGCATAAGGATGATCATTTTGATCACCTTGAAATGGTTTTTTAAAAATTCCAGGAGTTCAGGATATCCCTGAACCCAATTTTTTTATTTTCGGATTGTCGCAAGGTAAGATATTGGGACATGTAGTGTCCAAATATGGAATTTCAATTGATCTATAGTGGGTAAAATCAATCAGATAAATTCCCCTTCCAGTCAATAAGAAGGGAGTTCTGTCGTTTTTGGGAAAGGTAAATTTGGTGAGCAAATTCATTTCTGATTTTGCAAGAATAATTAGACCTATCACCCTAATACTAAAAAAGGATTAGTTTTTCAAATGGAAAAAGGAAGATAGAGAATCCATTGAGAAGGTTAAGTATGCTATTTCTTTAGCTCCTATGCTAGTAAATCTATACCTATCAAATGACTTCAAAATGTATGTATTTAGTAGCCAAACCAACATCGCTATTTGACCCAAAAGGATGGTGAAGGAAATTGAGAACATCTAATATAATTTCACTCTTGGAATTAAAAAGATTATGAGACAAACTATAAATTCATCAAAAGGAAATAATTCACCATTATTAAGGGACTCACGAAGTTTTGACACCTTATATCTTGCAAAAAGGTGATTGTATATGTCTCACATTCCAGTGTGTGTGAGTATATCATGGAGGGAGAATCACCAAAAAGGGCCAATTGGATCACTAAGATCCTTGAATATGATATTTAGTTCAAGCCCACAAAGACTATATGAGAAAGAGGACTGCATGAGTATTTGGCACATGATGAAGAAATAGTAGCTGAAGAAGAGCAACCCGAACTTGTTCTAATAAATGAACATGAGTCTGAAGGCTACAAGCTAGTAGATAGGGTAAGATTCATGCATACCAGAAAATATCTGTCAGGCCTTCCTTCGTAGAAGAGAAGATTCTATAGATTAAAAAATAGTGGATATGCACTTATTGAGGGGGACCTCTTTAAAAGGAACTTTTATGGTGTTATATTTGGGTGTGTCACCATAGAATAGGCAAAGAAAATTCTTGACACTTTCCACAACATTCCCATGGGTGGAAATTTCTCTACAAGGACCACTGCTATCAAAATTATGTGTGCCATATATTTTTGGCCTACACTATTCAATGACTCATACTCTTTGGTTAATAGCTATAAGGAATGCCAATTCTTCGTGTCAAGGAGGAAAAATCAGCAATGCCTCTCAACCTGATAGTGGTTGATGAACCATTTATGTAATGGGGCCTTGATTTTATTAGGATCCTTAATCCCACTTTGAATAAAAGACACAAATGGATCCTCATGGCTACAGACTACTTTACCAGGGGTTGAGGCCATTCCCTTGAAGAATGTAATAGAGCTATAAATTGTGAAATTCCTTGAGGAAATGGTAATGAGATTTTTCCCACCAAAGACCATCATCTCTAACAATGCCAAGGATTTCTTGGGTTATAAGGTACGTCAGTGCACACTCACACATGGAATATTCTTAAAAATGTCTTCAAACTACTACCCACAAGGAAATGGCCTAGCCGAGTCGACCAATAAAAATTTGGTCCAACTCATTAAAATAATTAGGTTAGAACACCAAAGAGAGTGGCACAAAGACATCCGAGTAGCACTCTAGGTAGACCACATAACTCCTAAGCAAGTCCTCAAGACTTCACTATATGAGTTAGTATATGGGAAAGAACCATTATTGCCCATCTCCATGGAGATTCCTGTACTACAATTGTTCAAATCACTAGAGGTTGAGGAAAATGGAGCCATGGAGGTCTGGTTGGTTGACTTACTAGAAGTACAGGAAAAAAGAGAAAAGGCCTAACAACCACGACTAACCACCAACAAGTGGTTAAGAGGTGGTTTGACAAGAAAACCTCATACCAAGGTCTAAAATGCAGAGACCTAGTGCTAAATTTTAATGAGAGGGCCACAAAGCCTGGCCAACATGAAAAATTCAATAGTCTATGGGAATACCCTTTTAGAATAATTCAATGAAAGCAACACAACGCATTGAAATTATAAAATATGGAGAAATAGGCATTTAGGGATTTCGGTTAACAGAATCCACCTCAAATTGTTCAATTAAGCTTTATTAATTATTCTGCCTATGTAAATATGTAATTATTTTAATTTATTTTTTTTGTGTTATTTTTTGTTGGTCGGTGTTTCTAAAGCAACCCATATGCAAACTTGAAAAGGTACTCAAAGAAGCAGAGAAAAGGAAACCCATAATGCAGAGTAGTAGAAATTAAAAGAGACAAAAATCTAGTAAAAGTTGTATATTCATTTTATAGTATTATATGCTTCAAAATTACACTTCCAAAATGGCTTAGAGGCCATACTTTTATTTTTTTAATCTAAATACTCTATATTTTTATACACGGTAAAAGGTTTTGTCTAGGAATATATACAAAAAACATATAAAAAGTGTTGAGACTTAGATAGTAGTAACAAGAGCATTATTGACAACAATTTATAGGAAAACTTCATCAGCAAGAAGGTTAATAGGAGAAGAAACATTAGGAACAACAATAATGACTAGTGGTGGAGGAACCACCAAGTCCCTGAAATCAGTGTACGATACTATGTCATAGAGCAACACCACATTGTAGCAACGTAGCAGGAAGTGGCAAGCACAAGTGAGCCTCTAGAGATGCTCTTCATGTGATATAATTCAAAATCCACTTAGAAATGACACCCACGACACCACAACATCTTCTTCAATATGTTTGCAGAGGTTGGTCACCATAGGAATATCTAGGCCATACACCGCATTCGCTAGAATCTCTCCAAGACCACCAAGGTACCACTTCAGAAAGGTTTCCAGTGTGAGTCACATAATCATCAGATTAGGGACCTATATATCAAGTAAGGACGCAAAAGAGTGAGAGAAAATGTCAGTATTGACCCTATACTTGTCTTCATACTCTATATATTCCCTACCCAATATCCATTTTATTTCTATAATCGCCAACGAATTCTCATTTTTCGTCATTTGTTTCAAATTCCTATTGGAAACATTGCCTAAGAAATTCATCCGAGGATTCTTGCTAGTGAGCCTAATTGGAGTATTCATGATTCCTAATTCTACGCAAATACCTAAGTGTTAATTCTTCCTAATTGATAAGTGCAATTTTGTTGTTGTCTTGGGGTCTATTTATAGAAATTTTTGTGGTGCCCGCATGCCATAAGCATGATGCTAATCGAGTATTAACTTGAAAAACCCACCAAGATCCAACTCGAATTTCCCACCCAATTACGTTCGCCATGTACAAATTTTTGCATGTGATATTAAGGAGAGGTAATTAACTAGCACATGTTGGTAGCAGTCCCAAGTGGTCGCCTATACAGATAGGTGTTGATGTTTCACAATGCAAGCATATTTCATCCTTTGAGTAAAAAATATAATCTTTTCAAGTACTTATTGATTTTTTGGCTTAATCATTCTTTTTAGGATATTAATTTCCAAGCATGCAAGAGGTTTATGTGCTTTCAATCGCTAACTCAATTTCCCAGGAAAATCACACTGAAGGACATGCTTACTACCTGTCATTGTGAATTCTTGTCTTTTTAAAGGGGAAATAAATTCATTTCACATGAGCAAGGGAGTTGGTGATACATGCCAAATTTAATGTAAAAAGGATACATTTTTTTCTAACTTCGTTCGAGAAAAAGCTAAGTGTTACATGTGAAAGAATAAACACTATGAAAATATTCCTAAGTTCACTATCCAGTGCAAAGAGTTTTGAGTGTAGAATTGTTGAAGAACATAAGAGGAATCAAAGCAGCCAGGTTTAGAGAAATAATTGCTAATGATGCACTGTGCTTGAATGAGTCAAACCCAAACAAAGAACAAGAGTCTATCTAAATTTTTGTTCAGTGCAAGCCTTGTATTGGGGTCCTTTTTTTAGGTTCCATTCATCCAATAATGGTTTGTTTCAAAGAAGGATAATTTTTTAGAGAAAGGAAGGTGTTGGGACTATAAAAAAATTCAAAATTTCAGTGGCTTACATTTATAAATTCCACAAGGTAGCCACATTTTCAATGCCAAATTGCTATAATCCATTTCACATATCATATCCGCCATTGATCCCATCAGATTTAACCTTTCGACACATTAAAATACCTCTAATGATTATTGAGTAGGAGCCTCTAAATAAATAATCCATATCGACATGACTAGGTCTATGTCTCTTTGACCCACAAGCTATGGCCTTTCAATTCAGGAATTTCTGACATATCAGAAAAAGCTTAACATTGTCACATCGATCAAAAACTTAGGAGGATATGAATTCGGTAAGACAAAGTCTATTGTTTCACCAACGAAAAGTTTATCGACAAGAACAATACTATCAGACTGAGATCATTAATTTACCTTGAGCCTACATGTCATGTCGGTGAAATTTCATAGGTAAGATATTCACTTTTTTTGACTAATAAAAAAAAAAGAAACATGTCGGGGAGACATGTGCTATCAGAATGAATTTCAAATGTCTTTCTGACCCCATATGTTACACTAGTGAAAGTAATATTAGAGAGTGTCTTGCCAATTCATCTAAAGGAGGAGGACTATATTATTGAGGAGACTAGTAATGTCAGAGTGACTTCCAAATCTTTCAGGGATATGGATCAATTGATTGGTAAGAATAATATTTGGTCTCCCCAACCATATAAGGTATCTAATGAACATTCGGCTAGTTTCAAACATATAGATCGACCAAAGTTTAAATAACTCTTTTCGATATAATTTTTCGATCTGACAGTGGGAAATTCAAAAAATCTACTACACTCATGTTAAAAATTGGACATTAATGGTTGCATGGATGCACACTGTATAGATAATTCTCTAAGTGAAAGAAGAATAATTGAGGAGAATTTGCAAGGTTGGCAGAAAAAGGAATTGGAGAACAAATGGAGGCCAGATAATTTCATGCAGCCAGAAGATTTACAAGCAAGCTTGTAAATTATCTGCAATTATATTTTCAATTCTGTCAATTTGAGGAAGTAAAATAGAGGGTTCGAGCTATGGAAAATCAAAAATTGGGAAAAAGAAGAGTGAGGGTAGCCATCCTAATGGAAAGAAACATAAAATTGAGACAAGGGATGAGCCATAAATAATTGAAAGAAAATTGAATCAAGATATTATTGAGCAACTACCTAGTTTAGGACCTAAACCCATGCATTTTGCACAACTTAGGGAAGATGTCAAGAAATTTGAAGACAAGTGGAGACATATAGGGGATGTGTGGACTTCAATTTGGGGATATGAGCTATCTATGTTTCATTATCATCGAAGGCATAGGTTTGAGCCAATATGTAATCCCTAGGAATTTAACCTGGGAAAATTGGTCGTCCCAAATGTATTTGTGAATCTGGAACTAGTGAAACTTTTAGATGCCCATTGAAATCCAAAACTCAAAGCTATCTACAATTCATTGGGTAAAACTTTTATTCATGTGTCAAAAGCTGTAACTTGTGAAAATTTTAACCTCGATGACACATGTGATGAAGCTATCATGCATGATAATTTAGAGAAAGAATTTTTGAGAATGGATACAAACTATAGCGGCTGGAGATTACCATTACATAGGCCCAAGAAGGATAGAAATCTAGTTCCACTGGATGACAATGGCGGGCCTCCATTTCATGTAGACTTATTCGAGCCCTATTTGAGATACACATACTTCTTAGTGTGTCAAGTGCTAGGTATGAAAGCTCCTAAGTTTATGTCAATTGTACCAATGGTAATTGCAGCCGATGTTCAGGATCAAAATACTAGACCCTTTGATTATCCTTCATATGTCTTCAAGGGAATTGATTCAGGATTGATGGCAATTAAAAATGGGTCCCTTGTTCTACATTTCAAGAATTACTCTATTTTCATGCATATAATAATGTATTATGGACAAGAATTAGGAATATGGCCTGAGGAGTTAAAGAGTACACAATATGATAAAGAGGGTAAACTGCTACTAGTTTAGTTATGGACTGCTATCTAGGATAGAAGATTTGTCAATTCAAGTTTTGTGCATTTTGAAGAGTACTTTTTAAAGACATAATACAATTTTTTTAACCATCCTTGTGAGAATTCATTATTTGATGAGATTATGAGGTTCCTCAGACCCAAGGATTTCAATGGGCCTATTGATCACAACTAGGGAGATTGATATTGTTTTGAGGATACTACTATGATCAGGGTGTATGGTTTTGAGGATACACCATTTATTTTGCCAAAAATAATGCCTGATAGGATTTCTTGCTTGGAAATTGTTAGGAAAAAGGACTTCTCAAGTGTAATGAATCTACATTCCTTTGTAAATCAAGCATTTAGGCCAATCACTTTATGCTTTGGAGATTTCACTGTACTATCCAAAGAAGGATATGATCATATTCTAGGTAAGCTATTATATTTTAATTGGAAGAGAGCTCCACCATGAAAAGGGTTTGATTTGTAGGGATACATTGACTTTGCTAGAAAAAGGATGAGCCTAGCTAGGTATAATCATATACCTTATCCATATGATGATTTGATCATAAATTTGGAAGATAAAGAAGCTAAGTTGGATGTTGATGAGAATAACAAGGGAGTAGAACAAATAGTAAATGAGATACAAGAAGTAGAGTTGTTATCTTTTGGAGAGGATTCATCTTGTGATAAGGGATCTCAAGTTCCAACTGATAAAATCTCTAGATTGAAATTTAAGGATTATGAGTCTCCTCTTAGAGAACCAAAAATTGAAGAGGTTTCTAACACTGACACAAGGAAACTGGATTATAGATCCTTTGTATTTGATGATAATTTTGTAAAATCTCTAGAATTCAGAGCTTTCATGTACACATAGAAGGGAAAATCAATAAGAGAATCTATTGAAAATATAACACCGAACAATGAGGATCAATTGTTGAATAATTTGAAGTCAAGTGTGGAAAAGGAAATGAGAGATATGACCCTAGAGAAAGGAAGAAATTTATTGGAGGACTAAGGTGTTATGATTTTCCCAAGACTAGACCTGAATTCTACTCTTGTTTTTTACAGTTTCTTGAAGGATAACAATGCTACACATAAGCTTAGTCCTGAAGGAGTGATAAAGGTGTATACAAGATCAAAGTATAATCCTGATGAAGGTTGCCTCATTATCTAGGCCTTGTATCCACCACATAAGAAGTCTATTATTATTGACACTGAAAGAGATTTCATCAATTTCATGACACTAAAATTTGGCGAGGTTGATCCTCTAGCTACAACTGAGATTGGCATAAATGTAGCTAAGCTAAATAAAGCTCAAATCCAAATGTTTATTAAAGAAAATGAGATGTATAAAGTGAATAATGAAAGGATACTCAAGGAGAATGATCACCTAAAGGATATGGTTACAAATATAGTGAAGAATTCTACTAAGTTACTGACTCAAGGAGAAAGCTCTCAAGCAAAGGACAAGTGGGAAGAATCAGATGTATATTCGCAAGGGAAATTAGATACACTTTCTTTAGTGTTTAGGAAGAGACAGGATAATATGATGGTTTTGTTGAGCAAGCTCTAGGGAGTTCACTCATAGAATTATGTTGCAGAACAAAAGCATAGAATAATTAGTGACAAAATCCTAGAGAAATTTTAGGAAATACGAAAGAGAGATACTTCCGATAATGAAGCTATCACTGCTACTAAGGATATCATAAGAAAGCACAAAGATTACCATGAGGAACTTCAAGGAGATACGAAAGGATTTATTGATGCCAAAAAAGAAGGAATACCAACATTATTTGAAGACAATGGAGAAATAAAAGAAAAGACCAAATGGATTGAAGAATGTAGTTTGATACTACAAAATGCATTAGAAGCACCCAAATGAAAATATTTGACATTGGATGAAGCTTGCGAACAAAATGAGAAAATGGTGGTCATGGAGATAACTACCAGGAATGTGTCAAAGGATGTTGATACTTACAAGAGATGGGATTATTTGGACCATTTGTCAAAATTCCACTTATAGCTAACTAGAGCCTAAATATCTTTGTTAAAATTTGTTAAATATTTTTGGTATCAAAAGACGTTCATGAAGAGTTGCTACCTCTTCAATGTTTTGATATATAAATCAGCTACATAGTTAAAAATATATATAGGCGAAGATAGAAAAATAGACAATAGAAAGCTTCCTTGATGTTTACATTTAAAAAGACTATGTTGCAGATATAATTTCTAGGAGATCAATGAAATATATTTGATTCCGTGGCTTGATATTGATATCAGCTATTTGTTGAATATATTTAGTTATTTGGTTGTCTTCAGCATAATATTTCCTTGTTATTTAAATTGGTATATCAAAGATATGTTCAATTTATCAAAACACATTTGTTGTTCTTGTGTAATGTGATTAATTGGTTTCTTTTAAAGAATTAAAACCCTTCTAATCAATCACAGTAATCTAGAAGTGTTATTTGGATCAATAAGAAGAATCATATAACTAGGGCTGACATTTTTTCTCCAATTTGATGTTATTTATTGTTCCTATGTGATTTATTTAATTGATTTTTCAAGTAAAGATTAAAATCCTTTTAATAAATCATAAGTAACCTGGTTGTGTCAATTGGATTCACAAGTAGATTTTTTTAGTCACTTTTCTACACATTTATACAAGTTATAAAAAAGCATAAGTGTGCCAAACACTTCAAGTTATTGCTAATATTAGTCACCCATCACTAGATTTCTTTGACTCCATTTTACCCAATAAGGCATTGGTCTTATCCCATCTCTTCATTCAAATCCATATAAAAACATTAGGAATCTTAGAAAGCATTCATTTCCAAACAACTACATCTATTAACTAAACATATTCATATACCTTGATATTTATTATACAATCTATACCAAATTAACCTTTACATATATTTCACTTCCCATTGCTACTAGGAATAGATTGCCTTAGTTAAGGATAACATAACTTTCAATTTTCTTTGCACATTTTGGTACACCCACCTAGGTTTAGTATAGCCTAAAGATTAGAAGGTTAAATTAAATTGATTGGCCTTGTACATTAGCCAAATAAGTGTCAAGAGCTTGGCAACCTATTGTGGTTCAAACCTTATTTTTTGAGACCTAACAGATTGGCAAGTTTGTTGGGGAGAAGCTAGGACCAAACCTAAATGCCTTCCATAATAGAGTCATTACCCCAAAATAAATTGAAGACTCTGTTGGGATAGAATACAATAATTTCCCTACTTATTAAAGTAGGTTGTGACTCTAAGTGATTTATATGACTGGTGATATAAACATCAAAATCATAGAGAATAGACATGAGATGCCAGAGATATTTCATTTCATCAAACATGAATGGAAGAAGATCTTTACATCATGAAATCCCCAAGAATAATAATGTTAGATGGTCAAATAAGCATGGATCTCCTCAAGGGAAGAATGACTCAAACAAGGGTGGAGTGATGTGTAAGTAACCAGAGGATAATGCCAATACGTCAAAGAAAATTTTTAAAACTTTTAATTCTCCTTTCCATGCCAATGATGAAAACCCCACTACACCGCCTAAAAGAAATTATCTAAGTAATGTTATCCTCAATTTCTAACCAGACCGTTAACAAAAATAAGAATTTAATGCCCAAGATGAGGAAGAAAGGAGACGTGGACAAGAAGAGTATGATAGAGAACACACATCATCGCCAGGAGGGGAGAACCAAGATGGATTATTGAATCACAATGTCATGAATTTTGAGGGTATGTCTGACCAACAAATTGAAGCATATTTGGAATGGAAAATACATAGAAACAAAAGGAGGAAAAAAATTATATAGGAAAGTCAAGAATTAGATCGACAGTTGGCACTAATGAACATCCAAGCACAAAGACCACCAAAATATGTTCCTCCACACAAACAAAGTAACAATAGAAACTCACAAGGAACATCCCAAAACACCAATGCTCCTGGAGCTACAAGAGTGCCCCAAAATTCTAGTAGTAATCCAAGATAGCATACCCATCATAACATGCCACCACCGAGACCTCAACCTCACAACACTAGTAATGCATCCCAATACTATCCTCCACCAGGTCAAAAATGTGTACCACCTCAGAATATACATCCCCAACCATAATACAATGTGTATCAACAACCTCAACATGGATACCAATAATATCACAATCTACCACCCCTGAATATGTACCCACAAAACCCTATGAGTAGATAGTTTGATTTGATAGGATATCAATTATATCCATATACTATGGACAACAATTGGAGAAATATGGTTCCTAAATTCAATAGAAATAATGTGATACCAGCTAAGGAGCATATCGGTAATTTCAATGCTTTTATATAGGATATCGGTATGAACTATGAAGATGTAAACATGATACTATTCATGATGTCATTAATTGAAGAGGAAAGGGATTGGTTCAATAGTCTGCCTAATCTCTCAATAGATTCTATAGCAGATTTTCAAAATTAGTTTCTAGAACAATATGTAAATCAATGTGCTCTTGAGTTTGCTTTACATGAATTGTTAAGCACTCAAAACAGCAAAATGTATCAATGTATGACTTTAATCATAGATTCTCCAAATTGTATAATAAGATACCACAGGGGTCTAAATTAACTGACCCAACAACCTTGATTATTTATCTAAAATCATTTGACCCAAAAACAAGGTATGAACTCAAGAATAGATTCCCTAGAAGTCTGATAGAGGCACAAAAGATAGCACTGACCATTGAAAACAACATAAAGGCTACTAGAATGACTGGCAAAAGAGATAACATCAGAGTTCCCCAAAATCTCAAGAATCCTCAGAGGCAAGAAAACACATATAGAAATGAAAGGCCAAGACTACATGATATGCCATATAATACAAATTGGAAACATGCAAAACCCATTATTGATAGGCCTAAGTACAAAGAGACCCTTGATCCTTTGAAAAAGAAAGGTGTATACATGGTTAACAATAATCCTTAGAAGATCATAATATATATTTAACTTCTCATGATCTCCATGCGGTTCAAAATGAATATTCATCTTCAGAAGAGGAGGGTTATGAGTATGATGTTGACAAGAAAAGGTATCATATTCATATGGAAGAACAACAAATATTCTCTAATAAAGAGAGTGAAAGTAGTAATGAAATACAACCTCCTTCTACACCACCCAAGTCAAACAAATGAAGATGGATGAGACCAACTGAGGAAGAAATCAAAGAATTAGTTATCATTGTAGTTGAACAAGTAAAAATAAATTATCGGTTAAGAAACATGACAATAAATGCAAATGAAGGCACTCAAAGGGGTTTATTTATGAAAGAAAAGGGGATAGCTTAGGATAAAGCAAAAAAGGTAGAAAAGAAAGACATCAACAAAAATGAGAAAAGACACATTCCAAAAAGTGATGAAAAGAGTCAAAAAATGAACATAAATGTGGTG
Organism: Sequoiadendron giganteum; assembly: GCA_007115665.2. NCBI lineage: Eukaryota > Viridiplantae > Streptophyta > Pinopsida > Cupressales > Cupressaceae > Sequoiadendron > Sequoiadendron giganteum. Next base: position 623,432,431 of record CM021100.1, read on the forward strand.
AGGCAAATAAAAAGGAATAAAATAAAGAGGATCCACTAGAACTAAAGAGAATAACTAAAAATGAGAAATCCTCCTCATTTGATCTCACATAGGCTTTATCTCAGGTGAATATGTCTGTGCCATTGTTAGAGATGATGAAGATCAAGGAATATAGAGATGGTGCCATTCAATTGATATCTAATGGAACCAATAGAAATACAAATTTGGGAGATAAGAGTAATAGTAGGTGGGGAGATATTAAAGTTCCTGAAGTCTTTCTTGGTGATGCCTTAGTAAGCCCTCCACAAGTAGAACCATTTTTACCACATTTCTCATAAATAATAAAATGGTAAGAAATTATATGATTGATTCAGGGGATTCTATATTATCATTCCAATAGGATTTATGAAGTAGCTTGGCCTATGGGTGGACATTACAGGTGGAAAATTCTATTCCATGGATAGTAGACTTGTCCCAGTAGTGGGAATCATGAAATATGTAGAAGTGAAATTGACTGCTTATCCACAAGCAATATATACCATTGATATAACTGTAATTGACACTCCTCATTTTGGGATGCTTTTATCAAGATAATTAACTGCAATAGTTGGAGGAAATGTGAAATTTGATTTATCATATACCACCATACTAATAAATGATGAGGAGGTAAAATTATATAGAGAACCAAGAGTCAATCATATTATGGATTATGTTTCTCAAAATAAGTTAAATTGCTTCTATGATGTAGATCTAGGAATTTTTAGAGTGGAGCCTTCACAACTTGAATTAATGAATACTGGTCCAATTGACAAGCATGTTTCCAAAAATGAACATGGTGTGTGGAGAATTTACTTTGATGGAGAATGTAGTAGAGAAGGCAATGGAGTAGGAGTGGTGTTTATCTCACCTCAAGGAATCACATTCAAGTATTCATTTTTATTAACATTTGAGTGTACAAATAACATAACAGAGAATGAAGCTTTGCTAATTGGGCTAAATATGGCTATTAAGCACAAAATCAAGCTACTGATTATTAATGGTGATTCTGAATTAATCATTTCACAAGTGAGATCCAAATATACCACCGAAACAAAACACTAAAGCAGTACAAAAAATGTGTGGGATACTATTGAGTTGTTTGATACCTTCTCCATTGACTAGATTGATAGGTCAAAAAATCTAATGGCAGATTTCCTTGCTAATGTGGCTTTGAAGAGAGATGATATTACTTTGGAAGGGATTTCAAAAGTTGAATTCAAAACAAGACCTATTGTCCCTGATAACATTTATAGTTGGCAAGTCTTCAATGATGATATTGATCTGATCAAATTTCTGCATTGCATAGATCAATATGAAGCCCAAGAGATTTATTTCAATGAATTCATAGAAGAAGAAAATGGCAAACAAACGGTGTTTGGAAGGGAAGTTGTATAGCTCAAAACTAACAAACTTCCTAAAGGACTTCTGCCATTAGAAAGAGTATTTGATGGAAATGATAGAGCCATGATAAAACAAACACCCGTAAAAAAGGAAGATGTTGAAGAAATAAATCTAGGGATAGATCTGGCACCAAAAAGAGTATACATTGGAAAAAAGATAATCCCAACAATTAGAAAAATGTTGATTGCACTGCTAAGAAAATATAAGCACATTTTTGCATGGTCCTATGAGGATCTTAAAGCTTACAAAGAAGATCTTTTTCAACATGATATTCCATTAAAACCAGATGCCAAACCATTCAGGAAAAAACAAATACCTATAAACCCTACCTTGGAAGAAAAAATGCATGAGGAGCTCATAAAGCTAAGGGAAGGAGGTATTATCATGCCAATTAGAAACTCATCTTGGGTCTCTAATTTGGTACCCATCAGAAAGAAGAATGGAGATATAAGACTTTGTGTAGACTTCATAAACTTGAACATATCTTCTCTCAAAGATAATTACCCACTTCCAAACATGGAATTTATGCTACAAAGAGTCATAGGTTGTGAGTTGTTGTCCATGATGGATAGATTCTCATGCTACAACCAAGTAAAGGTTAAAGAATCATAACAATACAAGACAACCTTTACTATGCCATGGGGGACATATGTGTATGTTAGGATGCCATTTGGACTAACAAATGTTGGTGAAACATTCTAGAGGGCCATGGATGTTGCCTTTTCTGACCTAATTAATGCAATAATGGTGGTCTATCAAGATTATTTAACTACATATTCCAAAAAGGAAGAGGACCATGTGGCTCATCTTAAAAAAATATTTCTGAAAGCATTGAAATACAATATCTCTCCAAATCCCAAGAAATGACATTTTGCAGTAATAAAAGGAAAATTACTTGGGCATATAGTCTCTAAAGTAGTAAGGATTGATCCTAAAAGAGTGGAGGCCATTGATAAGATACCTATACCCAAGACGGTTAAGGCTAATCAGTCATTTTTTCAAATAAATCAATTTTGTGAGAAGTTTCATATCGAGTTTTGTAGAGATAATAAAGCCAATATCGAAAATGCTAAAGAAGGGTGCACAGATTGATTGGACTACTGAGGCTATAGATGCATTCATATCCATAAAGAGAGAAATCAAGGAAGGTCTAGTACTAAAATCCCCAGATTTTAGAAAACCTTTCCAAATATTTTCATTTGCATCTTATCATACAATTGTTGCAGTGATGCTCCAAAATAATGATGAAGGGTATGAACAGCCACTCTCCTTTTCTAGAAAATCTCTCCAAAATGCAGATTTGAAGTATGATATTATGGAGAAACAAGTGTATGCATTGGTGAGAGTTGTCAAAGCATTCTGACCATATTTAGTAGGAGCAAAAATTATAGCTTATGTGCCTAATGCTATTGTGAAAGATGTGTTCATACAAAATGAAACAACAAGGTATAGATGCAAATGGATAAATAGAGTCCAGGAGTTTGATATTGAATTCTAGATTACCAAAGTAGTAAGAAGATAGGTACTATCCAAATTGATGGCTGAAATGAATATGGAAGTTGCCCAAATAGACAATGTGAATGATAAAGAGAATATAGTCACTAGTATCAAGAACACATCATGGTATACTAATATTTTATATTATCTTAAGAATTTAAAATGTCTAGAAGGATACGATTCAAATAGAAAAAGAACACTCAAGTTGCAGGCTTCGAAATATGTATTCATGGAGGGATACCTCTATTGGAAGAATAGGGATGGTGTCCTATTGTTATTCTTAGATGAAAATCAATCAAGACATGTCTTGAAGGAGATGCATGAAGGAGTATGTGGGGGACACTTTTCTACAAAAAACACTACTCATAAGATACTCAGGGCAGGGTAATATTGGCCAAAAAATTTCAATGATAAACATGACTATACTAGAAAGTGTGACGCATGCCAGAAATTTTCAAGAAAATTTAAGTACCAAGGAGCACTACCTCTGAGATCTATTCAGGTTGAAGCCCCCTTCCATCAGTGGGGAATTGATTTCATAGGGGAAATTATAGAAAAATCTAGTGGAGTGCACAAATGGATATTGGTGGCCATAGATTATTTCATGAAATGGGTGGAGGAAATCCTAACTAAAAAAGCAATAGGCAAGGTGGTGATAAATTTTCTAATAGATAATATAATAACTAGATTTGGCACACAAGTGAGGTTGATCATAGATAATGGGATGTGTTTTAGGTCTAATGAATTCAAAAACTTATGTGATACATATGGAATTTATGTTTCTTATGCCGCCCCTTACCATCCATAGGCAAACAGGTAGGAAAAATCCAACAATAAAAGTCTTCTAAAATTCATAACAAGGATGCTAGATAGGAACAAGAAAGCATGGGACTCAAAGTTGATAATGGTTGTGTGGGTAGACAGGATTACTATAAAGAAGGCTATTGGAAGGTTTCCCTTTCAACTTTTATATGGGGCTCAAGCTAGGATCCCTTTACATAATTTGTTACTAGTGAGTAGGTTTGTTTTGTAGGAAGACTTGGATATTCCAGAACCAATGGAGGAGGAGGATGGAGCAGCTTGCAAAACTTGATGAAGTAGGGAGAATGACCCAAAAAAAATTAGGAATTTTCAATCACAAATGAAATATATTTTTGATAAGAAAGCCTAAGATAAAAAAATTGAAGTAAATGATTTGGTACTAATGTGGAATGCTAGATGCCAAGAAAAGGGAAAGCATGGAAATTTTGAAGCCTTGTGGTTAGGTACCTTTTTGATCAATGGAAAAGGAGGGGAGGACTCTTATTATTTGCAAAACATGTCAAGGGAGGAACAAGAATTTCCTATACATGGGAAATTCCTAAAGCACTTCTTTTTTGAAGAACATAGAGGATTAAGGGTTGCCAACGGATGGAAAACTCTTGATAAACCTCTTAAAATGTATCATTTCCATGCATAGTAAAATAGGTGAAGATTAGGGATTGCTAGTGCATGGATAATTTCCTAGATAACCTTCTAAAATATATAAAACTTTTTCATGCATAGTAGAATAGGACTTCATATCACTTCCACCACCATTCCATGTCACATGATACTTGATCTTCTCTCCTAGTGATCTGAATTCTAGCAATGATCTCACAATCATTTATCCCTAGATAGAGCCACTATTGGGCCTATAAAAAATTTCAAAATTTCAATGGCTTACATTCATAAATTCCACAAGGAAGCCACATTTTGAATGCAAAATTTCTATTTTCCGTTTCGCATATCCTATCCACCATTGATCCCATTAGATTTAACCTTTTGACACATCAAAATCCCTCTGATGATTATTGAGCAGGAGTCTCTGAATAAATAATCCATATCGGCATGAATAGGTCTATGTCTCCCCAACCCATAAGCTATGGCCTTTCAATTCAAGCATTTTTGGCATATCGGAAAAATGTTAACATTGTCATATCAATCAACTACTTAGGAGGATATGCATTCAAGAAGACAAATTCTATTGTTTCATCGACGAAAAATTTATCGACAAGAACAATACTATCAGAGTGAGATCTTTAAGTTACCTCAAGCCTACAAGTCATGTCGATGAACTTTTGTCGGTAAGATATTCACTCTGTTTCAATGATAAAGGAAAAAAAAAACATGTTGGGGAGACATGTGCTATTGAAATGAGTTTCAAATTTCTTTCCAACCCCATATGTTACATTGATCAAAATAATATTGGAGAGAGTCTTTTGATTCATCTAAAAGAGGAGGACTATATTATCGGGGAGACTAGTAACATCGGAGTGACTTCTAAATATATTAGTGATACATATTCTCTTGTCGATAAGTGATATGGATCAAAAGATCAATAAGAATAATATTTTGTCTCCCCAACCATATAATGTGTCTAGTGAAGATTCGACAGGTTTCAAACACATAGATCGGCCAGAGTTCAAATAACTTGCCGATATAATTTTTTGATCTGACTCTGGGAAATTTGAAAAATCTTCTACACTCGTGTTCAAAGCTAGACATTAATGGCCAAATGGATCACACTGTATAGATAATTCTTTGAGTGAAAGAATAATAATTAAGGAGAATTTACAAGGTTGGCAGCGAAAGGAATGGGATAACGAATGAAGACGAGAGAATTTCATGCAGCCCTAAGATTTCCAAGTTAGCTTGTAAATTATTTGCAATTATAGTTTCAATTTTGTCAATTTGAGGAAGTAAAATGGAGGGTTCGAGCTTTGGAAAATCAAAAATTAGGAAAAAGTAGAGTGAGGGTAGCCATCCTAGGGGAAAGAAATAGAAAATTGAGACAAGAGATGAGCCATAAATAATTGAAAGAAAATTGAATCAAGATCTTATTGAGAAACTAGTTGGTTCAGGACCTAAAGCTAGACATTCTATACAACTTAGAGCTGCAGTGGAGAAATTTTAAGACAAGTGCAAACATATAGGGGATGTATGGACTTCAATTTTGGGATATGAGTTATTTATGTTTCATTATCATCAGAGGCATAGGTTTGAGCCAATATGTAATCCCTAGAAATTTAACCTGGGAAAATTGGTCATCCCAAATATATTTGTGAATGTGGAACTAGTGAAACTTCTAGCTGCCCATTACAATCCAAAACTCAAAGCTATCTGCAATTCATTCGATACACCTTTTATTCATGTGTCAAAAGCTGAAATTTGTGAAATTTTTAACCTCGAAGGCACATGTGATGAAGCTATTGTGCATGAGAATTTAGATAAATAATTTTTGAGAATAGATACAACCTATAGGGGCTGGAGATTACAATTACATAGTCCTAAGAAGGATGGAAATTTGTTTCCACTGGATGACAATGATAGGCCTCCATTTCATCTAGACTTATTTGAACCCTATTTGAGATACACATACTTCTCAATGTTTCAAGTGTTAGGGATGGAAGCTCTTGAGTTTATCTCAATTTTACCAATTTTAATTGTAGCCAATGTTTAGTATCACAATGCCAAACCCTTTGATTATGTTTCATCTATCTTCAAGGGAATTTATTTAGGACTAATGGAAATTAAAAATGGGTCCCCTATTTTGTATTTCAAGCATTAATCTATTTTCATGCATATAATAATGTATTATGGAAACAAATTAGGAATATGGCCCGAGGAGTTAAAGGTTACACAGTCTGATAGAGAGGGTAAACTTCTACTAGTTCAGTTATGGACTATTATTTGGGATAGGAGATTTTTCAATTCAAGTTTTGTGAATTTTGAAGAGTAATTTGTTAAGCCATTTTATAATTTTTTTAACCATCCTTGTGAGCATTCATTATCTAATTAGATTAAGAGGTTCCTCGGACCCAAGGATTTGAATGGACCTATTGATAGCAACTAGGGAGATTGGTATTATTTTGATGATGCTACTATGATCAGGGTGTATGGTTCTAAGGATACACCATTTATTTTTCCAAAAATAGTGCTAGATAGGATTGCTTACTTGGAAATTGTCAAGAAAATGGACTTCTCGAGTGTAATGAATCTAAGTTCCTTTGGAAAGAAGGAATTCATGCTGAGCACTTTATGCTTTGGATATTTCATTGTACTATCCAAAGAAGGATATGATCATATTCTAGGTAAGCTATTGCATTTTAATTTGAAGAGACCTCCACCATGGAAAAGGTTTGATCTTAAGGGATACATTGACTTTGCCAGAAAAAAGGATGAGCCTAGCTGGGTATAATCATATACCTTATCCATATGATGATTTGATCATAAATTTGGAAGAGAAAGAAGCTAAGTTGGATGTTGATGAGTATAACAGGGGATTAGAATAAATAGTAAAGATGCAAGAAGTTAGCTATTATCTTCTAGAGAGGATTCATTTGGTGATAAGGGATCTCAAGGTCCAACTGATAAAATCTCTACATTGAAAATTAAGGATTATGAGTCTGCTCTTATAGAACCAGAAATTGAAGAGGGTTCTGAAACTGACATAAGGAAAATGGCTTATAGATCCTTTGTATATGATGACGAGTTTGTCAAATTTCCAGAATTAAGAGCTTTCTTTTACACACAGAAGGGAAAATCAATAAGATAATCTATTGAAAATATAACACCAAACAATGAGGATCAATTGTTCAATAATTTGAAGTCAAGTGTGGAAAAGGAAATGAGAGATATGACCCTAGAGAAAGGAAGAAAGTTATTGGAAGAGTAAGGTGTTATGATTTTACCAAGACTAGACCTAAATTCTGCTCTTGTTTTTTATAGTTTCTTAAAGGATAACAGTGCTACACATAAGCTTAGTCCTGAAGGAGTGATAGAAGTGTGTATGGGATAAAATTATAATCCCAATGAAGGTTCCCTCATGATCTGGGCCTTGTATTCACCATATAAGAATTCTATTATTATTGACAGTAAAAGAGCTTTTGGTCATGTCATGACACTAAAAGTTGGAGAGGTTGATCATGTAGCTACAGTTGATATTGGAATTAATGTAGCTAAGCTAAATAAATCTCAAATCCAAATGATGGTTAAAGAAAAGTAGATGTATAAATTGAATAATGAAAGGATACTCAAGGAGAATGATCACTTGAAGAATATGGTTACAAACACATTGAAGAAGTCTACTAAGTTACTGAATCAAGGTGAAAGCTCTCAAGCAAAGGAAAACTAGGAAGAATCAGATGTATATTCTCAAGGGAAATTTCATACACTTTCTGTAGTGTTTAGGAAGAGATAGGCTAACTTGATGGTTTGGTTGAGCAAGCTCTAGGGAGTTCGCTCACGGACTTATTTTTCAAAATAGGAACATAGAAGAATTAGTGACATAATCCAAGAATAGTTTCAGGAAATACAAAAGAGAGATACTCCCGATAATGAAGCTATCACTTCTACTAAGGATATCATAAGAAAGCACAAAGATTACCATGAGGAACTTCAAGGAGATATGAAAGGATTTATTGATGCCAAAAAAGAAGGAATACTAGCATTGTTTGAAGATAATGGAGAAATAAAATAAAAGACCACATGGATTGAAGAATGCAAGTTGATACTACAAAAGTCATTGGAAGTGGTCATTGGAAAAGATTCCACATTAGATGAAGCTTGCAAACAAAATGAGAAAATGGTGGTCATGGAGATAACTACCAAGAATATATCAGAGGATGCTGATACCTACAAGAGATGGGATTATTTGGACCATTTGTCAAAAGTCCACTTATGGCTAACTAGAGCCTAATTATCTTTTTTTAAATTTGTTAAATGTTGTTGGTATCAAAAGATGTTCATGAAGAGGTGTGAAGTCTTCAATGTTTTGATATTAAAATCAGTTACATAGTTACAAAAATATATAGGCGAAGATAGAAAAATAGATAGTAGAAATCTTCCATGATGTTTAAATTTAAAAATACTATGTTGCAAATATAATTTTGAAGAGATCAATGAAAGATATTTGATTTCATGGCTTCATATTGGTATCAGTTGTTTGTTGAATATATTCAATTATTTGGTTCTCTCTAGCATAATATTTCTTTGTTATTTAAACTGGTGTATCAAAGATATGTTCAATTTATCAAAACACATTTTTTGTTCTTGTGTGATGTGATTAATTGGTTTCTTTTAAAGAATTAAAACCCTTCTAATCAATCATAGTAATCTGGAAGTGTTATTTGGATCAATAAGAAGAATCATATAACTAGGCATGCCATTTTGTCTCCAATTTGATGTTATCTATTGTTCCTGTATGATTTATTTAATTGGTTCTTCTAAGTAAAGATTAAAATCCTTTTAATAAATCATAAGTAACCTGGTTGTGTCAATTGGATTCACAAGTAGAGTTTGTTAGTCACTTTTCTGCACATTTATACAAGTTATAAAGAAACATAAGTGTACCAAATAGTTCAAGTTATTTGCAATATTAGTCGCCCATCAATAGCTTTCTTTGACTTTGTTTTAACCAACAAGGCATTTGTCTTATCCATCTCTTCATTCAAATCCATACAATTCACTTTAAGAACCTTAGAAAGCATTCATTTCCAAAAAACTACATCTGTTAACTAAAAATATTCATATACCTTAAATTTCTTATACAGTTTATACCAAATTAACATTTACATCTATTTCACTTCCCATTTCCACTATGAATAGATTTCCTTAGTCAAGGATAACATAACTTTGAAACTTGCTTCCAAATTTGGGTACACTAGCCTAGGTTTAGAAGAGCCTAAAGAGTAGAAGGTTTAATTACATTGATTGGCCTTGTATGTTAGCCAAAAATGTGTCAAGAGCTTGGCAACCTCTTGTGGTTCAAACCTATATTTTTGAGATCTAACAAAAGGGATATTGTTATATCACAAAAATCCATAATAGAAGGAAATGACCCAAAATCCTCAAATGGAAGCACAAGGAAAAGTAGCCCAAAGCTTGTTTGACACCATGTGTACAACAACCATGGCCAATATTTTTAGTGAAAACTCTTACGCTTTGCTTGGAATATCAGAGAAGCGAAAATGGTTTTGAACGCAAGAAGTGGAAAAATAGAAAAATCACAAGGACTAGAGCCAGATAAAGGAAGAATGGGATAACATTCATTATCCCATCCTTAAAACCAACCTTAAAATTCTAAGGGAAGTAGCTTGTGAAAGAATGAAGGTGGCCACTAGCAAAGACCAGTTGGCATACAAGCAATGGTTTTGTGGACTTTCATAATATATGGCCCCTTTTGTGCATTACTTCTCACAACTAGTCCATGAGGGCATTCAATGTTTCAACCCGGACACCAACGCCATTAAAGGCTATGAGTTGTGGGTTATAATCAGTGATGAGGCTATTAGAGACATGTTGTGCATCCCAAGAGGGGGCTCTAGAGAAGAAAAGGTTGAGTCATTCACTCTAGAAAAAGGGGACAACTTTTGGAGAGGCAGAGAAAAAGCTCTGGATTTTTATAACCAGGAAACCCAAAGACCCTAGGAAGATTTGGCAAACTCACCAGAAATTCCAATCATGCAAAACACTTTTAAACAAGGAGATATCCAAGATTCCTTCTCTATGATGGATTTTTTTTGTGGCATGGCTGAGGACAAATGGGCGCATGAGTTTCAATTGGGTCTAGATTTTTAGTTGAGGAGGTAGCATTTGGTATGACTTCGTGGAATTCATTGTCCAAGAAATTATGAGACAAATCAAGGAATACAAAACAAAACATAAGTTCAGGTTTCCTTCTCTCCTTGCCTATATATATTTTTACATCAAAACCCCGACTTCTTCAAAACATATATGAGGTTAGCTATTTTTTATGAGAAGGGAGTTAGAAGGCCAATTTTTGTATGGACTCCTCTCCTCTCCACAAATTATGACTATTATGCATTCTCAAATTATTTCTTGACTTTGATTTTGCAAGACTTGAGCGAGCATAGTGATCTTTATCGGCTATCTACTGACCAAACAAGGTGGATGCAGAGTTTCACTCCTAAGTGCGACTGGTTTCTCAAAGAGGATTTCACATTCATTCAAATGTGTAGCTTTACTGGGTAACCATTCTGGCTCCTACAATGCATCATAGATTGAGTGTTGGCCCTTGAAATGTGTCAAAACCACTACTCTCTCATTCCCTTTTTCTATTCCTCTTGGTGCACCCTTTGTGGGTGATCTCATTAGATTGCCAGTAGAATTTTTTTTAGAGGGTGATAGGAGAAAAAAAGCATGAGCTCTCAAGCTCCAGAAGCAGAGGGACAAGGATTCTAAGAGATCAGTAGAGCCAAAGGTGCAAATGCTTTTCAATTATTCTCGATAGTCATTGAACTTTGCAACTATGCATTTGAATGTCATCAAGCCTTAGGGAGATATGTGACCCAAATATTACACCATTCATGCCATGGGATTCAATATGCACATAGCTTAGTCACAAGATTAATTTGAGCTCATGGAGGAGACCCAGTGTGTGGTGACCATCTAATTTCTCAAGTCCAGTCACCAAGTGAGGAAGAAAGAAGATGAGCTAAAAAATGTTAAAGAAAGGATAGAGGTCCTACTAATGGAGGACAAGGAAAGAGATGTCAAATTTGCATGCTTGTCACAACAAGCACATGCAAAATAGGCTAGGCTCCAAGAGGAACTTGTGAAGTTCCAATCCCATGATACCAACCTGGTCGATCATTTGCAATAGAAAAACCAAGAATTATAGGACCGATTGGCATGGGTAGAGGAGGAAATGAAGTGAAAGAATGAAGAGTTTCAGTGTCAATGAGATCAATTAGAGCAGATGTGCAATGAAAGGAAATGAACCTCTAGGGCTGACAAGCTCAATTCAAGAAGGAAATCTATGAGGTAAGGCTTTCCTTGGATAGGGAATCTACAGACAAAAGCCAGGCTAAGCAGAAATGGCTTGCCGAGGTGAGAACCCTGCAGGAACAACTCTCCACTGTGGACAAGAAAATTGTGGAATTAATGTAGAACATCAAGTCAAGGGATGCAAAAATTGGTCTTTTGAAAAATCCTTGCCAACCCCCTGTTGCCTAGTCAAACCTCCTTCTAATATCCCAAAAAATATATGTTTCATACTGGGAAAAGGTCAAGGCTTTCTACCTAACTCTTCAGCCTATGCTTCAGTTCATTGTAGAAGCATCAAGTTTGAGTTGGGAGGTTTGTGGAATGATTGAGAAATTACCATAGTTCATTGCAGAGGATGTTCCCAAGGTAGAAAGGTTACTAGATAAGTTGTACACCATGTTGAATGATGACTTAGTGAGTGCAAGAATTGAGGATCGAAGGTTGGCTGCCAAGATAGAAAAAGAATACATCTATTGACATGCAACCATCCTCCATACTAGCAATTTCTAAACCACATTGGGTCAAACTATGAGCAAAATGTAGGAAAAATTCTCCCAACTGACCCAGATGGGCCTGCCCTCCTTGTTTCTCTCTGATGATTTAGTGGCAATGACAAAGCAGATTGCAACAAAAATTAAGGAGAAGCAGAAGGACATAGCCACTTTTTAGAACTTCAGTCAACCCCTACTACTAAGGATATAGAGAGAGTCACTCATCAAATTGTGTGGCTGCTCTTCCAACTTGATTCTGGGATAGAGATATCTATGAAGTTTCCATTCAAAGAAGTGATAGATCTACATGAGGCACAAGAGAATCTATAATCCATATTGATTCCATCCAAGTTCGACTAGCTACCTCTATAGACTTATCTCTCAAAGCTTTGATTCCATCACTCAATGAATAAAGCTCTAGTCTTAGAACCAAATTTTTTTGGTTCCTCATTCCATAGCCAAAATACCCCTAGTATTTTCCAAAAGATGTGTCCATATAAAATCCCCCAAGCTCCCTTTGATTTGATAATACTTTTTCTTGGCTTCCAACCGCACCCCACATACTTGAATATCTCTGGCCCCTTTTTCTGAAGAGCTTCGCTCGATGTGCCACATGTCCACTACATGCCCTCACAAGGATTTATTCCTTCACTTTTCTACCAAGCTCCACCATGCTTCCACATGTTAGCAGTACACACCTTTGAGGCTTGCTTCCCTTCACTTCTCTAACAAGGTGCACCTACGTGCCACACAACATTGTTTGTTTACACCATACTGGTGGACCCCACAATCAACATAGGTAATGAAGACTTCTCAACGTGTCTTCTCCATGGGGATTTAATTGGAGGGAAGGGAGGAACAAACTACAAATAACACCATATTGCCATGTGTCCTAACTCACTTCATGGGTGACTGACACATGTCCACATGGGAGTTTTTTTCCTCGATGCTAAGACCACCATCATTATTTGCAAGGGATGCATCTGGCTTGAATGCGACAACATTCTATGGCTTAGAATATTTTATGTTTCAACAACCTAGGGAAATCATTGTGATGGACATCATTTCTCTTGCCATGGAATATTTTCTGTTACTAGCTAAGCAGTGGTGAGATCATTTTCTATAAATACTACTTCTTTCAAAGAATGAGTTTGAAACATACCGAAAAATAATGAAAATACGGCAGACCTTTAGTATTATTTCTAGATTATTGTATAATACTCATAGACTATGCCATTGTTCAACCTTTTTATTTCTTAGAAATTTGATAAAACATTATACAATGTCATTATTGTACTGGATAGTTTATTTGCATAACTTCTATAATTTTAATATATTTTTTTGATTTAGACCATGTCTTGAACTCTTCTTTTCAATGAATGTGTATGGGAATTATTTTATGTTATTTGATAAACTATTTGCATTTTCATCTATGATTTCTATTATTTTGCAACATAGAAAATTATTGAATGACCCTCAAACCACATCTGAAAGGAATTTTTCCCATGCTTGAGTACACCTACATCTTGGTGCATCACCTTAGTTAGATCTTTATTTTATATATCTACTTCCTTTTCTCATTCCAAACCCCAAATCATAGAAGAAGCCAACTTCTTTAAAAACCTAGAGGTTGCTCAGTTTATCACAATAGGGCCCCCCTTTAATAGATTTTCACATAAGGCTGGTGCTTGTCAAATTTTTGCATCAACAATTCCCATGAGTATCACTAAAAAATCTAGATAAGAGGCTTATTTATAGTTCAATCAATTCAACAAAGTACAAAAAATGGTCATTGTAGTGTAGAAAAAGGTATCCCATTTTCACACTTAATTAAAGAATAATTAACAATATAATGAACCTAATTTTACCTTTATTTACTGTTGTAATGTGTTTTACACATTCACATTCAGATTAGGGCCCCTTTTTTTAACTAAATGTACTTAATTGTGCCTTATTTAGGGTGTTGTAAAGTGTATCTTTACACTTTCACACCAATCTATGGATACATTAATTAATTGAGATTAATTTTCCTTAATTGGCCCCTTTAATTCAAATCCAAGCCTAATTAAATATATATTCTGAGGGATAAAACCCAACATTCATAATTGATATTACCCAACACTTAATTTTTGAAGGTGTGTGTCCTAGGTTACTCACCTAAGACCCATTCACCACTTGGTGAATGGGTCCTCACTAGGTTCTAGGACCCTATTTTCACATGATCCTTCACATTTTTTGAAGTCTATCCTAGTTAAGTGAGCTAGGACCCACTCGCCACATGGAAAATGGGTCCTCACTTATACCTAGGACCCCTCCATGAAATATGTTATTGGTTCCATTTTAATGATTTCAAATTCAAGATCTGATGTCATCTTGTGATATTTGAATTTTGGGAATTAAACTTATGTATAAATATAAGGTTATTTTCATTATGTTTCAACTAGAGTTTGACGAGATCAAGCATTCATATTCAAGAAGCAAGAAAGAGTGAATTCTTGAAGCAACATTATAGTGTTTTTGTGGGTCTTCAAGATCATTTTGTTGTCAAAGATCAAGCATTATTGAAGAAGTGATGATAGATGCATATGGAGAATCATGATGGATTCTAGGGTTTGGGAGACACACCATGAGATTCAACCAATCCTAATGAATTTTTACCTAAGCGATTCCATCCTCTATGATCATTCTACTTTCAGCCTAAAGAGAGGTATAATTAGATTTATGGATTATTAAGGGGATTTAGAATCTCTTGAAATAGGTCTTTTACATTTTTTCATGTTTCATCCTAGGATCCTATTCCAATGAAATTTAGTAGGGTTTCTTCGCATCATTAGAGATCTTAATATTAGACACACTTAAGGTTAGGATTACACACACATTTCAGGTTTCAAATTTAAATTTATCATCAAGGTTTAATTACCAAACTTGGGGTTTGGCTGAGGCAAACCCCTATCCACCAACAAACATCAAAATTTGTTTTGTAGATTATTAATAGATACGGATTCAAAAGAAAGAATTTCAAGTTACAAGAAGGAATTGTAAGTCTGAAACTTCAAATTCAGATTCAATGTGTTTAAGAAGACCCTACCAAGACCCATTCACCATCTGGCGAATGAGTCCCTATTAGGATTTCAAGGGTAGCAGATTTTCAAAGTTCATAACCTACAATTTTTTATTCAGAGCCTCCTAGAAAATTCTATCAAGCACCATTCACCATAAGGCAAATGATTCCCTATTAGGGTTGCAGAAACAATTTTTTTTGATAGGTGCACAACATTCGTTGCTCTTAGTTTTTCTATAAAATTTACTATTTCCTCATTTTTTGTGATAGATATCTTCATTGCACTTTGTAGACCTAGAATTAGAATTTTTTTGCTACTTTAAATTCTTCTCTCCAAAGCATTTCTTGGCTCACACCCCCTATCCTTGCATAAAAGAGAAATTGCAATATTCAAAACTTGATTTGACTCACCTCTTGGGTTGATAGTTACTTCATGGTTTAGATCTCACTTCTTGATTGAAATCATGAAGAATATGGTCATTAAATAGCCCTATTTTTTTATGGTTCATTACAATGTACTCAACTCTCTTGAACATTGTAGTTTTTTAATTTTAGAGACCTTTCAACCCTAGATCTTTTTTGTAATAGTTTGCATGAGATTTTCATTACTTGCATTGCATTCAAGATTCTTTAATCTTGCATTACTAAACATTGAATTTATGATAAATTTGCATGTTTGCATTGCTTAAAATCACTAAAAATATGAAATCTTGCATTAGATTTGAGTTTCTTTTGCATAGTGTTCACATTGAAACATTTAGATTCACATTGCGCATTAAATTTAGTCACATTGTTCATCATTCAACCTCAATAAACATTGCATTTAGAGACCTCAAACCTATAAAATTTGTTATCGAACTATCTATTATAGATCTGAAACAATAATCACATATGATAAACTCAAAAAAATAAAAGTCAAATCTAGAAAACCCTAATCTGGGACCCATTCACCTAGGGTGAATGACTCTCTATATAGATTTTAGTAGAAAAAAATTCAATTGATTTTTATTCCTTAGTTTTCATTTTTGTTTCTATTATCAGATCGGAAAAGTAGTTTCTTGAAACACTTTAATTTTGTATTCAATTTATTGTTCATTTAGTTATATTTTGCAACATTGGGAAACAAAATTCTTTCATATTTCAGTTAAAATTAGCATTAGATGTCTACAATTTCCTTTCATTTCCAACATTATTGCATCATTAGAAAATAAAAGTAAAAACATTAAAAACATCAAACAAAAACCCTTGGAGAAAGCATAGCTATTTGATTATGTCAAATCTCTTTTTCAAAGTTAACTTATCACTCAAGCCCTTTAGTAGTGATGAATTTTATGTGTTAGATGAAGCTCTTGACAACTTCATCTCACAACGTTAATGCACTAAGGCTTGTCTTGACAAACCAAAATAGAAATGTTAACACAATCACACCTCAACTTATTATTTACCCTCCCTCGCAAAAACCTCAAGTTCAAAACAAACCCATGCTCATCCTAGAACCACCTAAAAACAAGCATTCATTTTACGATAACAATAATTCACAACAATTGGGTTAAAATATTGTTGCTCACATATACAATACAAGGAACAATAGGCAAGAACAAAAAAATCCTATTTCATTACCTTTGTCTCAACCTATCTTTCCTAGAACTCCTTGGTTACCATCGAATAGTGGAAAGAAATATAATCTTGTTGAACAAATTAAAAAAACACCTGCTAAGATATCCTTGTGGGATCTTATTCAAGATTCACCAAACTACCATAGTATGCTTCAAACAGCCTTGCAACAAGTTATGGTTCCTCCTAATACAAATTTAAACAATGTGGCAGCATTAGTTCAACGAATGAATGAGGTTAATTTAGATATTGTTTGTCACCAAAGAGAGTTATCCTCCTTGGAAGTTCAAAAAAAATGTGATGCATTCATGATAATAGTCTATGTTAATCAAATCATGATAAAGAAAACCCTTGTTGACAATGGTTTGGCCCTTAATGTGTGTAGTGTGATGCTTTTTGAAAATATTCATAGGGATAAGAGTGACATTGTCCTTGATTCTTCGTCTATTTGTGGATTTGATATAATATAGGAAAGCAATCACTTGGAGCCATCACATTGTTGAATAGGACAACTAAGAGGGGGGTGAATCATTTTTCACAGATTTTAACATTTAATTCAATCACCAAAACTACTTAAAATTTCTTAAATGATTAATCATCAAATGCCAATTCAAAACATCAAATCCAACACATAAACACAATAACACTAGATTTACATGGAAAACCCAATGAGGGAAAAACAATTATGCGGATTAGCTAAGACTATAGAGAATATCAAAATTGATTATAAAAAGGCTCACTACCTGAAACAAGGCTCATTGCTTGAGATAAGGCTCACTGCCTAAAACAAGGACTCACTGTCTAGAACAAGGACTCATTATCCAACAATGATATAACCTAGAGGGCTCACTACCACAAAGATACAAAGAAGACTTGTTATAGAGAGACTACAATCCCACTACAATAAAGGATTCCACCATTGGCACTTGATCAACTTACATGAATGATAGAGTTCGCCTTCTGCTCACTGCATCTAGTAACTCAACATTAAGCTTCACAGTGATTTGCCACACACATCTCACACACACTTTATGAATAGCATCAATTTTGTGTCTAATCTTTCACTTATCTTCCTTATTTTTATCTTTTACATTTTTATTTAGTAGATCATCCTGTATTTATACTATCTCAAACCTTGAAAATGATCAAAAGTCAACCATCCAATTTCAATTAAAATTAAGTCGGCACCAAACATCCTAGGGTGGAATTAGAGTGAGGATGATCTAAACACATGCTTCAATGGGACCCTAAATAAATACAACATGCCTCATCAACTTCGAAGATAGTTCTTAACACAAGGTTGGCCAAACTAGTGTGAAACACATAAAACAATTAAGCTTGAAATTTTAGAAACCAAAAATATCTTCAAGGTAACCAAAACATCTTAACTCTAGAACTACAAGTAAAAATAATTCATCAAATAGAAATTTGTACCAACAAATTTTCTCTTGGACGTCAACTAGAGCACAAAAAAACATAGTTCACAACTGGTGAACACAACTCAAACTTCACAATGAACCAACAACCACAAATCTGGATATAGAAACCTTCAACAACCATAACCAACATATCTGAACTGCACAAACACAAGGGAAAATTCTAGAGCAACAACTAAATACCTGTAAAATTTATTTAATACAACTTTCTCAATATCCTCAACATATACAACCAACAAAAACTAGTAGAAAACTATTTGACCAGTTGACATCAATGACAACACCTTCAATCCTTTCTTCATTCTTGCAACACACATTACCTATTAAAGTTGGGAAGGTAACATTAAAAACTCTGGTCCATGTTATGCCTCATGATCTTTCTTACAATCTCCTCTTAGGGAGACCATAAATTCATGAAATGAATGGAGTTCCTTCTACCATTCACTGTGTAATTAAGTATGTCTATGATAAAAAAATTTACACACTCAAAGTTGTTTGATTACTGAGAAAGAAGGACAAAATCCTCTTAAAGAACTGAAATCAACTACAAATATGGAATTCACAAAGGAAAAAGGACATGAGATGAACATTGATGAACTTACTAAGTTATTAGAAGATTATTTTAGTTCCTTATATTTTACACCAAAATTCATGGGAGAATATAAAATTACAACAAAAGAAACCAAAAAAAACAACAACCAATGATCGTGTCAATGCAGAGTTTAGAAAAAAACTTACAAGCATCTACTTCATCTACTCTAGAAGAAGACACAAGCTATATAATTAACTTTGATGATATAGACTACCAACAACCGCCAAACTCGAAAGAAATGGAGAAACTTGATGGAAGAGGTTATGAGCTCATAAAAAAACTTGGTTATAGTGGAAAAGGATGTGGAAGGAAAGAACAAGGCATTTTTTGTTCCTATAGATCCTAACAAACAAAAAACAAAAATTGGTTTGGGATATTTTCTTTCTAAGACAACGTAAGAAAAGTAAAGAACCTCACTCAACATCAACACCATCATGTGTAACTCCACTAAAACAAATCTCACTTTGAAGCATCCTGAATTGATTGATACAACTTGTGATGAATCATTGGAATACTTTGAAGATGATGAAGATTTGAAAGAAATGTTAGGATATTATGATAAGTATTTTACTCCTCCTAAAACTAAATGATTCACATGCACTATGGTTATTGCTAAACAAGTGGACAAAGAGAAATAAAGTAGTGAGAGTGACAATGACAAAAAACAATACAATCTCGAAATTTTGAAACAAAATACACTTCCTTTGGGAGATACAATCAACATACTGATGAATACAAGTCACAAATAAATAGTGATTCAAATAGGAAAGTGACTTTATGAAGATGAAAAAAAAGACCAAACAACATTACTTCATGAATTTCATGAACTTTTTTCTTAGACTTATTCAGACATTTTGGGTATCAATGCTAAGATAGTGACACATAACATATTTCTTGAAGACAAAGCTAAATCGTAAAATAGAAGATAGGAAAGATGAATCCTAAGATAGCTTTATTGGTTAAGGCTAAGATTGAGAAGCTTCTTGAAGATGGATTTATACGACCTATAGACTATTCTCCCTGGATCTCCAACATTGTTGCAATCACAAAACTTAATAATCATATTAGGATGTGTATAGACTTTCATGATTTGAATAAAGCATCTTTAAAATGTGATTTTCCCCTTCCTAATATTGACATGATAGTAGATCCGATTGCAGGACATGTTTTGTTGTCATTCATGGATGGATTCTCTAGATATAATCAAATATCTATCAACCCTCAAGATCAATACAAGACAACATTTACTACAACTTAGGAAACATTTTTTTGGGTAGTTATTCCATTTGGATTAAAGAAAGAAGACACAACAAATAAAAGAGATGGCATTGATATTTCATGATTACATACACAAGATTTTAGAAGATTATGTTGATGATATTCTAGCTAAACCTTTAACTCAACAAGACAATGTGAATATCCTTCAGAAGATCTTTGAAAGAATACAAAAATATAACATGATATTGAATCCAAAAAAGTGTGTCTTTGGCATAGATAGTGAATTTTTTTTAGGTTTTATAGTATCTCAAAGAGGTATTGAGGTGGAAACAAATGAAATTTATGCTATAATTATTATGCCACCTAAAAATATTTCTCAGTCATATACTTTACAAGGAAGAATTCAATCTATCTGTCATTTTGTAGCATCCTTAGTAGACAAAATATTACCCTTTACATAGCTCCTTAAGAAAGAGGTTCAGTTTAATTGGAATGAGGATTGTAAACAAGCCTTTGAGAGTTTGAAAGATTACCTTGCTACTCCACCTGTTTTATGACCTTGTATGCAAGACAAACTATTTATCCTTTATAAAATAGTAGCATCTCATGCTATCACAACATTATTGGCTCAGCAAGATGACAATGGTAGGGAACATCCTATTTATTACATTAGTCAAACCCTAATTGATTATGACAAAATATACAATGATAGAAAATCAATATTTGTCTCTTGTATTTTTTAATAGTAAATTGAGATATTGCTTATTGAATGTTGAAATCCATGTGATGACAAGATTCGGTCCTTTAAAACACCTTTTGGCTAAAATATATTTATTGGGGTGTTTAGCTAAGTGGGTTATGTTGTTAACTGAGTTTGATCTAAAATTTATCTCTCAAAATGAAATCAAAGGAAAATCCTTGACCAATCAATTAGCTGATGCTCCCTATCCCTTAGCATTACCTAATATAGACTCATTCCTTGATGAGAATGTGTTGACTATTCAAAAAGAAAAAAGAACCATGGGAATTGTACTTTGATGGCTCTAAGTGTCAAACTAGCTCCGGGGCAAGGGTTATATTAACTCCTCCTTCAAGTAAGCCTATTCCCTTATATTTTTATTTAAGCTTCCTATGTACAAACAACACTGCATAATATAAATCTTTAATAGCTAGTTTACATGTAGCGCTAGCATTAGATGCTGAACACATTTCTATATTTTGTGATTCCCTATTAATTATAAAATAAATAAATGGTTCATATCAAGCAAAGCATGATAATCTCTTTTGATATAGAGCCCTCACTATGACATTATTGGAAAAATTTAAATCATATACTATAGACAACATACCACGAAAGGATAATCGACATGTAGATGCAATGGCAAGAATTGCTTCCCTTGCGTCTTTTGAAGATTATTTTGTTGATTTCACATTTATATTCCAAATGATCCCTAAACCATCGATAGATCAGAAAAGAAAACAAGTTTTATTAAAAACAATGAAAACTCTAACAAATGGTACACAATGATATTCAATTGTTTAAAATAAGGTACCTTTCCTAAGCTGAAAAACTAAGAACACTCGAGATCATATTTGAAAACTTGCATCTAAGAATATAATCATTGTGGATGTGTTATACAAAAGATCATTTAATGTTATTTTACTTAGATGTCTTAAACAATCTAAAATCCCCATAGCACTTGAAGAATCTCATGCAGGTGCTTGTGGGGGGAATTTTAGAGGAAGATTGTTAGTTCAAAAGTTAGTTCATATAGGATATTATTGGAGATGTTGGAAAGACACACGACGTGTATTACTTGGTGTTGTCATTGATGGAAACCCTAATCAATGATCAGATCCAAACACTATCATATGTCCATGCTGGAAGGAATATTGAAGATTGTCAAGGAAGAATAGAGTATTAAGTAGCACAGGGTTCATCGATCTGTAAGATGATTTCAGGTTATTATTTTGTATTGCACATCCTAAGGAATATTTTTTGGTATACTATATTTGTTTCTACTAAAGCACAGTAGCTCATATTAGTCCATGTGGAAGTTAGAATATTTGATTGACTTGTTCTCAATCTTTCTTGTATTAAAGTTGACCTCATGAATATATAAAGTCGTGGATGTATAAGAACAAATTAATCAAGTATTTCTATGTTTGTATATCTTTGTTTGGGTCCTATCCAAGTTGTGATTGACCATTAAGGGTACACATTGCATATTCCTCATAATGTGAGTTGACAATTGTAATTTTCTTGTGCTCTATTGAAGCCGACAATGTGTAAATAAATCCAATGTTTAAGATATATATACAAGTTCATCTATATCATTTTGGAGAGTGTATGAAGTGTGTTGGTGAGATTGATGAACTGGAGTAGAGTATAAGGGAAATATTGTGTAGTTTCACTTGCCCATAAGGATCTTATGTTGCGACTGTGAGAAGAATAGAGCAAAATTGTAGAATCAATCTATAGGACAAAAGGATTGATTATTGTGCATCACTAGAACTGTAATAAGATATTCTAGATGTTATCTATCTCATTTCACCTCTTTAAAATGGTTTTAGTTTGAACTCTTGGGAAATAAGCCCTCTTTCTTTTAAGTAGTAAACTCTAGGCAGTGCACTTGAATGAAATTGCATTCCCATTTTGTAATCTTCATCTTTGAGTATACTCAGAACTATAATTGTGGATTGGCCATCCACTTTCATTTTTCCCCTAACAGGGTTTCCATGTAAAAATCTTGGTGTTATGGTTTTTTGTTTATTTTCATTTTTATGCACTATGGATGAATTCCATTAATGCCTACATGATAAAGGTTAATAAAGTTAATATTTGCACAACATTGATTCACTCCCCCCCCCTCTTAGTGTAGCTTGTTTCCAACAATTGGTATTAGAGCTAGTTCCTTAGAAGAAAACATTTAACAGCTTGGGGAGATCTTGGAAGGTGTTTCAATGGATTCAAGTAGTCTTGAACAACAACATATGGTGGCCCTACATGATCTTGATCAGTCAAAGGCTTAAGTTCAGAAATTACAAGAAAACCTCAATGATGCAAAAAAAATCATTGAGCCTCTAAAAGACAAGATCAACAAATCAAGAGAAAAGAGAAAGGATCTTTGTGATCAAATTCAAAACAAAGATAGTAAGAGCACTGAAGATGAAAAAACCAACAAAGCCCTGAAAGAAAAGATAGAAGAATGTGAAAAGCTTACCCAAGAGAATACAGTTATGAAGCTTGAAATAGAATCCATCATGATGAAGATGACCAAAGAAATTGAAGATAGAAAGAAGAATGAATAAAATTTGGCCTAGTCCCTGAAAGAAAAATTTGAAGTATGTAGCCGATTGGATGATGAATTAGAATTATCTAGAAACAATGAAGAAGCACTTGAAATATAGTTGTATGATCTTAGAAATGAACTTACTAATACAAATGAGTACACATAAAAGTTCAAAGATATCTCTACCATGCTTGATGAACTGATTGATAATCAAAGGACTCATGGTGACAAAAGAGGTGTTGGATATGAGGAAGGAGAAATTTCAAAATCTGGACAAAGAAATTTTGGACAAAGGAGATTCAGGCAAGGAAATCAGATGAACAATGCTGACAGGTATTTGGTAAGACAACCTAATGCTCAAACATTTAATGGACACTATTTTAGTTGCAACTAGTTTGGACACATGGCTTCTTAGTACATAAGTAGGATGAATCAAAGTGGTCCATCTTTCTCAGGTCAGTGTTTCAATTGTCATAAGATTGGTCATAACTCAAATGAATACATAACTATGATGAATAAATTTCATATAAATGTTAGATGATATACTTGCAATAGACTTGGACATACTACTAATCAATGTAGATCAAGAGGAAATCAATGGAACAACTGATCTGTTAAAATAAATGTTGTGTGCTACAACTGCAACAAAATTAGTCATATTACAACACACTACTGGAATGGAAGAGGTCCAGTAAATCAGAGGAGAAATATACAAAAGGATGATAAAGGGAAAGGTAAAGTCTCTACATATGCGGTGAGACAAAAAATGCAGAAGAAATGGGTGAAGAAGAGTCCCTTTGTTGAAGAAATTGCACCTACACCAGAACCTTTTTTTGGAAACTCTTCCATAAATTAGTTACTAGCCTTTGGCCTAGGGGGAGCAGTCAAATAAAATCATTAAACCCCCTAACCGAAAAGTGACACTAGATGTGGATATGTTTAGTAGATACATAAATGATCAAAAAAAATTGTTGAACTCATTGGAGGTCCGTAGATGTTTTATTTGTCATGGTGTACTAATACATTATAACTAGATGTATTAGGGTTAAAGAATTTATTGTGATAAAAGCATTAGGTATGTAAATGATAAAAATTCATTTCCACACTTCATTTTCCACCTTGCATTTGGAAGAGAAGAAGTCTAGAGAGCTAATAGGAGAATATTGGCAATTTGAGGCGAGATTCAAGCATCGAGAGTGTTTCAACATTCAAACTACAATTTGGTGAAAAAGGTATTTTTTAGAAAACTTTGCAATATTGTGATTTGGGAAAATGAGTACTTGTTTGGTAGTCGAAGTTAAGGATCGACCTTGACCTAAATTTAAGTGACATCCTTACAAATCCCTTGAGAACGGTCCTCTAGGAGCTTTTTCATCCGTTGTGCATGGATTTTTATACACATAAGACATTAGGGTTTACATTCATGCAAATATTGAAGAGATGGGAAGTTTTCAACCTATGAATTTGTATAATCAGCATATCATTGGTGAAGACTTTTGTGTAAAGCTAGAACACAAAATCCTAGAAACAAAGAAATTCACTTAGATGGTTAAATTTCCCATGTTTCTAGAATCGGAATGGGTTTGTTATGTCTTGAGTCAAGTACATGATGAGTTTATTTGGCTTACTATTCTGTTAAAAATTACTAAGGAAGCCATCAATGTAGTAAGCGGTTTGAATTCTTCCAATGGATTACCTATTCTCAAGTCTGTGAAAAACCAAATAGTCACTGATGTCGCAGGATCAACATATGATAGAAGAGAAATGACCATCAAAAAAATTATTGATATAGATGTGAAATTTTCATCCATGGTCATTGGATAAAGAATTTAGCACTCTAGCCGTAAAAATTTAGTGTCTGACACAACAATCTATGTCGCTTACCAAATGGTAAAGGAAAATGCAAACTACGACCTTTGTGAATTGTTGAGAATTCAGTTAATGGAAAATATGGAAAAGATAAATAAAGACAAGAAAAATTCATTCAAATATGGTACCATGCTTTTGTTCTTGTTTTGTTACTTCATAGGTGAGATTCTAGGAATCGAAAAAGTTTAGTGGAAAAAATATAAACCAGTAGTTGAACAAATCAGAGATTTGTTATATGATTCTGGAGACATGAACCCAAGAAATAAAACTTTGTGGGGATACTTCAAAAAAATTTAGTCTATGATGCAAGCAAAGGAGAGAATTACTACCTCTATTATAGAGAAATACAAGGACTCTATTTTATTCATGGTGAGTATTGATCAATGTATGATGGAGTTCGTTTATCCCAGGACAATCTAGATCATGCCCATGGGATATGAAGTTGATGGGAAAGTTCTAGATATGTATGCTCAACACATACTAAGTAAACTAGTGGATTTGATAGAAGAAAGATCCAGAACTTATGTAGAGAAATAAAAACAAGTGCACAATTAACTAAGAAATATTATAGCTACTAAAAGAGTAAGAAAAGAAGTTCAAGTTCTTGTAGAGAGTATGGGAATACCTATATAATTACTAAAAGAAGCCAGAAAAAAAAGAGAAGAAGATGAAGCAGCAAGGCAAGCTACTAAGGAGGCAACAAAAACACAATCAGCTGGTCCAGTAGCACCATCTATTCAAACTATAACCACTAGAATATGTGTATCTCACTCCATCCCTACAACAAATACTACCCCTGTAAAACCTGAGCCTAAGGGATCTAGAAAGGAAGGGAATAAAAAGAGCAAGAGATTATATATGGCTATTTCTGATGATGAGGAAACCAAATCAAATGAAGCTGTGAAATAAATTAAACAACAAGGCACCAAAACAACAACTATTTCAAGAACCTCCAGTGTAGATACTCAAGCCAAAAAGAAGACCAAGGTTGACACACCAAGCATGTTTGTCGAGAAAATTGAGAATGAATTAGTGACAGACGAAAATATCAAGCCACTTCACTAATGGTATGAATCGTTTTTTGAGTTTGATAGAATAATTCTTGAACAAGCTATAATCAAACATGTGAATATCTTCAACAAAGTCTTGACTGAAATTATTCCTAGTCTACCAAAAAAGTTTGTATGGTATTTTGGAATCAAGGAGATTGAATTCCAGGATAGAAGAAGAGAAAATGAGAGAGAGAACTCTTGCAGAATTATGTCTGGTGATGTCTATGGAAGACATAAAAACATTATTGAAAAAAGAAAAAAGGAAGTTTAAAATCAAGACAAGGGTCATTAAACTGATGATTGGCTTAACAGATGAAGTCACAAAGGAAACAAAGAAAATTTTGAGAGAAATACTATTAAGTGAGAAAATTGAAGTTGTATCTGAGGAAGCTCATGCAGATGATGTCTCATCTAAACCAGTCAAAGATACAGAGGAAGGAAATTTTGATGTTGAAGACCCCCAGATTCCTTTTGCAGAAAATAACACTGAAATCCCCATGGAAGTTGAGTAGCATGAAAATGCACCAGTTGAGGAAATTGAAGTCACTACAACTATATAAGAAGTGGATGAAGAAAATAAAAATGATGTGAAGCCAACTCAAATTGAGGCAAGAGACACTATTGAGGCAGCTAAGAAATTCTTGGTGGATCATAAAGAAAAGATTGAGCCATAACTCATTGAAGGTCCCATTGACCTATCTACTTTGAGCCTAATCCAGAAAATGAAAGTGGTGTCATTTTCTCAAGCCAAATCCCAAGAAGAGCTACTAAAGTCTCATATTGAAGATGGTGAATTACTAAATCTTGCATCCGGAGTTTTGGAGAAGATTATGCCCTCCTTTGTGAAAGATCAGACTGAATCTTCATCCAATGAACTGAAAAGACTCATTAGCTCCATGAGTACTCATTTTGAGTCCCTTGAAAAATCATATTTGGAAAAAGTGTAGAAGGAATTTGATGTTAAAAGATTCAGTGGATTGAAAGTATTGATTGCTAAAGAAAAAGTTGTCTTAGCCACTTTTGTCACAAACATACAAAATTCCTTATTTGAAGGAGGTAATATTTACAAATCCTTTTTATCTTTTTCAAAGTTCACAGAAGAAAATGAAAAGAAAGTGAAAGATCTAGAAAGTCAGTTAGGAACTCTTTCCGAGGAATTTGATCCCTATCTGGTGGTGTTGGGAAATTTGAAGGTGAAGTAATGTCTTTTCCCAGCCAAATAAAAGGGTTGAAGCATGAAAATGATAAAATTGTCTCTAGAACATGTGACCTTAAAAGCATTATAGGTCCCCAAATTGAGGTAATGGCTAGCACCCTAAAAGAAGGAGAGGACACTATGGTATTTGGTGATCTAGCCAACTTGGGATCCATTGAAAATTATTCCTATATGATTTGTGGACATATAACCATAATCAAAAGTCTCAAATGAGTTTGGGATACAAACTTGGTTCAGCTAAAGAAGGATTTTGTAGACATTTTTTAGTTTTTGTGAGGTAAGGAAGCATTTATGTAAAAACAATTTTGTTTGATCCATTTTTGGTATGTGAACCCTACCTTTGCCATTGATTTCAAAGGGGGAGAAGTGGAGTTAAAAATGTATGACCAGCTCAGGGGGAGAGTTGTATTTTTTTATTTTTGGATTGTAGCGAAGGTTATCTTGGTACTGGTCCGACACTTAATCATTTTTCATTAATTGTTTCCATCAATGCCAAAGGGGGAGATTTTTGGCAAGACACACTATGTGTATCACTTAGTGTTGTCAATGATGGCAACCCTAATAGATGATCAAATCCACACACTATCATTTGTCCATACTGGCAGGAAGATTCAAGATTGTCAAGGAAGAACAGAGTATCTGGTAGCATAGTGTTCATCGATCTATAAGATGATTTCAACTTATTATTTTGTATTGTGCATCCTAAGGAATATTTTTTGGTATACTATCTTTGTTTCTATTGAAGTGAAGTGGCTCATATCAGTCCATGTGTAAGTTAGAAGATTCGATTGAATTGTTCTCAATCTTTCTTTTATTAAATTTGACCTCATGAATATATAAAGTTGCAAATGTATAAGAATAAATTAATCAAGTATTTCTATGTTTTTATATCTTTGTTTGGGTCTTAGTCAAGTTGTGGCTGACCATTAAGGGTATGAATTGCATATTCCTCATAATGTGAGTCGATAATTGTAATTTTCTTGTGCTCTATTGAAGATGACAAAGTGTAAATGAATCCTATGTTGTAGATATATATGCATGTTCATCTATAACATTTTGGAGAGTTTATGAAGTGTGTTGGTGAGATTTGTGAATTAGAGCAGAGAAAAAGGGTGATATTGTGTAGTTTCACTTGTGTATAAGGATCTTGTGTTGCGACTGTGAGAAGAACACAAAAAAAGTGTAGAATCAATCTGTAGGACAAAAGGATTGATTATTGTGCATCACCAAAACTATAATTAGATATTCTAGATGCTATCTATCTTAGTTCACCCCTTTTAGATGGTTTTAATTTGAACTCTTGGGCAATAAGCCCTCTTTATTTTGAGCAGTGAGCTCTAGGTAGTCTGGTTGAATGCAAGTGCCTTCCCCTTTTGTAATCTTCATCTTTGAGTATACTCAGAACAATAATTATGGATTGGTCATCCATCGTGGTTTTTCCCCTAATAGGGTTTCCATGTAAAAATCTTGGTGTTATGGTGTTGTGTTTATTTTCATGTTGATGCACTATGGATGAATGCCATTAATGCCTACATGATAAAGGTTAATAAAGTAATTTTTTGCACAAAAATGATTCACACCCCCTCTTAGTGTAGCTTGTTTCCAATATGAGACATGTGGAAAAATATTGTTTTGCATACATAAAGAAATTTCATAAATGTCAAGAACACAACAATTTGATTCATGCTCCTGCTTTTGAGCTTTGTGCCCAAGTTCATATTTGGCCATTCCTAGTTTTGGATTTGGATCTTGTTGGAAAGATATTGCAACCTTCTTCTATTGGACATACATTTATCATTACTGCAACCAACTATTTTACAAAATGTGTATAATTCATTCCTCTTCATTCCATGATAGTTGATGCAATATGGCATTTCATATGGAAAACATTATTGCTCACTTTCGTCTCCCTTCCACATTGATTTAAGATAACCAAACTTTGTTTAAGAAAAATGACATGGAGAGATTATTGGAAATATTTCATATTCAACATCACTTTTTGACACCATATTACCCACAATCAAATAGACAAGCATAAATCGACTAACAAGACTCTTGAACAAATTTTACAAAAAATAGTAAAGAAACATAACAAAGATTGGCATACTCAACTAACCTATCTGTTGTTAGCTTACCATACAAGAATTAGAACATCTACTAGAAACACTCCATATAACCTTGTTTATGGTGTTGAAGCAATAATACCCTTATAGTTAGAGATCCCTTTATTGTGAATTTGTCTTAAAGGACTTATCAATGATACTACTTATAAAGAGTAGTGATTGCATCAGCTTGAAATGATTTATGAACAACATATCAATGCTCTCAAGCATCTCCAAGCTTATTCCAATAAAATGAAATGTGGTTATAATAATAATTCCATCCCTCATGCATTTAGAAAAAGTGACTTGGTGCTATATAAAATCAGCATAGTGTCAATGCTCTTCTGCATGAAAAAGGAAAATTCATCCCTAACTAGTTAGGACCTTATGTCATCAAACAAAATTATAGGTCTGGATCCTCCACATTAATGGAAATGGATGGTACACCCCTAAAAGAACCTATTACTATTGTGTATTTTCATCGGTATTACGCATAGTTCTCTCTCTTTTGAATAGTGTGTTAGAGTAGTGTTGTTAGATTAGGTAGATAGTTTCTATTTTATCTCGCATTGCTTCATTCTTTGACAAAGAAAAATAGTGTGTCTTAGAGTCTAAAGTGATTTTTCAATTAGTTTGAATTATTACTTTAGTTGTCATGCTATTCAAAAGAAAATATTGTGTGTTATGTTAATTTATATCCTTATATGCATTTAATTTTATTAGATCATAGGAGAATTTAAGTTATCATAGCATACTTCATCACAATGTAGCAACTAACATAAACAAAAAAAAATTAATTAGATCACATAAACATTAATTCATGGAGATATTATTAATAAATTCTTGAAAAGGATATTTAAGAAATCACATTGACATTTAATTCAACACAAGATCATAATAAAATAAATTCCCATATATCATATATCATCAAAATTTCAAGTACATATATCAATGAATGCAATGCTAATAGAACATGTGACTGCTAGATCCCTCAGTGCCTACTGCTAGCCTCCACTGTGAGATGGTGGACTGTGATGGTGTCCTGCTCAAGGACCTCATAGATAGTCATAGGCCCCACACTTCTCCTCTCATATTTTCCTCTCGTATGAGTGCCTCACACACTCTTTCTCTATGTGATCCCTCTCTTCCTGTAGCCTAGCCATATCTCTCTCCAGCCTCAATATTTTCTCTTGAAAGGTAGACTTTGTACCACTATCTAATGTACCTCAAGAGGCTCAAAGCTCATCTAATGTTGACTGTAGTGTGGAAATTTTTCCTGTAGCTAGTGTTACCAATTTTCACTACAACTCAATTTTTAGAGCTAATTAGTTTCATTTTAAAGTGAAAGTTCAGTTAGCTGTTGCATTTCTTAGATTACTATTTGCATCAGATCTATCAAGTCCAGTTATGCAAATGTTTTCAATGGATAGAATTTCAGAGTTATTGCTCAGTGCTTTGCAGTACAAATGAAGTAAAAGATAGAATATACAAATGATTAAGCATAAAAATTGATTTCATTTATTTTACAATGCTTATTCACATTACAATATTTTATTTGTTTGCAAATACAAATGATTGTACAATTTTTCATTTTGATGCATTTCTTTTCAGAATAAAAACAATAAAACAAATTAAAGGATCCACACAAGCTGTGGAGATAACCAAAAAAATTCATTGCAAGAAATGAATTATACAACTGAAGGTTAAAAAGTAAGAAGCAAATAACATAAGACATATCCATCATTATCTGTTTCTCAATCTTCGACTGATGTGCTTGCAACTTGCTTCATCCTGCTTCCGATTTTGAGTGTACCTATAGAATATTGGGAAATTCCTATTAGAGCTCCGGATATGAGTTACACTACATGCTCTACAAACAAAGATATAATTCATTCCTTGAAATGCATGGAATTAGGTAAGAATAAGGAGAGAACTAATGAGAGCCTAAAAATGTAATGCCACATCATGGAACCTTTTAAATTTCCTTATTTTATGCTAACATTGCTTGTTTCCATGTGCAGGTATAGGAAAATTCATGTAGTTGATCATTTCTTGAAGACATAAAAGCATGTGGAGTAAAATAGGCTCCCACAAGGGTGGAGCTCGACATGCCGCCCCTTAAACATACAAATGAGGTTGAGTAAGGAAATACAATTATCATGCTCATCTAAACCATTCACAAAGGAGTGAGATAGATTTAAAACTATCAAAACAATCAAGAACATCATTCACTAATAACAGTCAAATCTAAGAACAACGAAGTGAAAATTAAAATTGAACAATCAGCTCAATTCAGATGCAAAATCAAATGAAATGCATCAATTTTATATTGAAAAGTTTTAATACTTTCAAAATTGATTGCATCTTTGCTGCCATGTGATTTGTTCATCTTTATTCATGTTTTTTCATGGTGATCTTTTCTAATGCAACAAGTAACATTTCATGTTTATAATGGTGATAGTGAATAGGCATACATAATGCCTCATCAACAGAGCATAAATAAATAATAAAAGCACATAGAGAAGCTAAACCTAATTATGATCAAGAACAAGTTGTGAACACATAGACATATGAAGGAAACATTGCCTTATTCCTTGAAAGCTTTGAGCTGAGAATGCATTTTTCTGAAGCATTTAAGTATATGAAATGATTGATGGAAAGCATCAAAGTAACCTACAAGAACATCAATTTTTCTATAGGAGGTACAAGTAAAATAAGAGGTATTGTTTTAGTTTTACTTCAATGGAGGAATAATGAAAGGTGAGTACATAGAAACTTTGTGCTACAGATTTAATGCAAATGGGTATTTACATTGTAGCTGCATTTTTAGAAAAATAGTGCATGAAGTGAATAAATGAAAAGACAATCATTATGAGGTGGGATGATATCATGTTTGTTGTTCAGTAGAGGTAATTTCTTCAATGTATTATGTTTCGGAGAGTGTAAATATGCAAATAAAGGAATGAATTTTTTTTTGAGATCATTTACAATCTTAAAGTAAACAAACTACAATTACATGGTTTCAACTTAAAATGTAGTATGCCTTTGAAATACAGAGTACCCATTTTAGGTTTTTAATTCAAAATACATAATACCATCAAGATGCAGGATTTTGAGTTTATAAGCTCTTCAAAATGAAGGAAAATAAAAAGTATTGGTAGTAGCCATGAAGTTATGCAAATTCATTAAGTAAAGTGTTCCTAAATCAAGTGCCTTTATTTATGAATAAAATGAGTGTTATTTAATACCATGGGTCGAGCCTAGAAGTTGGAGAGCTTTTTCTTCTATTTTTACAAATACCCACATGGGGTTTCAGTTGGAAATGCAATATTTTTCAGGAAAATGTAATAAAAGTTACACAGAATCTCAAAAGCCATCTGGGTTTTCTTCATCATCAACAAAGAATTTTCTTTTTGAGTTCATGCTAAGGAGTGAAAAAATACAGTGATTTTAGAATACCCAGATCAAGAAGGATGCATGTAGCCTGGAGGAAGATTTTGACTCATAAATACTCACAAAGCCGAAAACCCGTTTTAGCCTATCATTTAAATCTCAAAAAAACAAAATCAAAGAAAATGGTGTATACAATGCAAGCTTCTTTATGGAGATTCATTATCAAGCATGTGATAGCCGTAGCCATGAAGTTTTGGAAAAAATCAGAAACAAAATGCATGGAATACAATGCCATGGTCGAGCTTCTATGATGCCCTACAATGAAGACAAGATACATAAACTTTCAAGTGTTCTTCCATAGGAAATTAAACTTTAATATTTTGTCAAATTTTTGAGTTCCATTCATCCTAAATGCAAATAGAAAGCTTCCAATGGCGATCAAGAAATATAGAGATATAAAATAAATATAAAAAATACACATTATGGTTGCAACCTCAATGCCAAAGTTCACCTTCAAAATGGAGCAAAGAAGCCATAATATAGTTTGAAGTTAACTTACTCTTGCTTGCTCGTGAAGAATCGACCAACAGAGAGCTCAAATGGTGTCTTTTCCTGCAAAAAACCTAGCTCCATGGTGGTGACGCCTTTCTCTCTTGTTGAAGGTTTTCTCAATTTCCAAATGAATGAGCTTAGGGTTTGGGCTTGGTTTTGTTCTTTTTTCCATAATTCAACTTAGGGGAATTTGCATTTCTTTTAAAAATATTATGCTCCAACTTAATACCTTATGTAACTGAATTCTTCATGCCTTAGGCCGAACCATTCAAGGTTCCATTTTGACTTCATATACCTAAGTCTTTAAGATTAGGTTTTGATTTAATACTTTAAAGGATGAAAGTGCCTTAGTATTTTATTTACTTTGGATTGTCCATGCCTTAGAGAAAAATGAATTATTCACATAATAATTTAAGGTTTTCTTTTTTATTGACTTTCTAGAAATCAATTAAAATTCAATAGATACTAACCCTTATATTTTTATGATTTTTTTAAAGAAAATCAAATTGTAATTGAGATATAAAAGGTTGAATATTTTGCAAAGATTTCCAAAAATCTTAATCGCAAAATTAGGTCAAGTTGAGAAATGAAAACTGCAAATCATTGTAAAGCAAAGATTAAAACTATATTTTATAAATTGTTTTATTCTTTTTCTATTTTTAGCAGTTTTGTGAAAGCTGAGAAGGTTGATTTTTCCTTGGGCGAATTTCAGTTGCATGGGATGAAGATAGGGTGCTTGTTTTTCTTTTAAAGTAGAATGGACCTATTTTTAGGTGCTTTTTGGGATGGACATGCAAAAAGTGTGAGTTTTCCACTTTTATTACACATTACGGAGTAGTTCTAGATGCTTTTTTCTAGGATTTCTTCTTGAGCTCAGATTAGGGTTTGGAGAGTTTTTGTTTAGAAGAAAAACTTAGGGTTCTTATTATTTCAAATCGTTGTTTCTTCCTCTCTTGTTCATATAGAGAGTTTTTTTAAGCAATTTTGCACTCAGATTTTGAGGGTTTCACTCTTTCATTCAATAAAACAGTAGAGTTTCCTTTCTCACTTCTTGTTTTATGCTTTGCAGTAGTAATTTGATGTGTATTGGATTCAAATCTATTGAATCCTTGTCTTTTCTTACTGTTGTAAAGTGTTTGCAGGATTTGCATGCTAATTCAAGTTGTTCCTTGTGTTTATTTTAAACCTCTTCACAAATCACTTTTGGATTATAGGTTTTGTGAGATTGTGAGAATCAAGTTTTAAAGAGGTGGTGAGAGTGAGTTACTATTAAAATATTCTTAATGTTGGTCAATAAGTTTAGGTGATAGAATTTCAGTCTTAAGTTTTAAATCTAGTTTATCTTTCTAACTCTTTACCTCAAAAATCATTTAGAATAGGAATTATCATTAAGAGAACCAACTCACTCTAGAGATTCCTTCTTCATTTAGATCACCCACATCTAAAGAATTTTTCCATGTGTCTACAGATAGTTAAGTTTTTTGCAAATTTAGTATAGGGTACATATCTAATTGATAACAGCTAGGTTGACATGTTTGATCATGCTCTTGTATGTTTTCCTCAATCTAGAAAAATCTTCGAAGAGATCTATGTGTTTCCCTATGAAATGTAGGGTCATGTTCTCTAAGGGTAGATCATCCTCCATGCACAGTGCAAGAAACATCTATGTAGTAACACACTAATAGAGCTCATGCCACTCTCACGTGAACCCTACAAGATGGAAAACATAAAATAATATTGGTACACATCATCATCTAGATATAAATCATATGCACAAAATTAAAGGGCATAACAAAAACATAAATATCAAATAATCACTTGGATCTCCAATCCACCAATATAGATATAACCATACAATGGTGGTCCCCCTCTATGTGGGAGGTGTGGATGGACTACTATTGCTGGCCTCCCCATGCTCATGGGTGTAGATATTTGATGTGGCTACTACATGTGATCTAGTGACTCTGGTAGGGGGAGTATCTCTTATGTCAAGGGAAACTAGATCCTCCTCTTTCTCATTGGCATCCTCACTCATAGACTATGATTGCTCCTCCTAATCCTCATCCTCATCTGAACCTAGAAATATTTCAGGCATGGTGTCATCATTATCTATATCTTCGTCTACCTTCTCATCATCCCTATCCTCTCTACGACCTAGAAGAGGTATGGCATGACCTGTAAGGTAGTGAATGGGAAAGACATGAGTTGGTTGTGTTACAACCCACCACTCATTGTAGGCATGAGTAGTTCCTACATCATCAGCCTTAGATATTGGGGGAATTTCATGGTCCCCATCCTTTGAACCACTAATATATACATCGTCAATAGTAATCTAATGAATGTCCCCAAGTACTCTAGGAGCAATATGTGTTGATCATAGATATCTCGGTAAGGCCCTCAGTGGTACCTAAACATGTCAAAATTGACACATGACACAATCATAATAGAACGGTCTTACTATGTAATCATGTCTACCTAAAATAAAATAGTCTTATTGCTTCCTGACTAGCTCATGCCTATCATTTTCCTACTAGGGAATCCTAAGATATGGTCTGTAGTAGATATCATCCTCATCTAGTCGATCAAACCTAATCCGCTAGTGCAGTAAATCTCCCTCCTGTCATGATCACCTTAGTGGATAACTAAAGGCTCATGGGTAACCCATGGCCACTATAATAGGAAATCGAATGGGATTGGTACATGTGATGTGCTCAAAGTGCCATACCTGCAAGAGTGCACAATGTACTATGTTGTCCAGCTCTTGGTATACAAACCTCTCTAAATCAAAGTATAGATGTGTGAGTATACTATAACCCCAACCATAAACGGTTATGTTCTCCTCCATGTCCTTAATAATATGAACAATCCCAACATCTATATTTTCTCCTCAACCATCTAGTACTAATGTAAGTGTTACGGTAGTGATAATGATATGTCGAAGTAGTGGTGTCCATGCATGTAGAATCCATCTCATCTCAATGCATGGACTGACAGTCGACCTTCAAATAGGCTACTATAGATAGTATATAATATCATCTTTCATCTACCTAAAATATCACTTCTCTACTAAGTGTACACTCTCACCCCAAATAGGAATCTGTAGAATGCAATGTATGTCCTATAGGGTGACAAACATCTAACCCATAGGAAGATGGAAGGTACATGTGTCAGCATCCCATCTCTCTACTAGGGCCATCAACATGGAATTTTGATACCTCATAGGTGGCATGAGGTACACCCAAAACAATCCTACATCCTGTAGAAGGATGGCCTCCTCCTCCAATAATTGTATGATAGATTCTCAAAGGAAACAGGTGTGTTTCCCTTCGAGGTGTTGTCAGGATCGAGGAGGAAACTAAAATTAAAAAAATACATGAAATAAATCTTAATATTATCAATTAAATAACACTAGGGTTTCTCTAAGATTCTTTATAGACAATGTGGACACTTTAGACAATTCAGGACACTTTGCACCAAGGTGGGGCACTTTGCACCAAGGGAGGACACTTTGTGCCTACAATGGATTCTTTGCGACAAAGATGGATGCTTTGTGCTAATATTTTCCAAGGTCATAAAAATACTAAAAATACATGAAAAAGTACAGTAAATGAATGAAAATGATGAAAAAGCATAGCAGAATCCGCTCACCGTCTGTTGAAGTGCACCTATTGTGAACAACGTCAAGTATAGGAGGCTTGTAGGTCTGTCAAATTGACATCCTCGATCACTCTACACTAAGGTAATTTTTGAAAAGGTAAATGAAAAATGAATAGTAAATAGTGTCATTTTCATTAAGTATTTAGTAAACCCTTGTAAATAAAGCTTATTTCATTTTTAGGACATTTAATTCAAATTAGCATATTGAGAGGTAGAGAACTCACTTTTGATGTTGTTTGTTGTGTTGGATTCTTAATTCCACTCATAATCTCATCAAATGTCTATCACTATGTGGTATGGTACTTGGAAATAATCTATGATGCAACTTAAATAATTTGATATATTTTTGTGTTTACCCTAATTCTACCTCCATAAAGCAAGCAAAATCATGGGAGACATACATCTACCCTAAAATTCAATTCTCTGTAGAAGTTTGATAAGAGAATTTTTGAATGAATAATGAATTTGTGTTGTAGGATGTAGTCCTTAACATTGTAGTTTTGTAGGCAACTACAAGGGGGGCTTTATTCTCCATAATGAATCCATCTAAGTATCCCTTTTATAGAATTTTAACTCCTTTAGCTTGCATATGCACATAGTATCATATGGTAACTAAAGTGGGGGCTAAATGTAGTGTAGAAAAAATTATCCCTTTTTCACACTTAATTTATGAATAATTAACATTAAAATGAACCTAATGCTACCTTGATTTAGCGTTGTAATGTGTTTTACACATTCACATTAAGTTTAGGGTCGCTTTGTTAACTAAATGGGCCTAATTGTGCCTTATTTAGGGTGTTGTAATGTGTATCTTTA
This sequence comes from Sequoiadendron giganteum, assembly GCA_007115665.2. NCBI lineage: Eukaryota > Viridiplantae > Streptophyta > Pinopsida > Cupressales > Cupressaceae > Sequoiadendron > Sequoiadendron giganteum. The sequence continues at coordinate 623,470,517 of CM021100.1, forward strand.
CACTTTGACACTAATCTAGGGATTCATTAATTAATTAACGTTAATTTTCCTTAATTTGCTTGAATTAACCCCTTTAATTCAAATAGAAGCCTAATTAAATGCAGATTCTAAGGGATAAATCTAACATTCATGAATGATATAGACAACACTTAATTTTTGAAGGTGTGTGTCCTAGGTTAGTGACCTAGGACTCATTCGCCACCTAGAGAATGTGTCCTCACTAGGTCCTAGGACCCTATTATCACATGATCTTTCACATTGTTTGAAGTGTGTCCTAGTTAAGTGAGCTAGGACCTATTCGACACAAGGAAAATGGGTCCTCACAGAGACCTAGGACCCCTCCTTGAAATATTTTTTTGTCTCTATTTTAATGATTTCAAATTCAAGATCTAATGTTGGCTTGTGATATTTGAATTTCGGGAATTAATATTAAGTTATGTATAAATATAAGGTTATTTTCATTATGTTTGAACTAGAGTTTCATGAGATCAAGCATTCATATTCAAGAATAAAGAAAGAGTGAATTCTTAGAGAAGCATTATAGTGTTTTTGTAGGTCTTAAAGCTCATTTTTTTGTCAAAGATCAAACATTATTGAAGAAGTGATGATAGATGCCTATGGAGAATCATGATGGATTGTAGGTTTTGGGAGAAGCACCATGAGATTCAACCAAGCCTAATTACTTTTTTCCTAAGTGATTCCATCTTCTACGATCATTCTATTTTAAGCCTAAAGAGAGGTATACTCAGATTTGTGGCTTATTAAGGGGATTTAGAATCTCCTAAAATAAGTCTTTTGCATTGTTCATGTTTCATCCTAGTATCCTATTCTAACACAATTGAGTAGGTTTTCTTTGCATCATTATAGATCTTAATATTAGACACACTTAAGGATAGGATTACACACACATTTCATGTTTCAAATTTCAGTTTATCATCAAGGTTTAATTACCAAACTTGGGATTTGATGAGGCAAACCCCTATCCACCAACAAACATTAATTTTTTTTTTGTAGATTATTAACATATAAAAATTTGAAAGTAGGGATTTCAAGATATAGGAAGGAATTATAGGTTTGGAACTTCAAATTCAGATTCAAATTTTTCTAGAAGAGCCTACTAGGACCCATTCACCACCTGGCAAATGAGTCCATGTGAGGGTTTCAATGGTAGCTAATTTTCAAAGTTTATAAGATATAGTTTTTGATTCAAAGCCTCACATAAAAGTCTATTAGGACCCATTCAACTTAGGGTAAATGAGTCCCTATTAGAGTTGTAGAAACAACAAATTCTAATAGGTGCACAAAATTCATTTCTCTTAGTTTTTCCAAAAAAATAATCGCTTCCTCCTATTTTATGATAGATCTCTTTATTGCACTTTGTAGACCTAGAATTAGAGTTGTTTTTCTAGTTTAAATTCTTCTCTCCAAAATGTTTCTTGGCTCACACCCCTTGTCCTTGCATAAAGGATAAGTTGCAAGATTCAAAGCTTGATTTGAATCACCTCTTGGGTTGATAGTTACTTCATGGTTTGGATATCATTTCTTGAATGAAATCATGAATAATAGGGTCATAACATAGTCTTATTTTTTGATGGTTTAGTTATGAAATTTGAATTGTGAGGAAAACCCATCTAATGAAATAATTAAAAAAATCCTTACATATTTCCAACAAGAGTGATATAAAATGATTTAAAGTAATGTTACATGAAGTATGTATTGTGCTCTTTATCATCACTAATATAAAATACATGTGGTCTCATAAGTAATTGTACTCCTATGGTATTTATTTTCTAACTAGATGCTTTGCATTGTGTAAATGTGTTACATAAATAGAAATGAATTAGTCTGAACATATAGGTAATAAAACTTAAGAAATTTATTGTTTTTGATAAAATAAGTAGAATTTACAGGTTGTTTTACCCTTTATACAATGAGCCCAAAGGGACAAAAAGGAGAAACCCCATTAAACATCAAAAAAGTTTATAGTAAGAACATACGAGAGACACAGACAACCAAAAAATAGTAGAGAGGAAACACAACATAGACCCAACCACTAATTATCAAAACCCTCCCATTTCTTGACCATGAGGTTTAACATATCTTCCTCGATCTAGTTGGGGCCTTCATCCATAGTGTTCTTGTCCATTTCCTATTTAACCACACCTGAGAGCATAAGATCCAACCTATGAATCATCTTGATAGTGAACTAGGCCAGGTAGTTGACTTTACAATTTAGATTAGCAACCTATTCCTACAACACACCTAGGTCATCCACCTTATATTCTTTGCTTTGGATCTCCGCATCAACACCAACCCTAGAATTTGAGGACTTGGTAGAGTCATTACAAATCATCTTATTCAGATAAGAAAAGTGACTAGGATCTTCTATGGGTCCTTTATCTTTCCACTTGTCAGGAGCTTTAGTGCCTTCAATACTGTCATTATTATGAGCCGAGTTGCTAGATATGTCATCAAAAATGGTCTCTTTCTTATGTTTATCCAATATGTGGGACCTTCTCACGCTCATCTATTTTGTCCCCATCTCAATGCTAGAAGCCACCACTATATCCCCTTTAGAATATTTTTCCTCTATACATTTACCTTCCTTAGAAATTGGAATAGCCCTCAGGAGCTGAGGCACATATTTCCCTTTCTTTTTAGTGGCAAGTCTAATGACCTTCTTGTGTTTCAACTCACAGAGCCCAACCAAAAAACTCAACTAGGCCAATCCAACCTTTATTTTCATTTTATTTTGGCGAGGAGTGGCTAAGGTTTCAGTACCATGATCATCCACAGGGATGGGGTATTTCTTTTTTGAGCCCTTTGAAACAACAGGGGAAGGGTTAGCAAGGGTATTTTTTAGGGGTCCAATTCTTCAATGTGCATAGTCGAGATAGGTTTGGAGGTACCAGAGCTGAATGGAATTGGTAAAGCTTGTGGATAAGGCCTTGGTGTAGAGGTAAAGGAGGAAAAGAATCAGGGTCATTCATGGAAATTTCCTAGGATTCTTTGATGGAGCTTTCCAAAGAACAAAGAAAAAAGAAAGGGAAGCTAAGTAGAATTTTATGCCTAAGATGATTTAGCAAAGGTAAGTGGTAGAAATAAAATACCTTGAATCTCCCCTCGAGAGTAACATATTTCGTGATGATGAGATATAATTTATCCCAAGGCTTTGGTAGTGCCTCACGATTGAAACTCGACTACTTTTTCATTGGTTTTTTGTTTCTCTTAAAGAACGCATTAAGACTCACCAAGTCCTACATTTTAGAGGTTTTTTGTAATTCATTCCATCATAGGAAAGGCTAGTAGCCTTACCTATCACCTCTTCATCAATTTTGAAATAAATGCCACTTATGGTGACCCATCCATCCTTCCATGAGCTAGAAAATTGGGCCAACAACATCTCATCATGACCCACAAGATTATCCATAAGCGGCACTAGCCCACATTCATAATAGATATGCCAAGCCAAAGGGTCTTGGTGAAACTCATCACAATTATTTGGCTCTGTTCTTACTCTATCTCCACCCATCGTGACCGACAACACATAATAGCCAAAAGAACACTGCTTGAAAATAGAATGCTCACCGGAGAGAATACCGTTGCAAAAAAATTACACTTCCAACTAGGATGAAAAGGCATAATAAAGGCAAGGTGACATTTACACACACCAACAGTCAATCCTAATGACAACTACCATGTTGGCCTCTAATCATCAAAAAGAATCCCTAGGTTAAAATAATTAAAAATAATGATGGGATCCATATTTAAATCCCAAGAGAAAATAAACTTAAACAAATTACACATTTCCTCAGGCCAAATGAATGCGGGGGGTAGATTTGAAATGTTCAAGTACATCTAATATAGTCTAAGGTGAATCAAATGTGCCTTAATTTGAAATTATTAATCAATATGGTGGATATCATCCTTTCACATGATCTCCTAAGGATTTGAAAGGATGTGTTATACCATTGATAAGGCACCTCGTAAAGGTTAGGGGCCCCATGAAGGAAAAATAATAGGTAAAAATACCCCATGGCACCCACTTGAGTCTAGCACCCATAATCGCCAAAGAACAAACCAACCATTGATCTGTCAAGGAATGCCACCTATACCTGAAAATGAAAGAAAAATTAATCATGATTAGTAGAGTAATTCCTTTGCTCTAAGAGGACTAACCTTTGAATAGAAATCCGTAGAACATCTATCTTTCTCCAAGATTTATTGATCAGCCACATGGACCCTAAGTTGGTGAAGTCATCAACCACTTGGTTACCTTCCTAAAAAATATGAGCCAAGTGATACCTTTCCAACATAGAGATTAAATTTTAAATATCCAGTAGTATATTCCTTAAGTCCCAACCAAGCAAGTGACCCAAGTTGTTAGATTCTATCACCATTTTAGAATCCCCCTCTATCTCTAGATATTTAATGCCCAGAGTGACAAAAATCTCAACACCCTTGAGAAATGCCCTAGACTCTACCACCATAGAGGAGTAAACACCAATTCCACCAGCATACCCTGCAATCAAGTCTCCCTTACTTTCTCTTATAACACCTCCTATACTAGTCGGACCAAGGTTCCCTTTAGCCACCCCATCAAAATTCAGTTTAAACCAACATTCTAATGGGGGTTTCCAAACAGTGTTTTTCCTAGCAAGAGATTTGGAGTTGTCATAGGCATCAATTCCAAGCACTAAATTCCAATCTTTATCAATCTTGATCTCCCAAGAAGTTGGGGAATTATCAAAAGGTTTCCATTTGAGCAAGGAGATAATTTCAGAGATAAACCTTGATCCACAAAAGAAAACCTCCTTTAAACTCTTCTCGATGTCCCAAAACACACTGTTGTTCCTTTCCTTCTAGATGCACCAACAAACAATTGGGGGAATTTGTCTCCAAGTTTCTAGGGGTAGGGGTTGTTAAAAGGGACCATTTCATCCTTGAACAAAGGAAACTAAATCATTATTTAAGGTCCAGTATGTGTCTAACTTTTGAAAAACAAGATCCCACACACCAATAGTAAATAGATAGTGCAGAAGCATATGATCCATAGTTTCTTCATTATCTTTACACAATAATCACATGTTCAAGATTTGAAATCCCCTCTTTCTTAGATTATCTTGGGTAAGGATCCTATTGTGGCAGGCTATCCACCAGAAAAAAAAATATTTTGGGAATCAAGTGACTGTTCCAAACCTTCTTCCATAACTTACTTTGTAAACCTTTGTTTGGCAACAAACCCTAAGTCATCCTGATAGTCAATTCACCCTTACAATCCAAGCCCCAAAATAAATCATCTTCAACATCTGACAAATGAATTATGTGCTAAGAGAGTAAGACCTATAAATAAGAAGCCAGACCAAGCTAGTTAGGAGAAAAAGGGCCACAAGACCTAATATCTTTCCAACACCTAGCACCCTACAAACCATGCATGTAATCACACACATTCCTACCAAAGAACCAAGAAGTAGATTCCATCATATTTTTAAATTCTGAGAGGACCAAGGGGGAGTCTAAGAGCCAAGCATCCTACCAGAAGTAGATCATATTTCCTTTACCAATTATCCATCTTAGGCCAGATAGGAAAAGCTTCTTCATTTTACATATATTATTCTAGGATAGAGACCCACAAGGATGATCATTCTCAATACACTTGATTAGGGGCCGATTGACCTGGTATTTGGATTTTATAATTCTACACTAGTCCTTTTTGTCTCTTAACTAGTCCCATCTGACCTTAGCAAGAAGAGCCTTGTTGGAAGCAAGGACTTTCCTAATGACCAACTCCCCCTAAGTTTAGGAAGGATACCTTTCTCCCAGCTCACTAATGAAATCTTCTTTTTATCTTCAGTACTAGACCATAGAAAGACTCTCTAAATTTTCTCAAAATTCTTAGCAATGTTATAGGGCATTTTGAACATTGGCATAAAATAAATAGGAATACCTTGAAGAGAAGCAATGAGAAGTTGCAACCTACTCACATGACTCAGAAGAGAACCTTTCCAACCGACAAGATTTCTCTAGATTCTTTCAAGGATAGAATTCAATAAGTTGGGATTCACTTCCTTAATAGTAAGGGGAATGCCAAGATAGAATGAAGGAAGAGAGGCACTCACACAACCAAACACCACAGTCCCACGATCTTGCAAACTAGGAGTGTGGTGAAAGAAGTAGATCATACTTTTATTGCAATGGATGCATTGACCATAACTAGCCATATAAAGATTGAGGAAACCTTTCCACTTCCTGTTTTCAATCATCAAAGCTTTACCAAAAATCTTAGTGTCATCCACAAATTATTGGATAATAACAAGATCAAGGGTGGAGGTCAATTTCACACCCTTGATGGAGCCCTTTGACATCATACACACCACATTCCTACTCAACACTTTAGCCACCATAATAAATAAATAAGGGTATAGGGGGTCTCCCTATCTGATTCCCCTCCCAACCTCAAAGAACCCTTGAGAAACTCCATTGACTAAAAAAAAAAGCTTCACCATGGAGACACATTCCATGATTAATTTGATAACTTTCTAGTTGAAGCCAGACTTAACAAGGACTTTAGGGAGAAATTTCCATAGGAATTTATCATAATATTTGGAAATTTTGAGCTTAAAATCCATGATAGGGTTGTTACACCTATCCATAGGTAGAGTTTCATGGGTAGATAGAGCAGCATCTAGAATATGACAGCCAAGAACAAAACCCTTCTGACTGGGACTAATCATTTTCTCCAAAAGGGGTTTCAACCGGTTCACCAAGATTTTAGAGAAAATCTTATAAATAGATTGAAAATACTAATAGGATGGAAATCAAGCATGGTCAGAGGGTCCTTAGATTTGGGGACCAAAGCTATGAAAGTGTGGTTCATTTGTTTAAGAAATTTGCTAGAGTTGAAAAATCCCCTAGTAACAAGGGTAAGGTCCTCCCCCACAAACTCCCAAAAGGTTTGGAAAATGACCAAGGGGAAACCATCAAGCCTAGGGGCCTTATAGGCACCCATACTAAACATAGTAAACAAAACCTCCTAAGGAGAAACTACCCTCAAAATAGAATCATTATCCTCAACCAGATCAACCAATAGCAGATCAACCAACATAGGGTCAGGAGCCAACAAAGGACACAAGTGAGCATGCTTGAAGTGGTTAGATGCCAATAGACCAATCTATAAGGGATCAATAACTTTATCCCCAACCTCATTTTTTAATTTTTTTATCTGATTTATTTTTCTATTTTTAATAGTTGACACATGGAAGAAAGATGTGTTCTAGTCCCTCTCAGCAAGCCACTGTATTTAGGACTTTTGTTTCTAGAAAACCTCTTCTTTCTTTAGAATATTATCCCATTCCAATCACTCCTTTTCTTGTTGACCCATTAGAATACTATTATCTCCATCTTCCAATTTTTTTGTAACTCACCAATTTTATTATCCACCGCCTATTTTTGATGGAATACATCTCCAAAAACACATTTATTCCATCCTTTCACCATGTATTTGACATTATTGAGTCCTTGAGAGAGCCTGAACATAAGAGGGCCTTGCACCGGTATATTCCACCAAGTAGAAATCTTGTTCCCCAAGTCTGGATGAGAATTCCACATGATTTTGAACTGGAAGGGGAACAAACCAATAGCAAAGTGGTTAGTAGGGAGTAACATCAAAGGGTTGTGGTTCAAGATAGTGCTAGGGAGAGCCAACAGATTAACATTAAGAATAGACATCCAATTGGGATAAATGAGGAATCTATCAAGGCAGACCTAGATTATATTAGCCCTAAGATGACAATTAGACTAGGTAAATAACTACCCTCGAAGGCCAATATCAACCAAACCAATACAATTCAAAAATTTGGCCAAATTAGACATGCTATTAGAATAGTTAATCAAGCCCCCACTCTTCTCCAAAGGATAAAGGGGGGAGTTAAAATCCCCTGCCACCGTCCATCAGCCAACCTTGTTAGCCAAAATCTAGTTAGAAATCACCTGCCAAAGGGATCTCCTTGCATTCCTAGTATTGGCAGCATAAACATTTATCAAGGACCAGGAGCCCCCAACATTGGAGAACATTATACCAAGACTATTATTACATTAAAATAATTTAGAGCTAGTAATCTAAGAGGCATTCCATAAAATAGACAAGCCACCAAATGCCCCATCATCAACACAACAAGAAAAGTGGGCATTAGGCCAAATAAGTTTGGAAATAGATTCAAAATTAGTTTTCTTCATCTTAGTTTCTTAAAGGAGTAAAATATCAACCTTATGTTCCAGAACATAATTATTTAGAGCTAGCTACTTATGGGGGCTATTTAACCTTCTCACATTTCAATATAGGACTTTCATTTATAAATTTTATTTAAGGAAACTTTCAATGCCCTCTGTTTGCCAATTGTGGTTTCTTTTGTTGTTTCTCTATGTCTAGTCAGCCATTGGTTAGGTCTACCCAGCTTGGACTCACCCCCCACATCTACTTTCTTTTATTTTACCTTCTTCTTAAGAGTTGAACATAAATCTTCTTCCATAGTTTGCACCTGAGACACCACAATCTCCACCTACTATTCTAGACAAGGTGAAACTTTCTTCTCAACTTCATCCTAGATTTCACCATCCTCCACTCCTTTTGGAGAGAGCATAAACAACAGAGAACACCAATCTTGAGCACCACTAGGGATGAAACTATTGGGTCCCATAGCAGAACCAGAGGGAACCAACTCTAAAGAGACTTGGTTCACATGGTCATCAAACATAGGAATCATAGGGTCAACATGAATAGGCTTGGTTGGGGATTCAATAATCTTAAGAATATCAAATTCAAAGGGGAAGCCATCAGAGGGAATCTCTATAGTTAGATTGTTGGGATGGGGGTCAAGCATAATTTTTTATTTACACTCTGAGATGAGGTGTCTAGGTTTAGAACATATTTGATAGTAAACCATAACATTCTCATAACAAACTGGTTGAACTTGGGAACCAAAAATGGAGCAAAGATTCAAAGAGTTTGGTAAGGTCTTATTGACATCAATGTTGACACAAAAGTGAACAAAAACTAACCTAGACATGGATTTGGTGATATAGTTCAAGGTGATGAACTAACCCAAAGATTCCCTGATGCATTGAAAGACAACATCATCCAAGTAATCCAAAGGAAGACCAAGGAGACATTCAAACTAGAGTCGACTTATAGAGGTATACATTAGGATTGAAACTCGGCTTCCAATGACACAAAGACAACCCATGCTTTCCATAATCCCAAGGACCCGACAAGAGCACAAAGAACAAATCTTCCTCAGCAGTGAACTTGAAGAGAAAAAGGCCTCCTGCCATGGTGCAAACACCCATGCTACCTTTTAAGAACCATTTCATAGTAACCCATCTATGAACCATATCAATAGAGGGCTGAAAGGAAAGAAACTTACCCACCATAGCCAACTCCATGGATGAAATGATCCTATTGCTAATAGCTTTAGGAATGGAAAACCCATTGCTTGAGACCTAAATTTTTGCACTCAGACAATGAAGAGAACCCTCAGGAGATAGGCTCTTATGAGTTAGCACATCTTTCCACCCCTTAGGCAATAGGGTAATAGGAATCACCGAAACCATGCCATCAGGAAGGATAGGAGTCACGAGCTCTCCAACAACTTTCAACAAATCAGAGGGCCCCAAAGACGGTGATGCAAGTACTGAAAGGAGAACCTAGGTGGAAGGGGATAGGGGTGGGGCACTGAGGGGTGCCCTTGATGCACAGTAAATTCAAAAGAGAGGAACAAAAAAAAAATTTAAGTCATTCCTTTTTGTATATTGAATCATGTACAATATTTATAAAACATGTACATTTATATTAAATTTTGTTGTTCATGATTCTTGGTGAGGTCCATAAATTTTATTCTAAAAAGAGCATGAATCGGATTTACCTTCCTAAACAAACCATTAACTAAATGTATAAAAAATATATGGTTAGATAATACCACCACCTTATGAAATCCCCTAGATTGAATACAATTTGTTGCATGGAAGTGGGAATTCCATAGTGGCATGTAGAGTTGCTTATGTTATTTTTTATCGAGGATTTGTAAAATTTGAAATTTTAATGTTAATGCCGAAAATATTTGAGGAATAATAATGAAATAACTTACAACCCACTATGGAAATCAAACCTACATTTATTTTTTGCAATTCTAATAGTTCTAGAAAATTTGCTTAGACAAACTGAAAATGACATACCTATATAATTGCATGTTGGAAAACATAATGTGGGCTTTGCAATTAAATAATATGAGGTGAGGGGCAAGTAACCAATTGGGTTGTTATGTGCAGAGGGTTTTAAAACAACATGTAGGTTGCAAGTTTGAGAACATTGACTGTTTTCCAACCTATAATTTTAAAAAATAGTATCAATGTAATAAAAACCTTTTTATTTACATAGTAACAACTCAATTGGTTTGTCACACCTAGCCTCAATTTGGTTAGTCACCCAATGTTTTGAAAATTGCAATATATGAAAACATTATGAATGTAATGAAACACTTGTATTTTGTAGACACTAATTTAATGTAATGAGGTTCACCTTCAAAATTGATAACAAATTTGAGAGTAAAAAGTGGATTTCAATTTCTTCATATTATTGGAACAAAAAATGTACAAAATAATTTCATGTTGGAAAACACAATGTTGGTTTTTAGTTATTTCATTCTGCATTTCCAAAGCTAAAGGGTGGAGAGAACAGAGAGGAGTTGCAGGTGGGGGATATAAAATCTGACCAATTTGAGGTGAGGGGTGATTGAAACTAATTGGGTTGTTATGTGTAGAGGGTTTTACAAAAACATGTGGGTTGTAGGTTTTATAGCACACTTTGTTTTCTAATTTTAGTACATTCTTATTGTCTACAAAAAAAAAAGGTTTTCAAGAAAATCATAAAACTAGGAAAATTGAGGTGAGGGGTGTCTAATTGATTGGGTTGTTACATGTTCAGGTTTTAAAAATATTACGTGGATTACAGGTTTTATAACACCCAATATTTCCAAACTATAATTTTATTCACACTATGAATGTCTTGAAAACCATTTTTTATTTAGAGAGTATGAATGTAATGGAAGGCATCTTAAAATTTACCACAACTATTGGTTATAGTAAAAAATGTGTTTCAATTTCTTCATATCATCAAAAAAAAAAAATGTACAGTATATTTGTAGGCTAGAAAACATAACGGGTTGTGAGTATAAGAACTCTTAGTTATAGTAGATATCACATTTGAATTTTCTCATATGATTGAAAAAAGATATGCTTCCTTACAATAGACAATGTAATAAACTTTGGAACTTTAATTGTCCATAACACTTGCATATTTTTTACATTTTATAAAGAACCAAGGATGCCTCCTTTAAAATAAAATGTGGTTTGTATTGTGATGAATACTATCGGGGTGGTTGATACATTTGACAAGACGTGTATTGGTTGATCTCCTTCAGGATGGTCACATTTGACAACCATGTTGGTAAGACCCACTAATTACAAGATGCATTCAAATGTTTAATTTTAATCCCTAAGACAAATAATTATGATGTTTAGTAATTTATTGTGAACTTCCCATTACTCTTTCCTTCGATTTAGTCAATCAGTATGCTTTATAATTTCATTTAGAAATTTTATTTTTTAATGAAATGATGATTTTGATAGTATATCATTCATTTAATTCAGGTCGATAATCTAGGTAACGATCAGGCTCATGTGGTAGTACTCAAGGAAGAAGGCTAAAGAAGAGGATGAGGTTGAAGAAGAGGAGGAGGTTGAAGATGAGGAGGATGATGAAGATGAGGAGGAGGCTGAAGATGAGGAGGTTGAATATGAGGAGGTCCTTGACGAAGACATTGTTATTCATGTCAAAAAGGATGATGATCATGATGAGAATAGTGAGTATGAGGATGCGAAGGGTTACTCTAATAATGAGGAGGGTGTGAGTGAAGCATGGGGTGATGCAAAGGATGGGAAGGTAGATAGAAAAATTAAATTATTGCATCATTTGGTTGTGGTTTATGTTGTGCATTCAATTTATTTTAATATCAAATATGGTAAGATATTTGATTTTAAAAATTTGTTGTCCAATATGCTACTCATCACAAAATAATATGGTTGGGGAGAAAATATGCACATTTTTGTACATATTGTTCATGTAGTGTTGGGGGAGGGAAAACATTTTGGGATTTGAAAATGGTCAACATACATATGGTGTTGGACCACCAAGTTCCTCTTCTAGAACACCATGAAAGCATGGCTAAAGTGCGGTCAGGGACCATGAAAATTCCTTTGTCCTCCCCCAAAGAAAATGAAAATGTATCTTCAAAGGAGGGAGAATGATGTGGAGTACCAAATGAGGGTACACTATAATATGCAAATAAGGCATGTTATTGAAAAGGTCAGCATAGAATATGGTAAAAATAACTTCCTTGAACTTCCTCGTGAAGTTCAAGCAAAGAAGGAGATGAAGGTTGTTATGTGATCATAAAATAGTAAGAAGAGGAAGGGGAAAAAAATGAAAATAATATTTCTCCTACATGAGAGAGAAAATTGTAATGTGTAAATGAACTATTAAATCAAAATTTTGGTCGCTTCATTTTTTTGTTTTGATGCCTACAAGGTTCACATACTGTTAACTTACATGGCATGATAGGGAGATGTTCAAGGAGTGAATTTTGGCCCTTAGCATGGTATATTTTATTTGTATGAGGAGGAACTACCCAAGAAATCACAAGATGATGTTCTTCCTCCCAACGTATCATCTATCATTGAGAAGAGGGAGCATATACTACCAAGAGTTTCAAGCCTCCTTTAGAGGAAGAAAGTGGAAGAAATGATAATTTCAAAATATGCTCGTTAACATGCATTTTCATATTTTGAATGAATTGGTTTCATTCATTTGAATTTGATGTGACATTTCGGTAAGTGCACCAATCTATGACACAATTTTGGCTCTTAAGATGCCACTTTTTTTTTTCCTTCTGAAATTAGGAAAATCTAATTTGCACAATAAAATGAAGATAGTTACGCTCAAAATTTCAAGATGCGGCAAGAAAAAAATTTGAAATGCACCGAGTCTAGTTTCTAATCTACTAATGTTTTTTTAAATTAATGAAGATTAAGGGTCTCAAAAAGGGGGGGCCTGAAACAGGTCTTGTTTTTATTAAAAAAAATAGCATAGCGCCTAAGTGCTCCCCCATTTTTGGCTAACTTTTTTTTTGAATTTCAAAAATCTCAACGGTGAGAAATTAGCTAACACCATGTAGTTTATCCTCCTTCTTTCGGATAATTTTTTTAATGAATATATAATATTTTATGAATTTTGATAGTGGACACATCCTAGAAAGTTGAAATTTAAGTGTGCTCCCCCCTAATTTTTTTGCAAACTAATCGAAAATTGATTTTTTTTTTCATCATGTGTAGAATGGAGTCTAGTTTCAAAAAATGTAATTTGTTTCACATTCCGATGAACGTGTAAAAATCTATCCTAAACCTAGCACATGTTGGTATTTGACCAAAACCCAAGGCATTTACAATAGAAACCATGGATCAAAACCTTAACTAAATCAAAATGAAAAAATAATTATATATTTAGATAGTTGAGACAGAGGTTAACGCTATCAAGGTTTATTTTATAAACTTGCATTGAAAGACGTGAAAATTAGACGGGGAGCACAAACAAAAATATGAGAAAAATTGGCAAATCATATTAATTAACACATCCAAAGCAAGCCATTTGGCAAGCTCCAGATTTGGCTTGCGCCAAATGTGATGAGTCATTTGGCGAGCACCAAATGTCTTGCTTTGCAGAAAACAAGATTTTCACTTTCTCTATCAGGGAAACTATATACGTGAAATAAACATTTAAGTATAAGTTGACATTTACATATGGACATTTGCTTTCTTATACTTTAAGTTATATTTCATTTATATATAGGTAGGATGTTTGAGAGTGGTTTCAGATCTCTAAGAGTTATAATGCAAATTCTAGTTTTTGGAAGATCACAAATATTTCAGACTTACTCAAATTTCGGTAATCAGGAGGTCAAATTTTAGTACTTAGGAGGTCAAATTTCATATTTCTCTCTCTATCTAACTCATTTTCATCTCTTATTCTCTAAAACTCTCTCTCTCTCACTATCTCCATCCCTTTATCTAACAATATCTTCCTTGAGCTCAAGAACTATGTCTCTACATGTCCATCTCTCTCGCCTTCCCTCTCCAATATCTATCTCCCTCCCTCTTTCCCTCTCTACATTTTTCTATCTCTCATACCTCTCCTTTTATCTCTATATATCTCTCTCTACTATCTATACCTACCTATCCCTCCTTCCCTCCCTCCCTCTCCTCTCTCTCTCTCTCTTTTCTTCCCTCGCTCTCTCCTCCCCTCTCTACTCTCTATCTTTCCATTCTCTCTCTCCTTCCCTCTCTAGTTCTCTCTATATCACTTCTCTCTCCTTCCCTCCCTCCCTCTCTAATTTTCTTTATCTCCCTCTCTCTCTCCTTCCCTTTCTACTCTCTATCTCACCTCTCTTTCTCCCCCTCTCTCACTCCCTCTCTCTTCCTTTCACCCACCTTTTCTCTCTACTTCTCGCTATCTAACCTATTCCTCTATACATATTTCTCTCTCCCCCATACTTCCCTCTCAATCTCTCCACCTTCCTCCTTATCTCTCTACTTTTAAGCTCCATCACACATCTCTATCACCTATCTCACTTCTCTCTTTCCCCTTCCCTCTCTACTCTCATTCTCTCTATCTCACCCCTCTCTCCCTACCTATCCCCCCCTCCTCTCTCTTATCTCTCTCACCTCTCTCTCTCCATCCCTACCTCTTCCTCCCTCTCTCTTTCCCTCTATACTTCTCTTTATCTCCTCCTCCCTCTATCTACCTATACGTCTATTTTTGTCTCACCTCTCTATCCATCCCTACCTCTCCCTATATCTTTCCTTTCATATCTACTTCTCTATACCTAGTTTTCCCTCTATACCTATTTCTTTCTCCCTCCTTGCCCCCTCTCTCTCAATATCTCCACCTTCTTTCCCTCTCTACTTCTCTCTCTATCACCTCTCTCTATCTCTCTCCTCCCTCTCTAATCTCTGTATCTCTCCCTCCCTCCCCCTCTTTCTATCTCTCCTCTCTCCCTCCCTCTCTTTCTATATCTCTTTGCCCTCTCTCTACCTATATCTCTCTCCTTCTATCTATCTCAACTATCCATCTTTATCTATCCCTCCC